>VZTZ01022975.1:16623-82284 GCA_013400955.1 Drymodes brunneopygia
AAAAAAAAAAAAATGTTATTTTAAAATAGAATTTCTGGTAGTTCAGTTAGCATCCATTCCTTGTTGACCAGTGTCTGGACATCACTGAGAAGTCTGGCTCTGTCATCACTGAAATTAGTATAGACTGCTGAAAGATTGCCCAACAGCTTCTGTTAGCCCGCAGCAATGTAAAACATTGTTAAAGCCAAAGCGTTACTACATCTGGAAACAAACATCTTACACAGGTGTGACATTTCTACTGACTAGACAAATTGTATGTGAGCCTCTAGACAGATGTTTTGTTCAGTAATAAAGAATCATCTGTCCAAATATATTCTGGGATATCATCGCTGTGACAGCTGACCTTCATACAGCAAAACTGCCCATATTATCTACACAGAGCCACAAACCAGACTCCCCACCCCTTCCCAGCCAAACAACTGGGTCAGCAATTGCTGATTATTTTCCTGCTGCCTCAGTGAAGATGTCCCAACCCTCCTCCCCTCAACAAATTTCTTCTTCAACTTCTTAATCCTCTTACTAGCACTATTTGGATGTCTTTTATAGCAATATCAGCAAGCAGTGAGATATGGCACCTACTGGGATGTTCCCAGGTTGTAGGAATATAAAATAGCAGAGTCATTTCTACAATATTTATGTAATACTTACTCTTTCCCTACACTTTACAGAACGAAATACAAAAGAAAGATTGAAACAATAGCTCAAACTTACACGATACCAGCCAGGTAAACCCAGTCAATATGTGCCTGGAATCTGTCTTGTCTACCCCATAATTTTGTTTACTGTTTTTTGTACCCATTAAAGGATTGCGTGAAGTCACCTACTATGAGATGTAAACCTGAAATCACTTAATGAAGTTTAGCTAGTGCCAAATAAATGCTGATGGAGTCTGGAGAAGGTGCTAGACATTTTAATGTCAGGCACTCAGCCTAATTCTGCATGGCTGGAAGAACTCACTGCCAAGTCAGAATGGCTGAGGTCAATGTTATTAGGAAAAGTTTAAAAAAAGTGCAAACTACATAATCGATGTGATTTTGTCCAACAGAAGAAAATCCAGTGGTGTGAATTTCATAAGTTCTCTCTGCTAAATTACTTTGAGACCACCTTGGGCTTTAGGACTTATTTGGAAGGTGGAGGCCCTTTTAAGATCATGGTAAACTGGCCATCCTGAGGAAATTTGATAGCAATAGTTAATCCAGTTTTGGACAATCATTTTTCTCCCCTCATTGGCTCATCCCTTCATGAAGCACCAATATTTTTGAATGAGATCTTAATGTTTACATTTTCAATTAATCAAAAACTCTTATCATCATATATGGAGTAAGACATTTATCTTTCCATTTGTTAGATAATTATATTTGCCAAATTATAGCCACCACTACTTGCCATTGATGGGAATATGTCTCTGAAACTAAAAATGCTGCTTTATTGCAAAAGTCAGCAGGTAATTAAGGAAAAAGAATGGGAGGAGGGGACCCCACTGAAGAAATGAGATGAGTTATCATTATAAGTACATATCTCACTGGCTGGGGATTGGAGCTGTCCTGTTCTTTGGGTTTAAACAGCAGGTTTAGGATGAATACTCTTAAATAAAGGATCTACACTCTAAACCCCATGTTCCATTTTGTCTCTTTTTGCTTTCATTCAATGCATGAGGGAGATACTGGTTTACTCCTTGTAAGGATGCAAGCATGCAATGTAAAGAATTGAGGATCACAAATATTTTGTCATAACTCTATCAGTAGCAAAGGGATTTACAGGGGTTTCCAGAGCTTTTGACCTGTTGAGAGAAATTAATTTGGTGACTGTTGAGAAATTTATATGTAGTAACTTTATATGTAGTTTCTGCCAAGAAATGCCCAGTGCTGTTCTGACTCTATTTCTGTACATGTACAAAAGGCAGTCCATATAAAAGTTAGAATACCTTTTGATGATGCTAACATTTTCAGGTCAGTGATAAAATGTCTGTAGATTAAACAATAATCATCAAATATTAAAAATATCCTCTCATATATGGAAGCAGAGTAAAACAGAAACTTGAAATGAGTGCAATTTTTACTTCCGTTTGTCATTTGTGATGTCACATGAAACTGAGGAGACCCTGTGTGGGAGTAATGGGTGCCTTCCATGAGCACAGTTATCTCTTCCCTTCTCTGCAGGAGGGACTGTAGACACATGCCTGTTCTCTTTTCCATTCTCCAGGGTAATGTTTCTCCAGGGACCATATTTTGCAGGGCCTATTTTGATCTTATCTTCATGCTATGTTTGTTGAGTGTCTGAGTGAGTAGGCCAAAAGACTTCTGATGTGCCTAAGTTATTCAGTAAAATCAGGAAGACCAGAAATGTATCTTTTCTAAAATAAAAATACATTTAGCTCCCTGCATGAAATTTAAAAATAAAGATATGAATGAGTTTTACTATATTTTGCTTTGCCATACTGTAGAATTAAATTACTGGCTAGAAATGCAGTAAACCTTAACATTTCACAATTATAATAAAATGCTATATGTAGAGTGGGTGCTAGTGAATATATCCATTACAATTTATGTTTGTAGCATTTATACTTCTACAGCTACAACATTGATTCTAGCAAGGGTTTTCTGGTTAAAAGGATATTTAACAGTGTGACAGTTCAGAACTTGTACATGTGAACACCCGTAGCTTTACCTTTACTGGTACTGCACTGTACAAGAAATAAACCTGTGGGCTACCAGTGGCCCATGTGCTCTGTTTCTCCTATACTGTAATGTTATTTGTGATAAAAGCAACTGGAATTGTGCCTACAATTGTTCCTTTGAATAACATTCTTTACTGAAAATTATGCTTATGGATGCTTAATTTCTTTTGCTGTTGTCTCAATAGTAATGTGCAAAAATGTTTGTTTTAAAAGAGAGTCAGTCTCAGCCTTTTAAATGGATCACTTTATTTAGTCTCATGCTTTTATTTATTTATATTTTTTTTTGCCTTTGAAAACCTTTCCTTTGACTTTTCTCTGAATCCCACTTGATTTTCTAAGCTCATATATATATATTTTAAAAGATGTTCTCATCTCATGGACATCAATTGTCAACGCCCATGGCTCACCTCACGTCAAACAAGCATCAACTGTGCCTACACAAGGTCCTGTCCTGTCACTGCAGGGGAAGTAGTGCAGATGTACAGAAACAAGATACACCAAATGGCCATGGCCACAGGCCATATGGAAGAGGTCTTAGTGGGCCACATCTGAAGCTGTTTTAATCAACTACAACATCTTGACTGTAAGAGAGACATGTCATTTTACAATGGCTAAGGATCTACTTCAGTTTGAGACATGGCTGGGGATTTCCTGTAAAGTAGTATTCATCCATAATAGGTATAGCTGTCTCATTGCCAGTTAAGTAATATACAATTATAGTTTCTAGTATGATTAGAGGATTAATTTTCATTATAACTTTGAGGGGTTTTATTTCATCAGATAACTTGTTAGTTTACAGACAGACATGTAGTATTTGACTTCCTTTCCCTTTAATGTCCCCGCACCATGTGATACAGTGCCATGCACAGTTATTTGACCTAGCTGTGAGCAAGGTTTCTTGGGTGCTGGCAGCAGCATGGCCACATTCTGATGCATGATCTGAGCCTCCTTGAAGTGGAAAATTAGCCCCCTGGGATTATTCCACTAGGTTGCCAATATGGCTCCCACAACTGAGGCTAGTATCTGCACAGCCCTGTTCTACTTTTGACCATATTCAGATCAGGAACTGCAAAATTTTGAGAAGTGTCTACGTGTCTCTGTATATCTTGAGGTCAGTAATAGAAACTTATGTCACTGAAACTTTAGATTAGTGAGAAATAATAATAAAAATCCTTTTGCAAAAATAGAAACATCTGTTACAGTCTCTGTTTTTCTCTTTTGTGTCACAGCAGTAGTGACCCCATTGCTGGTTATATTTAAGACTGGCATTAATTTAATAGAACAATTTATAGTTAACATCTGGTGTCTTTTCTTCTTGTCTGTCACAGGCCATTCTGACCCAAGAGCATTGCCCTGGTGGGTGGTAAACAAGTACAAGAAAAAGTAAAACATACCATCTGCCTCCTTTTGTGTTTGCCATAATTTCTTTTTGAGTTATTTATTCACTAAGCAGAGACAATAGCTTAAGTGTGGTCAAAAATATATAGCAAGATAGATTTGATTAATGGCACAGCTTCCATAAACACAGTCTAATAAACTGTGGAGTAGTCCTGACACCAGGCAGCATGGTCTAGAAAAAACAACCTGTATCACAGCTTTGAGTCTGGCTGGGAACCTACTTGGAGGCTCATTGTAAATAACTCCACACCATTATGGAAATGGAAGGGGAAGTCAGTGCAATTATGTAAGGGTTGCTCTAACCCTGCTGTCCTTCAGTGGTTTTGTAAATGGCCAGATGCTACTAGAAGGTGCAAAGAACCAGAAATAGTCTACAAGTACATTAGCTGAGAGAATTCCAAATTATATTATGTGGAGAAATTGGAAAAATAGTCCGGAAAACATAAATTTGCATTTGACATGGGCAAATGTTAAGTCCCAGCCTTGGCACGGACAAACAGTGAGGCAGCTGCAGGACATAGTATTGGCACCGTAGCTGGTTACAGGTTCAGAGGTGTCTGGATTGTAAATTGAATGTGAGGCAGCACTGATACCTTACAAGGTAAATATTGTCCAGGAAAACAATAATTTGAGATAAGCAACTGAGATAACCTTGTTATCTCAATTATTTGAACTATTTGAGATAACCTTATCCTATGCAAAATGAGTAACACATCAGTATAGAGTTGGCTACTTCATGCTGAGGGAGACTTTGATCACTCGAAGACAGTAAAGTAGGACACAACTCCTAGGCATGCAGAAAATATTTCCTACAGAAAGCCTTATAGATTCAAGATTGTTCAGTCTGAAGAAGAAATGGTGGACAAGGTGTATGTGAAAGATGTCTCAGATTTGTAAGAGAAAGAGTGGAATTTTATTGATGTAATGAAGGTTCAGACCAGGTATTGGGGGAAAACTTTGTAACTTGAAAGATAGTCAACCTCTCTATAGACCCCTTGGGTAGAGTAAGGTGGCTTTATCTGTGTAAGCAGGCATAGCTATGGTAGACAAGTAAATGCTGAGATATGGTGGTAAGGCTGTTCTTATTTTGCCTGTATGAATGGACCAAATAACATCTTCTAGGGATCCTTCTATCATAACTTTCCAAGACCCTGAGAGCAAATGAGCTTACACATATCATTCAAAAATGGTTCCTTTATATACGAACAGAGAGTAAACAAAAAGGCACAGACAGCTGTATTAACCCTTTTGTTCCTTTGTTTTCACTCTGTCAACTGCTTTAAGCTGCTAGTTTACTTAAATATAATTCTTCTATTACTAAACAATGCATCAGGCTGTATACGTCTTACAATGCTGGGACTTGCCATTGTCTCACTATATTTATGTTCATTGTGACTGGTAAGAAAATTATTCTTCCTAGAAAATGAAGACTGAGAGGACCATGGTTTAAACTAAAAAACACAGAAGAGTGATGACAGCCTTGGTGGTAAATTTTAGGTGCTTTAAAATTATAGAAGAGAATTAGTGATCCTTTAATGGGTTTAGAAAAAGGTTAAGAAGCATACATTGCTTCAGTGAGCACTCCCCACTAAGAGAATAATCATAATAAAATAATATAAATCTAGTTATCAATGAAACATAAAATCTATACTTAAAGATTAATCAGCCACACTCAGTTGTTTAAGGTTTATCAAAATTATGGCATTTTTTTATTCTACCTGCAAACTTAAAAACATCTGAATTCTGTGAATGTGGCAATTTGTTTAGACATCTCCTCTCTCTGGTACGAGTGCAATGACTCTGCAGCTTTTGCTGAAATTTGCCCTGACACTCACATGAATTATTCCCTTGCAGGAAGTGAGCTGTGCCTCTTGTGACTGAGAGAGATTGTATCTATTCAATTATGCAGCTGAAATACCTCCCCAACAGCTCAGGAAGGCACACCAGCCCTGGAACAGCCAACTTTATTAAATCAGTCTTTATGTATTTGTGTGGGTGCATCAAATAGTGCTCTAATAGTGCACAATGTGGAATGCAAATAGCAACAACAAGCTAGAGAATTTATAGGCTATTTAAATTCCTCAAAATAGATATTTGGCTTGGAATGCTCTTCAAGCTATGGAATAATGCTCATGCAAGTTCAAAGTCATTATACAGTTTTAAATTTTTTTAAATTGTTACTTTTTTCTTTTTTTCCCCTCCATTTTTTTTGCTTGAAGTTACATTTGCTGTTAGACATGTCTGGTTTCAGTAAATATATCATATTTTATTTTTCCCTAAAATGACATGTTTTTTAATATAATTAAAAATTTAATTTCTTTGCAAGTCTGCAGCATAAATCTGAGTCAGAAGATGCAGATAGGAATATGGAGGTAATTAAATAAAGTGCTTTTAATACTCATTTCACCCCCTAAGTTATTATGGTCCTATTCAGTTTTTCTCTAAAAAAGATAAATTATTTAACCTCATTAGACTTAATATAGAAATATTATAGGAATACTACATTTTTTTAAGGGGCCTCTTAAAATTACATCTGATAAATTCATGGCTCATTCAGAGGTTTTGGAAAGTAATATAACTCAAAGAAATCATATTAATCCAATAATATAATTTCCAGAGAAATAACTTTATCCATTAATTTTCCCCATGAAGATTTGTCAAAAAAAATTTCATTTTTCACACTATCTTTTACAAATTCTAGATTTGTTAAAGGAAAAACAAAATATTAATTCATAATGTTAGATAAAGTCTGACTTACATATGGATTTTTTTGGCTTATTGTAAGTAGTATAATTCTATATATAGTCAAAACTGCATAGAAAAAGATGTCAGATATCAGCAAAAAAAATTCTGATTTTTATAAATTTATTATCATATGAATTTTTTTAATAAGTTTCACTAGCTTTGGATTCTATATGGAGAACATTTCTTGCACTCATCATGTTCTAGAAAGCCAGTTTTATGTTCAGAAGAGACTTATTTTCTATAGAGGAAGGGCCATTTTTGAACCATTTCTAAAATATGTTCATCAAGAATTGATGTATTGCTACTTTGACATATATTCCATTCCACTTCGGAGTGAAAACCAAAAAATATTGAAGTTCTTGCAGAAACTGTTTCTTCATGCTTATTAAAATGAGACGCTTTGGCTTACAAAATTGTATTTATTGAATCTATTTCGTTTAATTGTAATGTGATTTCAAAAATGTTGCTTACAACTTCTCTTCTCTTCCCAGTCTCTCTTCCAGGTGAACAGCTCTGGCGAATGTTCCCAGGGTTGAGGACAAGGTGTGGATGGAACCTTAGGAAAGGGGCATGCTGAACTGAGCCCCGTCATCCTTAGTGACTTTCAACCTTCAGAAAAAGGAAAGACAAATCCCTTAAGTACAGCAGTCCTCAGCAAGTTGTTCTTTTGCAACTTTTTTGGTGGTGACAGTGAAAATAAAAATCTTTCTCCATTTGACAAGACTTCATATCAGTCTTTGAGTCCTGTCTCTGAAAGGAAAAGAGATGAAGTTTTCGCTGTACTGTTATATTACTTAAAGTCTCTGTGATTTGCAAGAGATTTGTGACTTATAAGAGAGATTCAAGTTCAACTGCAAAATATGTGGTCTATTCTGCAGAGAATTTTTAGGTACTTAAGGGTTTCTTAGACGTTCCATATGTAGTGCCAGGGAGAAACAACACGTTATCTCAAACACATATAAAAATATCCTGTATGTAATCTCCATGTTTTGAATATATTTTAGGTTTATTCAGGAGACCCATTCAGTGAATTTGCTCTTGAAACTTAGAATAAAGTTCATCTCACCTGATTGTAGTTGGCTAAAAGTCAGGTGTCAGACCCAAATTCACAGCATTGAAGTTCTTCTAGTCAATGGAGACAAGCAGCACATCATTTACTTGTTAAATAGGTATGCTAAACTGCAGGAATTAACACTCTATATGAATTTTGTCAAGTGAGATGAATCCCACTGGTTTTGCTCTTTTTATTTATATTGTACAAGTTGTATATTTATGAACAACTTCATTTTGTGTTCTCACATCTTTGCTATAGATGACATCAACACTGCTCTTTTCTATTGGATAATCTAGCTACTATTGTTAAAATAAAGTTAAGACTGTACTGTTGAATTCAGTGGCAGGGAATACCTATCCAAATTTTCAAACCTTTCATGGTTAGAGGTGGCTGGGAAATCACCAGGTAAAAAGTGTCAGCCCTCCAGAAACAGGATTCACAAAAGAAATTATCTCTGTGAAACATATCTCAATGGTTTAATTAGTATTTCATTTCAATTGTTCAACTCATTTGAGAGAGAAATAGTCGTATGAAGAACCTTGACACAGATTAAGACTGTTTAATGGTAATATGTTTGGTGGTCTAAACATATTAATTTGGAGCTCCACTTTTTGTTGCAGATTTTATAGCAATACGAGAATTTTACTGCTGTAGATGGGATCTCAGCAACATATTAATTCTTCTGCAATCCTCAAAATGTTTCTGTATTTACTGAACTTCATACCTGATGCTTTCAGAAATGCAGATCCCCTACATCAGTTATTCTTGATGCAATAACTTGGTTTTTTAGAGACCGAGTTGTAGAGTATACCTTTGTTACACTGGAGAGTTGTAGGGTTATATTTCTATTATTGTTATTGTCAATATTATTAGTATCATCATCATCATCATCATCATCATCATCATCATCATCATCATCATCATTACTATAGTGGGACTTTTTCATTTGGTATAGTATATTGAATGATATTTTTATTGGACTGTAAACATTTTGGATGTGATTCTGATTGTAATGTCTTCTTTTTAGTGATCCTGTGAAGTGTAACCTGACCTACACTACCATATCACATCTTTGGCACTTGCCCTTAAATATCCTTAGTAGATTGACAAATAATCTAATAGGAAACCAGCTAGGATTGCATGCACTCCATGTACAAAGACCCTATAATATGCCTGGATTATTCTCATAAATTTTCCTAAATATATATTGCAGGAAATTTCATGCTACATATGAAGATCAGGATAACGCATTTTTCTCACTAGCTGTCATCTATGCAACATAGAGCTGGGAGCTCTAAATAAAGTAATAACACTTATATTTTTTTTGGCAACAATTACAGTGTATAGTGTAATTGGTGACACTTTTTTTTTCTTTTTTTTTTTTTTTGTAATTTTGATGGAATTGCAATGGAGAGCTTATTTGAATTAGTTGTGTTCACAGCAATTTTTTAGATGATTGGCTAGGCATGAAACTCACAGAGCCATTAAAGCTCAAAGACAAGGCTTGGTGGATGACAACATGAGAAAAGAAAGCCCAACTGAATCCATCATGATTCGGTGAGCTATACAGAATGAGGGGAATTCAGAAAAAACTCCGTCATCAGGTAAAGGAATATTTGATTTTTTCCCCATTTTATAGGTGAGAGAAATGGCTGCATTATGCAAATAATACTCTAATAAAAGTGAAAACTCCTGGGGCATGCTCACAGATGACAGACTCAGAACCATTTCTGTCATCCAGACTGTCTGGCCAAGCTGTGCAAACATCAGCTCTCCATCATTTCCAGTTTCTTCCTTTCACTTTTCATCAGTTCTACATTGTGCTTGTTAAGTAATTACATGTCAGTGGAAGCTGAAATATGACACAATATAAATGAAAATATTAAAACCGAGTAATTATTTGTGGTAAATAAAAATTCATATGAATATTCAGACCCTCTAGATTTCTGCTTGTTCTTCAGGTGGCTCATATTGGAGACAGAGGGCTTGATTTTCTAGAGAGAAGGTTCATAATGAAGAATTTAAATCAAGAATGAATAGTAAGGAATGAATAATACAGATGGTAGCTTGAAAAAAATCTCTTTGGCCTGCCATTCCCCAAAAAAAATTTATGGAGAATTGAAAAATAGAAGAAGATGTATATAACAGTCTAAGTGCATCTTTTTTGTGACTTAAAAGGGTATAAGGGTTGAAACTTAAACCATCAGAAAGGAATGGCAAGGGGTAAGGAAGTTGGAGATATGAATTCTGAATAAGAAACACTTTTTTGCAGAGAAGTTTCTTTGTGGTATATTGAATGAATTTTTTAGAAAACATACTTTTTTCCAATGACAAAATTACTTTCCTCAAAAGTCTGTTTTCCTTCTGTCAACAAAATAAAATAGTTTTGTGCAGCTTCTTACTACCTTCAGCGGGAAAAATATGTTCCAGTGCACAGTCAAGAAAATGTTGCTGTCATCTTACCAGCAGAAACAAAGAGTATTGCTTTATCAATAAAATTGAGACTTACATTTATTTGGGGCTAACAAAAGAGAGGAATTTTTCTGCAGTCACTCTGAAATTCAGCACAATTTTCTTAGCTGACCCAGAAACCTGTTGACAGTTATGTAAAAATGAGCGCTGTCGTAAAAGGAAAGATGGTGTCATCATGCTCCAACTGTATGAGAAAGCAGAAAGACTGGGAAGACATTTTGGTCTGTTTTGTGTGTGACCTGTCAAAGAAGACTGCAGTACTTCATTTTTCAGGCTTAGTAATTGTCCTGAAAATAAAGGCATTATTTTTCTACTGCCCATCTAATATGGTTTCTAGGAAAAATTAGTGTGTAGAGGAGCAATCAAAAGATAATTTCAAACTGGTTTGCAACTGAAAAATTAGTTTCCAGCTAAGATAAAATTTTAAGAAAAATCTCTGCTATTTTTTTCTTTTCTTTCTTATTTTTTTTAAACTTCATCAGAAAGCTCAGACATGATTTCCTAGGAAAAACAATCCAGTGAAAGTGGTCAGATTTTAAAGGATATTTAGGTCCTCCATGTCCATTGATGGTGAGAACTAGAAACTGAAATCTCTTTAAGATCTTATCTGCAGTTTCTCATCTCTCCCAAAAATAAAAAGATAGGCGCACAAACAGTGAATATTTCTAGAATTGATTTTCTGACAAAAGTATGTAACTAATCATGAATTACACGCTGAGGTAGTGATAGATGTAGCAGAAAAAGGTCATATCCTGGAAAGGATTTTATTGCAGTTAGTGAGTTTTGATATCTCTTAGATCTTTCCCTGCTTTTGAAACATATTTTGAGAAATTCAAGAGGCATATTTGAGCCGAATGTTTACATTGTTTTAGCCTGCTAACGTTCACCTCTCTTGGGATACTGGGAAATGGGAGGATAGGTGATGGTACCTAATTATTATATATAAACCATGACAGGAAATTGTTTTCAAGCTAAGGCTAACTCCTGGGTGATAGCTTAGGTCTGCATTTCTGCTTTTAGAAATATCTGCCACTGAGGTCTTCTGTGTCTCAGAAAAGGACAGTGAACTGTTTTCCCACAAACTAACATGGCTGTAAATAAGCATTTTACATTGAGATTCAGCTTTTGAATTGTGCAATCCTGTCACAAAGCTTCTCTTTTATGTAGTTTGGTACAGTGTGTGATTCCATCACAAGGGACACAAAGGAATCTTTCTTTAGGAAGAAAGATGACATGGAAAGATATATATTTTGGATTTTTCAAGCACAGCAAACCTCACTCAGCAGAAGACAGATGTCTGAGCATTCTACAAAATCTCTCTTAAAACACCAGCTCATCCTTAAAATATATAGAAAGATATATTTTTCTTGCTTTCTTTGGTTTTCTTAGGATCATGTTACAAGGACATTAATAGGTGCATGTTGGTTTCTGCTTTATGCTTTTTTTTTTCAACCTCCCAAACATGCATATGGGCATAAAAATAGACATTAATTTATAACCAAAACCATAATCACAACCATAATATGTCCATTTTTATGTTCACCAGACTTACATGAAATCCAAATCAAATCCAAATCTCAACACTTGTGTAGAGATGGTGATTTCCATGCTTGGGTGATGATCTTTCTATTATTTAATATGAAGTCAATTAAGATAATTCTAAGATTTCATTTTTATTGACTGGAGTCTGTTCTGCTGAATATTTTTTCCATTGGTGCCACTGACAGGTCTTCTTGAGTTACTATGACTCAGGATAGCAGAAACTCAGATAAAAACTCATGTTTTGTAGCTGCATGATAAATTTATCCTTACAATTTAACAGGAGAGGAAGAAAACTGCAGTGCATTGAAATAGATTGTCCTTTCTGCTTCTCTCACCTCTGAAATGTTCCAATAACTTGACACCAGAGAGCCAGGCAGGACCAATATCAAGTTACCACTTTTTTAAAAGGCAGCCATACATCTTGAATTACTTCTAGTTCTTAAGGCTTTTAATGAATTTATGTCTGGCTTAAAATAATAAAAGAAAAGGCAAATGTCTTTTAAAAGCCTTGAAAAATAGCTTTCCATACCTCCTGTGTTTATGCTTAAAGATCAGAAAAATGATTTGTTTACAATAAACAAAGGAGAAAAAAAAATGTGAAACTTGACTTCATTTATAAATTTCTATTTACCTCGTATATTCCAAATCATTTCACAAATTATTTGCACACCAGCAACAAATGTCAGCAGTTATAATGAAATATTTGATCAACCTGTGCCATTAAGAGCTCTCAAGGAGTTTCTACTATCATAGTAGCCCTGGAGCAGCTCTATTACCGAAGAAAAATGCAGAAAGCATGATGCAGCCCCACACAGGCATTTGGAAATCTAATTCTCTCTCTTGCTGTGTTTTCCTTGATCTAGTCAGGGCTGTAACACACATGCAAAATTACTGAGGCTGCTTACCTGTTTTGGATGTATAAAACTAAATGTATCACATTTTAGAAGAGATCCTGTCTTTTTTTTCTTTTTTTTTTTCTTTTTTTTTTTTTTTTTTTTTTTTTTTCATTTCTTTATACCCTTTTTTTTTAAAAAAACACCNGATCTCAATCCCTAGTTTGGATACAAATCCACAGCTGTAAGGTGTTCAACAAAAAAATTCTGCTAGTATTCTTGATATATCTCTGCTTCTATGTATTACTTAGGCTTGATATTCCCTTGTTGCTACTTTGGTAGCTGCAAGTACTTATGTCTGCAAATAACTGTCATAGAGAAAAAAAATCTCCTAGCTCTGAGAATCAGCCCTTGACTCCATGAGCTGCTTTTTAGGAAGTTTCCATGAGCAGATATACTTTCCTTGCTGCCTTTATGGCACAAGGCAGTGCTGATCCTGCCTAGGGCTGCTGGCAAGTATGGCTCTGCAGACATTCATTAGTATGACAAACAGAATACCGAGGCAAAATGAGGACAAAATGATTGTGCAAGCAGCTTTAACTGGGGTGAAAGCAATACTCTTACATTCCAGTCATTTGTCTAGCATTTTAGTACCACAGTTCAATATTCCCAACAATAATTCGCCGTAATAGAAGTCAGATAGTGCCAGGCTTAGAAGCAAATATGGGTCTGATAAGGAGGATATTCATCATAAAGAGGGACATTGGTGAAATGTGAATTATTCACTCTTATCTACTTACTCTTCTTTATTGTATTTTTATGTCTTTATCTATTCTATTTCATCCCCTCACAAAGAATAATTGGAAATGACATTTCTATGCCTGTAACTATGAGAAAAAATATGCAAAATTAATTCCATTAGAAGTAAACAACAATAGCATTGTCCTTAGGATCTCATTTCATGTTGTCCTTAGGTCTTAAAGACCATCAGCAGAGATAAAATTAAAAAGGCTGCAGAAATTGGAGCTTACTTTCATATTGAGCTTACTTTAATATTGTTTCACTCTCTAGGCAACTTGTGGCTGCACATTGAAGGGCAAAGAAGGAGAGGGAAAGAGGAGGGGAGAGAGGTGACTTTCATGTAGTCCAGATACCTATAAAAGGCTGAACTGGAATTTCTGTTGCAGCAAACTTTTATCAGCCTGCCTTTATTATCTAAGCAGCAGCAGCTTGGTTTTTATAGAGTTCAGAATGTAGCTAGTTGGAGAGTATTTAAAATCTTAGAAGTAATTTTCATCAGAAAAAGACTGATCAAAACAAAAATATTTTGTAGGAAGTCACCAGTTCTGATAAGTTTCTCGTTAGCCTTTTTGTGCACTCTTAAATGTTTTGAAAGTTCAGAATGTTCTTGCAGCCTTCTTGAAAATGAAATTAATTTCCAAAAGTAAGCTTTTTACATAATTGGATTATAGATATTTCTGCTAGTAACAGAACAAAAATATTGAAAAACTGAGATAGCAAAAAAAAAAAAAGAGTATTTATTGTGATTGATCAGAAATTATTTCAGGATATGATTTACATTAAAGCTTATATTTTAATTATATCATGGTTTAAATTTTTGATAGTTTGTCTTTATAGGAATTATTTTGATGAAAACATGAATCTTTTTAAAAACAGAAACAGTTTTTCTACTCAATTGAGGTGACTGTGTTGATGGTAATAATTAGGAGGAATCTAATATTAGCAGGTAATTTACCAGTGTGCTGGAGCTATAATTTTTTTTTTCAAAAGACTAAAAGGTCTTGTATTGGGAAGTTTATGGGGAAACATAGAAAAAATTGCTTCAGTATTTGAGTATATTTTTGAAAAGGTAATATAAACTTTTGCTACCTCAATGAATTTCAGTGTTGTGGAACAGAATCATGAGATATTTATGCTGGAAGGAAGCAGTGAAAATTGGCCAGCCAGCCTCCCCAGTGAAGCCAGCTGTGAGGTCATGTTAGGTTACTCAGGAACTGCCTGAGTTGTGTTTTGAGTGTGTCCAGGGGTGGACACTCAGCAGCCCCCCTTGACTGTGAGCCTTCCCTGCTGCAGTCTGTGTCAGTAGCCTCTTGTTCTCCCTGTGCACCTCTGAGGTCTAAGGTAACCAAAACCAGCTGCTCGATCCCTCCCTGAGCCTTCTTCAGGCCCTTTCTCAGAATTTCTCATTGATTTTTTATGATTCATGAATCAGGACCAGCTCTTAATCTCAATGTGAATCTCAATGTGATCTTTTGATTTAAATTCAGACCAGTACTAACCAAAACCTGTTCTATGTTCCCTGCATGACTGGAAAAAAGGTTACATGTTAAAATGGTAGCTGCATGCTCATGTGGCATAGATGTACATACCAAAGAATCCTGGGCTCTAAAGCCACTCAGCCCTAGAAGAAGGAGAGATAGAAAGGTGGAAAAGGGCTTATTTTCTGTTCAAACTATTTGCAAAAGGTTTGTTCTTATAAGTGTACCATGGATTTACTGTAAGCAATTGAAATGGTGCACTAAAGGGGTAAAATTTTCACTTTGGGCAATATTTATATAAGGAAATTTTTGGGGCAGCCTTATGTAATATTGATGCTGCTGTAGAAAGCCTAAAGATACAGCAGTCTGGTGGAAGAAAAGTGAAAAGGTTTATATATAAGATGCTTAGAATATATCTATGTATCTATACCAAAATCCAGCCTGAAGTGATTTGTTTTCTGAATAATGGGATTAATAATGAACTGGCCTAGAAGCACAATGATGCTATGTTTTACATTCCTTAATCTTACCTAGTTATCTCTACATGAATGAAAAGAACACATAGAAATTATCCTGACAGTGACCACAAAGAAAATGAGAAAAAAAAATTATATCATGATCAAAACATATAAAGCAAAAATTAATTTTTAAATCCAAAAAGCTTGCTCTTAGAGGAAAAGAAAATATTTTCTAAAAATGTATTTTTTACAGAAAGCAGTGTGGTAGTACAGATTCAGAAAACTACAAACCCTTACTCTCTCTAGGTTATAGTTTTTTAGTTTACTTTCTAAGGTTCCTTTCTCACCTCCAAGGAATTCAGCACATGTGAATTCTATGAAGCCTAATATACACGAACACTTGGTTGCATATTTTAAGACATAACAAAAGGTGGCAAAGCAGCAATGGTTATATAATATCTAATACAAAGACCTTGTGTAGGACTGAGAACATATACAGTGTTGACAGCTACAATGTGATTTGAGAACATGTAAAGCAATTTCAGATATACCTCTGTGGAGTTGATTTGACAGTGAAAAGTGGCTGTACGTTGCCTTGGAGCAAACTAAAAGTTCCTTGGAAAGTCTGTCTAAAGAAGGAGGAGCCTACTCAAACTACCCAGAGATTCACCAACAGCCTGTAAAGAAAATGCAAGTCAGTTTTCTTGATTTCTGCACCCAATGCAGCCACATTTTTTGGGCCCACCTCTATGCCAGAAACTACATGTTATCAGTGCAAACTGCCACATCCGGGTTTAAAACTAATTATTCACAGCTATAAATGGTGCATTTGATGAAAAGGGGGTTAAAAATCAGGATGTTTAGGTAAATCGTCTCCTGAAATAGATGTCCTTCTGTTTGCTCTCTTTTGATGGATGAGATCTTCCAGTATGGGATAAACCAGTATGGGCTGGTAATTTCAGTTCACATAAACCAGGGGTTTGGATTATGGAGAGTTCCAAACAGATGTTCAGTTTGATGCACATTCTGAAAGAAAACACCAAATTAATGCACCAGGGAGTTTGGCAGAATGTAGCCAGACTACAGTGAGGATTTGTCAGTTCTTAAAACACATATGAAAATTCGCTTTTATTTAAACAAGGAAGTGTCAGTTTTCACAGAAGTGGGATGGGATTCTAGAACATGTTACAGTTAAAATTCACACAAGTCTTTGAAATGCATCCAGTTATAACACAAAAAGCCCCAACAAACCTGAGTAAAGAATAGTAGGCTTTAACACTTCTTTCCTTTTTTTAGGGTAATGTAAACTGAAACAGAATCACACATTAGGCAACAATTATGTATCTCTCGAGTGAAATGACAGATTCTTTTGAGGTAATCATGTTTCGCAAGTGTTTCCTGGGAGAATGATGGATCCTTGCCAATTTCAATGACATTGTTCAACTGGCAAGTGATTGCCTTTTTTTCAAAATTGTCAACGTTTTGGTAAGAACTCGCAGAATATTTTTTTCTCTTCTGTTTTTTAAAATTATATGAGACAGGAAAAAAAATCATTTAAGAATACAGCCATAATAGAGTAATAAAATTAATTTCAATAGCAAACAAAAATAATGTCATACCTTTAGACTCAGAAGACTTAAACTCCACTTATGGCAATGGGAGCTTCATGCAAAAGCTACACAGCTGAAAAAGCCTTTTCAGTATTGCTAGTGAACAAACAGATCCACAAAGTCTATGTTAGTGTAGAATAGTTTAGTTCCTAGCTCTTAGGCTCCCAACAGTTATTTAATGACCTGAGATTCCTATATTCCAAAGGCATTTAATGGCAATGTTCATGGTTTCATGCTACCAATAAATTCTGGGTACAATTATAGGCTCCCTAACCAACAAGAAATTGTGAGGACACAGAGGACTGTAAGTCAATCTTTCCCAATACTGAGGCATGCTTGTAGAACCGAACACCATTTCAGAACTAAAAGATTATTGAGGTTGAAATGCACCACTGGAGACTGTTTCATCTTCCAAGCAGGGCCAATTTTTAAGATGTATCCAACTTTGGTATTAGATGAGGTTGCTTAGGACTTTTTCCACCTGAATTTTGAACTTCTCCAAGGATGGAAATTTCACAACTTCCCTGGGCATCTGTTTATTGTCTTTTTTTGGAATTTAAAGATGCATTTATTCATTTATGAAATGCAAATGAAAAATCAGGATCAATACTAAAGCAATCTCTCTGTCACACGGCAGCCTCAGGTTCAAATCTGTTCTCCACTGAAAGCAAGACTTGTACCACCATCTACAGAACATTTTGCAGTGGTGGAGGGAAGGGAGATGGGGTGATGGAAGAAGACAGGCTCTAGAAGCTCTTCAGTTTCAAAATGGCTGTTGAAGCTCTCCTGTTCTATGTTGAATAAATAAATGCCACAAAACCAGACTGTCAACACAGAGAAGAGCCTTTCACTTTCCCACTGAAGGTAAGACTCTGCATAAACATAAATTTAAGTACCCTTAAAGGTTTTAAGTTTGAATAAGGATAGGTATAATTAAGGATCCTTATAATACAGGTTCTTCTTAACAAACACCTATTTCTTGTAAAGTTGTAACAACTTGTGAAGGAAAGGCTAAAATGGAAACCATAAGAGATTAGGAGAAATAGGTCTTATTTTAAACTGGCAAAGATGGAACTTGACTCAGCAACTTTTACTGCTGAACTTGGATAAAGGGCACTTTGCAGCAGGGAAGGTAATATCTCTTTATCTGGCTGACTTCAGCCAGTTGTGCTTTAAGAGTAGCAATCAGGTTAAGCAGTAAAGAAAATAAACACGTCTGGTTTATGCCTTGCTACAGGATGTAAAGGTGTGCTGGGTCCTAGCTACTGAACAGTCATAAAAATAAAATTACTTAGAATAAGATTAAATTTGCAGCTATTCTGAAAAGACTTGGAGGTCCTTATGAAAAGGTAGGTGTGTATCACTCAGGCAGCAACTGGCCTTTGAGGATCTGACAGCTCCTAGCTTACTCAATAGATGAAAAACATGGTCTCAATCTAGCAAAAAATAGGTAAAACTTCTCTGTTTTACATAGAATAAATGGTTAAAGACTCTCTAGACCATGTCAGTGTGGAAATACCAAGGAAATACTAGGTATGGATATGCATCTGTGTTTGGTTTGAGGTCTATTGGTCATTGTCAAAACACAAAAAGTTTACTCAAGCTTCATATGTTTCAGGAAGAGAACCAAAGTGATTTAAGATGTCAGAAACAGTTTTTCAGTAATACTGTAGAGAAATGTAGTCTAATAATCCACAGAAAATTAACCATGTGATCTTATAATTCCTACATAGAAAAGAACTTCCTGGGAGTAGACAGGCCTGTATTTTATCAGGAGTCTTAATGGTTACAGAAATTAGATTAATCTATAAAAAATAAGGTGGTATTTTTATTTTTAACAATGAGGATAATGAATCATTACATTAATGTCCCTAAGAATGCTGTTTTTTTCAGTCATTCAAGGTTTTCAAAGCAATAGTAGATAATTTTAATTTTAAATATGCTTTCATGAAAATTAAAGCTTTCACAAAGAAATTACAGCAAAATGTCCTTTGCTAACTCTGTAAAGGAGGGGCTACATAATTGGATTTAGCCTCTTCTGTTTTCAAATAAACTGTTCTATTAATCTCATTTATTTGTCTTCCCCCCAAAAACATGGCAAAATATGTAATTCTAATGCATATTTTTTGGTCAACCTAAATACTACCATTGAAAAGTGAGGATGTTAAAGTAGGAGAAGTAAGGTGAATTAACAAAGCAAAGAACAGACAATTTAGTAACTGGGCAGTGCAAATGTCTGTCCAAATGGCCTCTATGCTTAAAAATCACTTTTTCCTGTATTTATGCCGTGTGTTACTCTGGGTCCACTGAGTCTTCCACTCTCTGAGTACTTTTGCCTTAGCTGAGCTTAAATTATTTGTAAACTGGTAGTTAATTCTTCATTTTATTTTCTGATATGGTCGCTTGCTATTGTGTAATCTTAGACCAAAAGTCAAACACATTACCAATGTCACAACATTACAAGGCTGCACACTATACCAAGGCTATACCAGGAAAAAAACATAGGTTTAGTAATTCACAAATCAAGTTCCCTCCAAATCTCAAAGTGCAGGCATAAGCCAAAGTAACCTTTATTGCATTCTCTGGATTTAGGGAAAGAAAAATAAAAAGATAATTTTCTATTATGCTTTTACTTAAAACAAATGCTAAGTTTAAATCTGTGACCTAAACAGCATTTAAAAATGTATAAAAAATATGAAGGAATAGATAAAATTCATCAAGAATATATAATGCCACTGAAGCTAGTGATACAAAGTTGGAATCAGAACATTCACCTACAGGAGATCACAAATAATCCCTATCTACTTATCACTCTAGCATTACAATGCATCCTTGAACACTTTTATCTTTAACAGAATAATAATCTTCAAAGAACCAAGGTACAGTTTATAAAAATAGGCCTATATAACTTCAATAATAGTTTCATAAGATTTTTGATTTACATAATTCTTAACAGGAAATTTAGCAGCAATACTTGATCTGAGATATTTAAAAGGTGATAAGCATACTTATATGATTCCAGTCCTTTAGAAAGCCATAACTAAATTGATTAGAGATAGTTTCAAGCATGTGAAAAACTATGACTGAGGCAGTCTGTCAAGCCCTGTTAAAAGTTTTATAGTGTGATTAGAAAGTCCATGAAGCAATATTTAATTAATATTTAGTTAATATTTGGTGATTTTTTTACTCTTTCAATTACTAATATTTGCTGCCATACATGAAATTGATGTCCAAGATATATTTTTCTACTTCCTTGGCCTTAATGGAAGCATCTTTTAATGTTGCGTTTGTTCACACTTCTCTTTTTCTTCAATTAAAGGCATTTTTGTCATTTTACTACTGATAATTATACTCATAGCGTACTTGAAAATTGCTATAACTTACATAATGAATCATGAAACCAGAGTTACAGAAAGAGTTAATTATGCTAAAGAATTTCAATCTCAGTCTTTATCTCATCATCTGGGAGTATTAAGAAGCAGGAGAAATGTGTTTCCACACTGCAGCTGATCATTTACAGTCAATGTTGTATGCAATGTAAAAAAAGGTATCTCCAAATATCCCATTCAAAGTGGAATTATACTTTACTACTAAATAATTACTAAAAGCCACGTATTTATTACCTTCACCATGTGAAAGATCAGGTATTACAAGCCAAGCAGAGTGGCAGTCTTCCTTATCTTTTACCTATCATTATCAATTTGTGTTTAATGTTGGGTGAAATCAAACTTGTTGCATGAAGAATATAGTAACTTGGCAGAAAAAAAAACCCCTTTGTGTTCCAGCTGCTCCTCGGAGATCAGAGGGGCTGGGTGTGGTTGGGATTTATTCTGATTGTAGCCCATTTGGCACTCTAAACCTGGTCATGTTCAATAGGAACCTCCACAATTGTAGATTCACAAATAGTGTGGTTCATTGAAGCAACAGAAATAAAAGTTTGGAATTGCCACTGACAAAGGCACTTAATCATTACTGCTAAATCTTAAAAAAAAAAAGCAAACAAAACCCCAAACCAAAACAAACAAGCAACCAAAAAAACCCCAACATAACTGGCAATTCATTAAGCTTAACTTTACCATTAATTAAGATTAATTTCATCCATATATGCTTTGAGACAGACAGAGGTGCAAATCTTACCAAAGAGTCCTCCCTGCTCTGGGGAGAGAGAGAGGAGCAGATGTCTTGTCTGCAGATGGGGCTGCATTCTCATTCTCTGACATGGAGCATTTCAAATGTAAATTTATACTTTTGGAAGAGGCAGAGGTGAGGCTGTAGTCAAATATTCTACTACTGCATCACAGATGGGGGGGCAGCCACTTTACATGTAGAAGAGGGCTCTTGATAGTTAAAAAGAGAGAGATTACAAAGGCTGTGGGTCTTGCGTAAGAGTGCTACGGAACTGTGACAGAACAGAATTCAAACACAGTAGAACAGAACAGAAAGAAATCACCACATATCTCACAGCTTTAGGCTTCCTTCCTACAAAGTTGTAGTGACAAGTATGACCCCTGACTGTTAACTTCTGCCTTGATCTTTAGGGGAAAACGTAATGGCTTTTATTTTTCTGAAATAGAAGTTTTCATCTCTAGAGCTTTGGGTGATAAACTGCAGCTGCACCCAAACCATGAGACCACATTAATAAATTGACTTTCCAGCCTTTGCTTTACCACTGAGAAGATGTTAGAAACTATTTTTTTGGCATGTTTCAGAAGAATAGACCACTGTGACTACATTAGTTCACTAAAGAGAACACTATATTTAACTCTCTGGCTGATGTGCAGATCTGGCTTATGTGACAATTTAAAAATTGTCATCTGACTTCATTTAGTTTTTTTTTTACAATCCATTGTAGAAGGGTGCTATCACTCTAGCTTTGATTTCTTGTTAAACCGTATTGAGTAAAGTGTATCCTTTATAGAATGGATAAGCTAGCTTCTGTCTTGCTTTGGTTTTAAACCACATATATAGGAACTATGTGGTCAATTATCAAGGTGAAGAAGGGGCTCAAGTGTTAAAGATACTTCTCTGTGCTGCAGTTATAGAAGATACCCATATCATAACAACAGACCTCACAGTTCCTTTAAAAGTGGGATAGAGTAGCAGTGAGGACTGCAGTCCTATCTTCCAAGCAATACCTGTAACAACAACAGCAAGCAGCTTGAGTCAATGGTGATACCAGCATGGTGACTTGGTCCAATCCCAGTCAATACAACAAAAACCTAGACTGCAAGGTCTGCCAGAAATATGTTCTTGCACATGCCAGTAACAATGACCTAACAACCTCTGTTTGGTCATTGGCATGGTGAAGTCACTATCTTGTATACAAAACAGAATTGAGAATGGTTTCAAAAACTGAGTATAATGGGTACCTAGAGGAAAATGGGTCTGAGCTATCTGACAGTCATTCTTTTTAATCTCTTCATTCTCTTCAGTGAAGTTGTTCTTGAACAAAAGGGGAGATTTTATTTTGCACTGTAGGGAATGGTTAAGAAAGTAACTACCTGTATACACAGAAGCATCCTGTTACAAGGAGCACAGGTCTCATAGTGAATAGGACTAAAGAGAGAATTGCAGCAGAAAATCATCAACAGAATAAAAGCACCAAGCCTGATACAGAGAGTACTGCACAGAAAGAGAGATCATGTGTTCATGTCATGGTGTAACCCCAGACAGGAGCCCACTCAGGGAGAGTTGGAAGGATAAAAACTGGAAAACTGATGGGTTGAGATAAAGACATTTTAATAGGGAAAGCAAAAGCTGCACACAAAAGGAAAACAAAGCAAGGCGTTGATTCACCACTTGCCATGGGTAGGCAGCTGTTCAGCCATCTCCAGGAGAGCAGGGCCCCTTCACATGTAAAGGTTCCTTGGGAGGACCAAAATCATCACTCCTTCTTCTCCCCACTTCATGTACTGAGCATGATGTCACACGGTCTGGAATATCCCTTTGGTCAGTTGGGGTCACTTGTCCTGGCTGTGTCTCTTCCCAGCTTGTCACAAGCCCCCATCCCCCTCACAATCATGGCGGTAGGAAAAGCTTGAAAGGCCTTGGCTCTGTGCAAGCTCTGCTCAGCAATAACAAAAACATCTCTATATTATCAACTCTGTGTTCAGCACAAATCCAAAACACAGCCCTGTACTAGCCCTGTGAAGAAAATTAACTCTACCCCAGCCAAAACCAGCACAGTTAGGAAGTTGAAGGAGAGGCGTAATTATTAG
Organism: Drymodes brunneopygia; assembly: GCA_013400955.1. NCBI lineage: Eukaryota > Metazoa > Chordata > Aves > Passeriformes > Petroicidae > Drymodes > Drymodes brunneopygia. The sequence goes on from VZTZ01022975.1 coordinate 39,910, forward strand.
AAGAGAAAATAAATATTATGTAATGAATTAAATTATAAATGAGCTGAAGAGGTAATGAAGTTTGAATTTTACAAAGAAATGAAATTAAAATGCTCCTTCTACAAGAATTTGAACAATCACTGTACAAGCAAGGCATCAGGGAGTCCTAATCCTATTAAATCTAATCACCACAATGAATTTCTGCATTCACAATGAGTTTGCACACAGGAGAATAAATTAAAGCACATTACAGTGTGTCATACATTTCTCCAGACAACATGATGGGACAAATTCTGCCCTTCTAAAATGCATACACAGTCAGAACTTCTGATTCATTCATATCATTAAGAGACTTATGTGTTCCTCAAGTCACAAATGCTTTGATGACCTTGGTCTACTTTTCACATTTCCTGTGTAAATGTCAACAAGTCACGAAGTTTCTGTGCTGTGATTAACTACTTATTCCTTTCTAGTAATACCCTCCTCTCAGCTAAAATAAAACGTTTTGGGTTTTTCAGCTAGCTGGAAGTGAGGAAAAAAGTTACAATTTTAGAACCTTCTCCATGATCATCTCAGGTGTCATTTTAATGTCATAATATACATGATGGCTGTAGTACAGATCATAGTTTTTTCCTTACTCCTTTCCTTTCTCATCTTTATTTTCAGTTCCAAACCACTTTCCCAATCTGGTAATAGAAAAAGAAAAGAAAAGGCATCATCCAGACCCAAATCTACTTGGACAGATGGTTGAAAAATCATTCCCTGTAATTACTGTAGCAGGTGTGACATAAGAGAGAAGAAAATCCTGAAAAGAAAGAGAATGGAGCCAGAAGAGCTAGGGAATAATGGATAGTTGAATGGAGATGCAGTTTTCAAAATCCTTGTAATTTTTCACTGTGGACACTTGTGGGACAATGACCAAGTCTCTGATTTTGAGCTTATGAACTGATTAAAATTTGAGAAGTGCTTTTAATCCCTTTCTCTCAACTCTGAGACAAGAATCTCTGTGATTTTATCTTCTCCAGTATAAACTGTTGGTTCATAGAGACCATGTTCTTAGTGTAGCTATATTTAGTGTGACCTTAATCCTGCATGCACTTAGACACCAGCTCCATTGAACTTGATGTAAGAATATTTCATGGGTGCTTCACTATATCCACTGTGAATGTCAGGGAAAAATTTCATTACAGACAGGTATATTAGCTGTTCTACTGTTTTTATTTTAATCTTTACTCAGAAACATCAGCAATACTCTCTCACCTGAGAATGGGATTGTGTTTTTCTGTAGATAATGAATATACTGATTTTCTATGAAAAATCCTGCTTACCTTCAAAGGTGACATTTCATTTATCTTTTTCTTGGAGCATTTCTGTCTTGCTACTGGCATTGACTGAGTTGTGTAAGAGTGGGACTAGAGAAGATATTACCAGAATAACTGCTCATCAGTTTTCCCTGCAGGAACTGTGAAACCTGATGTTTTTACAGAAGGATATTTAGCAGAAAAATGCCCCTACCACAATAACTATTACAGATGAAATCTGTCTGGTGTGGCAATCACAGGTATAGTTGTTTCTAAGTCACTTTCCCCAGAGAATATACCACTGATATTTATTCTATTGATATTAGTCCCACCTTTGGCATTACATGGGATCTTCAGAGTTGTTTGGATCACAAGATATAAGAATGAAATTAGAATGAATTCCTGGAAGAAATTTTATGAATTTGGATCACTGTAAGGACATGTAACTTTTGTAGGAGTAAAATGGTCTTACAGTGGTGGGATCCATTTGAGTTGGGAAAGAAATGTAAATTGTTAATGCACATGATCATGGTATATCTGGATCAGTCTGTGAGTGCCATCTTGTACTTATGAAAGAGAGATAACTCTAGACACATCTGATAATTTTCTTTGATAAAATAAGACCACGTTAAACAAGAAAAATGAAGTAGATGTAATCTCTCTGGATTTCAATAAAGCATTTGATCTGGCACTCATTATTTAAAAGAGAGAAGATAGGGATTAGTGCATGAATTCTGTAGAAGGGCTAGAGCACAGAGAGCAACCAACTGTGCTGAAAGCAAAAGAAAGATGTTACTAGTTAAACACTGGAACATCTCACAGGGTTGAGCTTGTTTGATATTTAGATTTTTGAACAGCTTAAAAAATAGCATATGGGAATGAAAATTATAGAGGTCTGCAGCAATTTAGGAGGATTCCTCTTACAAGAATAAAGGAAGAAATAAGTGAAGGAAAGAAGGCAAAGAAGGGAAAGAAGGGAAGGAAGGGAAGGAAGGGAAGGAAGGGAAGGAAGGAATTCCGGAAGGAAGGAAGGAATTCCGGAAGGAAGGAATTCCGGAAGGAAGGAAGGAATTCCGGAAGGAAGGAAGGAAGGAAGGAAGGAAAATAATATCATAGTCATAATTCAAAAACTCACTGAAGGATTTTGCAGATGTTAGCAATAGAAGAGTCGGTTTTAAAGTGCAAAGCAAAAAAAAAAATTAGGATTTCATGGAATTTCTGTTGTGAATTTAGTATTTTCATTTGCATCTCGTAAGGGTAAGAGCTATTTGAGGTATGTCAAAATGAAACAGGTGTGTTTCATCTGTAACCATCTACAGACCAGTTGGGAGACACCAGTACCCCAGAAGATGGTCCATGCAGCCTAAAAATGTTCAAGATACACACGAAACAATATGCAGATCCTGCAGAGAGAAATGTGGCTTAACAAAATGCCACATCCTGTTTTGTGGCTGCTATCAAGTTTTTCCTAGGGGAGCACTCGGGAGTATGAGCCATCAGCAAAGACCAAGTGAGTTAGGATTGCTAGGAGTATGGAAAGCAAGATCAAGGCTGGAAGGTACTTTCACTTTACTGTTTCTCTGTAAGTGGTTGCTGAAATTAAGGAGGCAGCAATTTTGAGAAGGTTGGAATCTTCTATCCAAAAAATCGGCAATTATCTTTCAGAAATTATGTATTGATTCTGCTACCACCATCCTTGTGACAATCTTGAGGCCACTTTTCTGTTATTATTGCGCATTGATCTTTAAAACCTTTTCAAGATAAAAGCAGGAACATTGACTCTGGCTGACTCTCCAGCTCTTAGAAGACCCTGCAAAACAAGACTGTCTCCATACAATACCTTAGGAAAGGCTGGAAACAGATTTGACATCTGAATATCCATTCAAAATGATAATGTACTTCAGAAGGATCACACTGGGAAAGGCTGGAAAGAAAATAGATTGAAATGCCAAAAAGTTTCCCACCACACAAGAGGCTGAGACTAGATGAGAGACAAGAGCATCAGAGAATGTTTGCAAAATTTTGTAACTCTTGTTTTTATAGTAAATGTGTACACATAAAATATCCTTTGTTAAACTTTATTCCTAAGTTGTCCCCTTGTATTTCTCCAGAAGGTGCAAGACACAGTGTCTGTCAGCTTGCAGATGACCTCTGTGGGATTCCACTTTGAGAGGTATTTCCAGAGAGTATATAGAGGGTCAGGTTCTTATATTGTCCAGACAATGTTCATAAACGATACAGCAGTATGGATCATATTAAAATTTGTGTAAATGTTATTGGCACATCCAGTGTAATGGATGCCATGTAATTTCAATGTTGAATTTGCAGATCGTTACAGTGGCTTGAATCAATCCTTTCAAAGGACACAAAATATGAGTCATGAAACTACTTATGAAGAGTGAATCAAAGACAGAAAAAATGGTCCTGCCTTCCACTGGGATCAGATTCTGTCAGCGCATTAGGGCCCTATCCAGGACAAAGTAAACATAATAATCATTTTAAACATTGAAATTACAGCAATTCAATAATACAATCCTCATTGTTGATTCTCATTCAACAATGTGAGCCAGAAGCTTCATAGTGAAAATGTGATTTTTCTAAAATATAATTGTGAAAAATGAGAAATCTGGTGAGAAATGAAGAGAACTCTCTGCTCTCTGAATTTTAGAAACCATGCAGAGTATAAGTCACTAAGATCAGGGTGTGGTGTCAGCATTTTTGGATGCACTTAGGAACAAGTTAATTCAATTTACCAGCAGCAGCAGGGGTGGCTGTGAAGATCCCAGCACCTGTGCAGAGCTCCTGTGCCAGTCCAGCACCTTTGGGCTGCACAGACAGTTACTGATGAGGGTCAGTGCAGATCAGAGCAGATCAGCACGTTCCCATCCCAGGTGGGATAATGAGCAAGATCCAAAAATAAGGTTTAAATGCTTGATTCAGTTCAGCTTTTTTCTTAAATGACATAAATCCTGAGAATAATTTAACTTGCATGCATAAGTCCAATTAGATTAAAGGTGCTAGTGGTACTGCTAATCATCTTGCCAGCAGCTATACCCATTGCCATTCAGGATGCCCCTTCTCTTCTTTAATAGCAGGATTATTCTGCTAGGTTGTTTACTGTGGATTTCTTTCTCCATCCATACACTTTAGACAGGAAGCAGATATTAATATAAACCTATCAGAAATGTTGCATACCTGTAAGACATCAACTCTTAGCTAGTGTAATCCTGTATATTTTTAGCCACTTCTGTAAATCTGCAGAATAAATTAATCTGAAAAGCTGGCTGAGTAGTTTGAATTTGCTGGGGCTGAATCTGTGTACCTCTGGGTTTAGTACCCCACCACAAAAACCATTTGAATTCCAGATTTTTTGAAAGTGTCTGTCACTTAGTAATGGATCAGATTTTTAAACAGAACTCAAGTCCTCATGTAGAAGATGTTAATTTGCCTTTTGAATTATTTGACTCAAGATATTAATGCAATTCACTGACTTTTCAGTGTTTCCTGCATTTTTTATAGATTCCATAGAGACAGAGTTCCACTACCACTTTTCTTTCCAGGCTCTCTCACTTGCAGACTTCACTTAACAAATATATTCAAGCAGCATTTTCATTTCATTTCACATTTCCATTTGTTTCCATTTCCATCCCACTTAAATATTTTTTCTATAGATCACTTACATTTAATGTGATTATAGTAATAAAATAGCTTTGCCTGGGGAGTTTAAATTATACATGAAGCCCATGTAAGCTCAATCTCTTAAAAATACACATTTAAATTGAAGGAAATTGAATGTTGAATGCTAAGGATCAGTGATTTACAGTGAAATCTGGCTCCATGTGAAGTAAAATTGAACAGATCATTTTCCATTCTCTTATTTCTGTTAAAAATGCAGCTTATAGAAATGATCATTTAGCTACCTATTGGCATGTAATGCTTTTTGCCTCTGTTGCACACTAAATAGAATTTAAAAGATTGCTAAATTAAAGACTTTAATCCCTTTATTTTTATTCTTTTTCTCCTGATAGAGAAGAAATATTTCTCTGCTTTAAATTTTCTTTTTTTAAATTAATCTGAAGAATTTTTGTTATCTTGAGATCTCCTTATGGTAAATCCCAACCGGTAATCTTTATCATGAGTAAAGCATTTTTATTGTACATTTTATATAACTTCATTTTTTCTATGATTGATAGATCCCTTACATAACAGAATAACATGCTGCTTCAATAGTTTATGTTTTGGGGATGAAAATCAAAGAGTTTTAAAATTCCCCTGAAAAAATTGGAGATGGTTTTAATCAGCTACAATGTGAAGTTCTGTGCTTCTGCTGAGTAGCTATTTTTTTGAAAGATGCAGATGAAGCATCGTTAAAACAACTTCTCATTTGCAGTGTTATATCTCTCAGCGAATGCATCTGCTCTCCAGTCCCTCTGTTTGAGCACACAGAAACAGAAATAAAAATAAAAGATTTGAAAGCAGAGATAGAAGGTATTTGATCAGAGAAAGAAATTATAAGGGAATCTAGGAGAGAGAGAAGGTACCACTCAATTGGCTTGGTACATCCTGACTTTGTATTATCTGCTCAGCAGGACCAGAGACTTTTTTAGATTAGAAAGATCTGAAGACTTTTTTTTCTTTTGTGTCCAGAACTGATCTGAGGGAACCATCTTCACTGGGTTTTTTTAAGTATTCAGATTATGTTGTTGTGCTTAGCACTTTTTTTAGTCTAGACATATCTTGTAAATAAGATTTACTTACATATATTAAAGCTCTCGGTCTCTAAGGACAAATACTGCATCTAAAGGCAACATCTGCACTCCAAAGTACTGCTCACACACCTGCTGCTTAATTGTGTTGTAAAAATCTGAGTTTATGTGTTTGCAAAGTCCAAGAATATAAGGAAAAACAAGTTTGGAAAAGGAAGAACATATCAGCATATGTACATGAGACAGAATACGTACACTAGAGATGAATTTGAATATTAAACAAAATGAGAACTTTGAAAATTCCATTTTTCTCTTTAAATTCTGGAAATCAAAAATAGTGTTTAATATGTCTAGAACTCAGTACTTCTTTGCTATATTAAAGTTTCTTAGGCAAAACTAGCAGGTGTTTTTACTCGAGCTGTTACTTCAGAAGAAATATTGGTACAGTGTTTTGAAACTGTCATTAAAAAATGTGGCTTGTTTCAGTTCTTCCTGAGCATTTAATAGACCATGTGTGATCATTTTCTTGTGTGTGTGGTATTCCTAACATTCTCCCTGCAGTCTGCACATTTGAGGCAGCTGTTTTCAACTTCTTTCTCTTTTAGAACATATTTTTGTATGGCTGGCAGAAGGAAAATGATAAAATTTGGCTCAGGCCTACATGACAACAGCTTCTCATAGTGCATTCTCTTCTGGTACTTCATAGTATAAATTGTTCTCACAAGACTTTAGGCAGGCAGATTTGCTCATGCTTATTTGATCTGGCTAATATCAGTTTATCAGACTAATGCAAGGTGTTTTGCATCTGCTGCTATGTTGCTGATAACCACAATTTGCTGAAATAATAACGTCTGATCCAGAGATCCTGAAATCCTAGGTAGGGCTAAGAGGGTGGGTAACCAAAATAAGGAGCTACCTTTGAAAATGATCTTGCTACTCTGCAAAGATTTGCAATGCTGTGGAAAGGCAATGGAAAATTTAATCACTTAATCAATGTGAGCTCTCATATTTAAAGGGAAAGAAGTTACACTGTGGAACAGCACTGAAGAATGTAGAGGTCATAAATATAATGTGCAGCACTGTAGGGATGCACCTTGACTGTCTTTTGGTACTAAAGGGTGAGGCTGCTCTTATTAAGCTACCCAGGAAGAATAAAAGGTGCTGAGAGAGGGCTTCAGAGTGCTTATATTAATATCATGCCCACATGCCTGAGACTCTAGTCTATTATCCCAAGTTCTCCAACACTAAGCAGCAGGAATACTGTCCCTTAAATAGCACTCTTGGGTGTTGGATTGTCAGTGAAGGGAAGCACTGAATGCCCACAAGCAGTCACACATTCCCCTGTGGACTGCAGAAGACATTACATCTGACAATTGCTTTTCTGTTGCTTGTGTTAAGTTTTCATAATCTGGGACTTTTTGTGATTAATGGTTATACCAAGGCACTGGTGTAGAAATAGCTGTAATTGCTGAGAGAATTTAGCAGATGACTCTTCATTTAAATAATGTTCTTCATGTTCTTGAAAATATCTTTCTTGATTTTTTAAATACAACCATCTGCACTAATATCATAGGAGTCCCATTATTGTACAGCATTGGAGTTTAAGGTGATTTTGGCAGAGGTATTACAGAAAATATAGATAACTATGTAATTCCAAATCTGCTGGGCTGGCCTCACAGTTTACCCTAGCAACACTCTACAGTACTCCCCTATGGATATTTCATTCATTAGTGCCTCCCTAGTCCCTAAGGAATTATTTAAATAGCCAAGATAAATGGATGTTTAAGAGCTTCTATTTATGGCAGTATAGTGTTTAAATCAGCATCTTTTCCAAACTGAGCACTTATGGCTATTTCAGATCGATCTCATCACTGGTCTGGTTTGAATATCTTAATTTTCTGCTTTTAATGCACTACCAGCTAATGTTAGTTGCTGTCTTAATGTAGCCAATATCATAAATCCCCTTTTCAAAGGGATAACGTCTATTTGGAATAGCCAATCTGTCTACATACATTCAGCTGTGAATGTAAAGAGGTTACCTATAGAGTACTTGATTCATCTCTGCATGGTTACAGTTTCCACTATCACCATCAAGAAGCTTCTTGTGTCATTTATTACAGTAATGGGCATGCAGCTAGGAGGAGAATGAGGGGGGAAAGGGTATTTTCATGTACAAAAAATGAATGACATTGTGATATCAGATCCTTGCTCCTAAAATAATCCATCCAGAATCCACAGCCCTAAGTTACCACCCATTAGCTCTGAAATGCTACATTTTTTATTTATTATGACAATTAAATACCTAATGTTTGATTACTGAATAACTCATCAGAAGCAATATCTTAAAAAATGTAGGTTACTATTAGAAAATAGTTATGCTGGGAAAATCAAGGTTGGTTGTACATTCCATTATTTTTGTACTTAAGGTGTAAGCAACTTGTGATGACTCATGAAGGTGAAAATAATGAAGGTTTTGCTGAATCACTAACATATAGGCTTCCAATTTTAACAGAAGTCAGGAATGTTGTAATGGCCTATGGGTTGTCACTGAAATATATGAGAAAACCAGTTACAATTTACAAAAAAAAAGAATGAAGTGACTGTCACCTGCGTAGCATTCTCTTAAATATATGAAATGGCTATAGCTTATTTCTGAAATAAATAAAATGGAACCAGTGTGGGTCCCCTTTCATTTCAGAAAAAGAATGTGACAGAAACTTAGTGATGTCAAACAAATTTATACAGCTTTTTAAGTGTCAGTATAGAGACAAACTTAAAGGACTTAAACTTTGCTGGGATTTGTTGTCCAACTGTCCCTAGCAAATATGAACTACCTTTGATATTGGCTTTGATATCTTTCTGGGACTCATTACAAATATTATGTCAGGTTTACTTGCAATTGCAATACTTCTGCAGTAAGTATTTCCCAAATGGCACTCTGTTTTGGTCAGGTCAGCAAGGTCTGATCCTACTCTGTATCTGGACATTATTTATATATACACATGTACAGGTTGTGGTTTCTGTTTTCAGCTGTGACTGTCAATTGTCCGGTAGCTCTACAGTAATTGCAGAAGTGGCACTGCTGGCAAGAGACCAAAGCTTGGTACTGAGCCTGCAAGGCCTCAGAACTGAGGCTTTTAATGCTTGTTTCACATGAACTTGCTTTGCCCTACCTGGAGCTGTGTTCATTCTTGTTTTAGCTATAACAGCAACTTTTCTAATGCCTATATCTAATTTCTTTTACTTTTCTTCATACGGTGTAGCCATGTTATTACATGGGTAGTATAAAACAATATGTTCTTCACAGAATAAGAGGTTCATGAGGCCAGTACAAACTGTGTACAAAGAGAGTCGTGGTATCACAGGTGAGGCCTTGAGAAGTGGGAGCAGAGGACATGATACACGGGCAGGGTCACAAGCTGGCACTGGAGACCTCCTGACTATCACATCTCACCAGTGCTCAGGACTGCGTCAGGAGAAACAGAACAAAGAGCAAATTTGAGCAGCTACATGAAAACCACCATACACAGTATACTGGAAGTAACACAAAAACATGGACAAATAAACAATGAAGAGAAAGATAACTGTAAAAAATGTATTAGTAAAGTTAATATATACCCAAGGTGGGTCATCTGCCGTGGGACAGGAGACCATCTATACCAACAGCACATGGCAAAGGATATAGGATGGTGATGACCTGTTGTACACTCCATTACCACCATCAAATGGATGCTGCCAACATTAGGACTGTAAGAGGCCATGAACGGGCATGGAGAAGACGAAAAAAGGCATGGACATCAGGAAATAATTATGTGCACACAGTATATGAATTTTAATTTCATTATTTTTAAACCTATTTTCTGTAACAGTGTTTATTTTTTCATTAAAATAAATAATCTCTAATAGGATCTTGCTGATTATATTGTTAAGACTTCATTTATAGTAACAATAAATTCATAGCTTTATGTACTCAGTGTGTTTTCTGTTTCTCTTAATAATCCCACAGTCTGACTTATAAAACGGGCTAGAAGAATTGATATATGATGAGATGTGACATTGCATACTGAGCTGTCAAAATCTGAACAGGTTAACTTGGATGTTCTTGAGTAGTCAAATGGAAAATTAGGGTACATCCTAAGTATATTGAATTGTGACTGGCCATCAGGGGCACAGATCCGATCTTTGCAAAGCAGGAGTTCATTCTTGGTTCAATTAACCAAGTTAAAACTTCAGTGTGTGTATTGGCAGATTTGATTTTCATGGGGAATGAATCTTGAGTACTGTAAAATACTAAGCCCTTGTTTGTAGGACGTGAAAACCTTGACAGCTTCCTAAAATCAGTCTGCTGTTTTAGTAAAGGTATTTACCATATGGGTAATAGGTTTCCCAATTTGGGGGTTTAGCATCTAAAGTTAGAAAAACTAATTCTGGAAAACAAGAAGACTGCAACATAAAGATCAGTGAAATTGGGTGCCTTTCAAGTGATGGCATCATAAATTTAGTGGAGAAGGCAGAGATTCCTTGGTGCTGGGAACGTGAGATGGAGGGTCTGAACAACCTGGAGGCACCACAACGATTCTGAAAATATAGAATTCTTCCTGGGAATTGAAATCAGACTGAGAGTGTTGTACCCACATGGCGTGGGGATGGGGACAGCCTGGATGAGAGAGAGCTCATGTTGTCCAGAGCGGAGTCCTTCCTCAGGAATCACCAGGAGTAGACAGAGGCACTGACTTGGAATTGATCAGGCCAGTTCAGTGCAGACAGGAAGTGTGTTAAAATGACTGGAAAACATCTTGAATTGGTGAATTAAATTTTACATGGATGTTTCAGGAAATAATTTGCACTTTTTTTTTTTTTTTGTACCAATGCTGTTTTCTTGGTCTTGTTTTTGGCTGGGTTTCAGGTCTTTTTAAAAAATAGATGCTCCATACAGTATTTCCTCTGCAATTAATTGCTCAATGTAAACTTAATTTTGTACATTAGTTTTCTAATACTTTGAGAATTTACTGAGAAAAGTGAAATTCTGAGTTAAATTCTCATTCAACAAGAATGTAGTATTTATTTTTCAATATAATTTATTGATTAAAAATGTATTATTACAGTGTTCCTTTGGCTGCTTATCAAGTTTGTTCCTTTTACTACATGATTCAATTACTTTTATTTAAAAGTAATGCTTATTTCATTCTTTTTTATGCGTAATGTGTGCATTATTAAAATGGTTGAATAGACAAGACTGAACTCATTCTCCTTATTGCACAAAAATCTATTAACAACTCTACTAGAAAGAGAAAGCGAATCTCAGGTGAACCTACTCCTTTTATTCATGAGCTAAATAAGATCTTGCTGAAGCCTCAAATTCATGTCCATCAAGCTAACTAGAAACACCTGAAGTGTGTGACTACAAAAAACCAAGACTCCGATCACAAGGGCAGATTAACACAAATTTCATATAATATTAATAACAGTAAAATTTATTCTCATTTTTAAAGATATGAAAGGATCCTTATAACAGAAACAATATCAAGCAATAGTAACAATTATATGCCCACCTCCTGATGGATTTTTTGGTCATGATTTTTTGGTCATCTGGGGGCCACATTTATTAAGGTACCTAAGTACCTAAAGAGCAATTAAGTAATGAGATTTATCAAAGGTGCCTGCTGCCAACAAATGCACAGGCAAAGATTAAAATTACTGGTACATTAGTGTTTAAGGTCTGTACCACTTGTATTCCATACTGTTCAGCTATTAAACAACTCTTGAGAGCTGAAGTCTTTCAGCTTATTTATCAGTAAAACACCTTGTGCGGTTAAATATCTACCCACACATAATTAAATATCACTTTGACTGAGGAGAGGGACTAAGGATATATTCTTAAGATAATACAGTTCTCTCACAGTTGGCAGAGATTTTTATCTCTCTGCTGGAATGAATGTCTTCATGAATGTTAATCTGAGTAACCCTTACATGCAGGCGACCCACACGTGTACATGAGTATTTGTATGGAACAGGCTGTGGGAGGCCCCACTTCTGTTCCCTGTAGTTCAGCTGGCTGGAACCACCATTAGAAAACAGCAACACACAGTTAGGGTGTGCATGCTGACACTTTTCAGCTACAGATCATATTTAACATTTTATTTTGACAGACCACAAGATGAATTTCTATCAGTGGGATCGAAGGAAATTGGAGAGACATTTAATCCATACATTAACTTTATTGCCATATATATGGTCAGGCTTAGCTGAGACCTATTGTATTGACATTTTTTTGATCATGATTCAGTTTTCATGGCACCAGGCCCATTGGCAATGTGTGGGGTACACCTGTCTCAAAGGGAAAAATATCTTGGCTCAGGGCTTAGCTTCTTCTCCCAAGTAACAAGTTACCTCAATTGCACCAGAGGAGATTTATATTGGATACTTAGAAAATCTCTTAACAGAAAGGGTTGTCAGGCACTGGAGCAAGCTGCCTTGGGAAGTGGTTGTGTTACCACTCCTGGAGTTACTTAAAAGACATGCAGACATGACACTGGGTGACATGATTTAATGGTGGACTTGGCAGGGTTAAGGGTAGGACTTGGTGATCTCAGAAGCTTTTTTCAATCTAAATGATTCTATGATTTAAGATTATATGAACCTACTCATAGAACTTTATAGTTAATATACAAGCACCATGCTATTAGGTCTTTACCTCATTATTAAGCTGGAAAACCAAAACTGAAACACAAAGCATATGTTGAACATGTTTACATAGTTTGGCTTCAAATTAACTTAGCAGATTTTTTTTCCATCATTGTGATTGTCAGGCGGTTTATTTTTGCCATTCTGCAAGTCATGTGAAATGAATTTGGGTATTAAAGTGCATCTAAACCTCCAAGCCAGGTGCAGAAGACCATGGTGAAATCCATATTCTGCACATTCCCAAGTGAACTGATTGAAGGCTCAGGAGATATACACCTGGATGCTGAAAGCAGAACCAGGTTGCTGAGTTCAGGAAATTATGTCATCCCATTTCCAATACCTTAATCCATTTACTCCTTTAGTTTCCATTACTGATCCTGTCATACAGAGAAATGACCAAACCTACTTTCAATCTTCTTTGATCTCATTGAGATACTCTCAGAAACATTCAGTACAATTTAATAATACTGTCCTTAATTTAATTTCTTCAAACATATAAAAATCTCATATCTACAAAGTAAGAGCAATGTCAAGTTTTGGACAATATCAGGCTAAATGGCATGGATTCTAACTCTGAGTAGGTGGCAAGGAAAATTTTTCTTCCAACAATTTCTGTTGATTAATACTCACTTTATGTCGGCAGCAGCTTTTCCTTCTGAAGGAGGGATAAGTACACATAAGTTTCTTGGATTTTTGCTAATTTGAAGAAATTCTGTTTATATATTACACTTTTCAATCTATTAACTTTATTGAAATTGTGAGGAAACCAGGTTTAAAAAGGCAATAGACCTAGTGCACTACATGCTTTGATGGTGAACAAAGTAGAATGGCTTTACTTTGAGGGAGCACTTTCCACTTTGTGAGCTCAGTAGCAGAGAAAAGAAACCTCACGATGTGCTGCAATGTACCCATTTGCCAGGTTTGCACTGTTTAGGGTAGTTAGGAAGAGAAAAGTAACTGATAAACCATTATGAAGCAATTCCAATTATCTTGTGAATGTCCAAGGAAATGGAAATGAAATGTGAAATCATTGGAATACGGTACTCACTACATTCCAAATCTGATTTTAACTTCCACAAAAAGCTAGTGGTGATTAATGCCACTAGGTTGTAGATTTTCTAGGGGGGAAAAATGTAAGTTATTGCAACATGTCTAAAATACTTACAGTACATGTAACTTGGTAATGACAAGTAGTGATAACATTTTGGAAAATCTGGACATATTCCTTTTTCACACTTAATTATTTATATCTATCATTTTGCACAAACGTAAACTTCAAACCCAAAATAATGTGGGTTTAGACACAAGAGTAATCAAAAAAATTAATCTGCCATGAAATGAGAAACATGGAGGCAGAAAGAAAATGGAAGACTTTTTGGCAAGGTATTCCTAGAAAACCAGTTGTTAGTGTCATAACCTCCTTTCGTTAAAAAGAAACCAACTAGCCTTTTTCTTAAAAATTAAGATTCTTGTGGATTTGGTTTTGTGGAGGTTTTTGTCATATATCATAATATCTGACACTGAAATGAGTTAACAGAGCCCTAAAATAGGGTGTTAAGCTTTTTCAAGTATTACAACAGCTGTCTTGCACCCGACTAGTAATGTGAAGACTGAGCATTTTTGTACATTTTAAAAGCATTCTGAAAACCATCTAAGAAGATAAACAAATCTTAAAGTCACCAAGAAGCTTATTTTGTGTGATCTTAATAGACTCAGCCAGAAAATTCTTCTAATGCACACTTCTTAGCTGAATTATCTGCAGGAAATTGTTTACTTAGCAGATAGAAAATTACTAGCCCTAATGGGCAGAAAGCAAGCTTAGCAAAAGTGGCATTTTAAATGCGCATTTAGAAATAACCTTACGTGTTTTAAGTTAGGCACCTGAAGTACACTTGTACTTGGAAAAATCATAGTAGAAATTAATTTGTGAACAATTCTCAGTGTCAATCGAAAAAATGTAGTCTGAAAGAAACCTCTAATTCCTACTCAGAGTGGAGATAATTCCAAAATTAGAGATGTTTGTTCATGGTCTTGTTCAGCTTAGTTTTGAAAATCTCTAAGCATGGAGATCCCAATCTCTGTGAGAAACCTTTTGCATTGCTCAATGAAACTGACTTTCTTCCCTTGCTAGTGACCTTTGGCTGCTGCTTGCGCTATTGCTCTGCACCCTGGAGATGAGTCTGCCTCTGCTTTTGCTATAATTTCCCACCAGAACTTGGAAGGCTGCACTGAGATTCCCTCTCCTCCCCCTGCATCACCTTACAACTTACCTGATGACCCCACTTTCATAGCACAACCACAAAAGTGGATAACCTCCACCACCTCATGTCTACTGACACATTCCACAACAGGCACTGGAGAAATTTAGCACTCAGAGAGGATTACAGGATTCCAGCAGACCTGAATTTTAAGAATTGACCTGGATTAATAGCAATGGCATAAATTTAAAATCTTCTGGGATTTAATGGGAAAAGAACAGAATAAACTTTTTTCCTGTAACTATTCCACAGAATTTTGTATCCAGAGTTCTTCTCATGTGGTCACAGGGAGTATCTCCATTATTTCTTGTGGAATTAAAAGTTAAGGATTCAAAGGATGCTCCTCACATCATCAAGTCAAATCCTCTTTCAGGGTTATAATCCCAGAAATACATTTAGTAGAGTTTCTTGTAAAATCTAGCTCAGGCTTATGTTTCCGGTGCTTGCACTAAGAAGTGGCTCCACTACACTGATGGTTAGAGAAACTATTCTAATTCTCAGACTAGATGTATTCAGCTCAAGTTTATAACCACTCGTAACTGTGCCAGTGTTGCCTTTTAACTGTAATAGCTCTTTATCCTCCCCAGTAATAACAGTCCTGGTGTATTTATAGATACATCCCTTCTTAGCCTTTCATTTCCTGGTTTCAAAAAATGAAAATCACAGAGTGCAGCAGAGAATCTTTTCTAAAATGTTGTAGAATTGTATTAACCATCTTGTGACTCCATCTGTTTAATAGTTCCCCTAGTGTCTCTCATCACCTGCACTGCTTCCTCTTACCTCCCTCATTAAACACCTGACCCTACTGCTTGTTCTTTTGCAATGCTGAGAGATTTGATTTTGCCTCACATTTGTTCTGAAAAGGCTGTGACCATAGGACCACTAACACATCAGTTTTATTTCATCCTCCTTTTCTCTTGGAAACTTCAAGTTACTCAAGTTTTAGGTGGGTTTTTTCCCCCTTATCAGCTGCAAATAAAATAGATCTATGTAATAGATGAACAATAGAACAAAAGTGAGATGATCAGATGTGTTTCTATTGTTCCTGTGATGTAGGTGATAACTGTGAATCTTCTTGTCAGAGCTGTCACAAATTATTAGAGTGAAATTCTCAGGAACAATTCTTGTACTGGAATTTGAGATGGAGAAGCAGTTTTTTCCCCATAAAGTTACTGATCCAGATTTTAAAGGCAGTTTTTAATGTTTTAAACACTGTGAACCATTTAGCAGCAAAACCTGAAAGGGTGGATGTGCAAGTGAGAGTCACAGCATCACTGGAATAAATTTCACAATATGGTGCCTAATCTATGGAACGGTTGTCCAGAGATGCTCAACATGGGTTAAAGAAAATTAATGATGTCTCCACAGCATGGATGGATGAAGAAATCCCATCATCAAAAGCTGTGAAGATGAAGAGAATGTCAGAAAAGGACTAAGTTAGATATTCCTCACTAATTATTCAATATTAATCTTTCAAATTAGTTGAAAAACTGTTCTGTATAAAAAACTGTAAAAAAATATCAGTTTCTAGGAAAACAGAGTTTGCATTAAGATACAGAAAGCGTGATTCTCCTGCTGCTTTCTGCTTTTTCTTTGCAATGCTGAAAGGATGTGTACATTTTCCATTCCACATAACACTAAAGAAAAAGATAATGAGGGTGCAGCAAGCAAGCCTGATGGGAGAACACCATCATTACTGTATAACTGAATTCTATGAATACATTTTCAAGTGACTTATCTACCACTTATTTTCAATATTTCTCCTGGTGTCAGTAATATGCATGTAAAACAAGTTTCAATTTAAATGGTGGCAAAATTGTGTCTTAATATTAATAGACATCTGATGAACTCCCAGTATTAAGTTTAAAGGATCAGTTTTTTATAATGTGGCTTGTAGTTTTAAAAACATTAATTTGTAGGGAGTTGTGTGTGATTTTTTCTGCATTCGCTATGAAGTTTGGGTTTTCACAGTTTAAAAATGAGTTTTATTTTTTTCTACTAAGCATTAGCAGGTAATTCAAGGACACATTAATTAATCTCATCCTACAATGTGTAGTCATGCCTGTTAGCAGGAGAAAAAAGGGTTGTGGGTGTTTTTTAATATGCAAATCCCATGACTCCTCTAAAATTCATTTGTAAATGAATATTTTTCATTCAGACAAAATGCTTAAGGCAAAATTAAATAATATCAAGGACAAGGGGTATTCTTACCTGACAAAGTCATGCACCCACTTAGAAATATAAATAGATCCAAATAGTCACCTGTTGGACCTAGGCTTAAATCTACATCATGTTTTCCTGCTTATATATTTCATCTTGTGCATCTTGATGCACTTGCAGCAAAATGATACTGGCTGGATTTGAAAAACAGGGCCACATTTCATTGGAAAAGGAGACTGTAGCTGTTTTGACTAATTGAAGTATTGGACATTTAAACATATATTTACACTTTCAAAGTCCTGCATGGAGTTTTACTAACAAATCTTCTCATCCTCCCATTAAAACAGAAGCTGGTGCTACATGTTTACAGAAGAAAGTATCTTACCCCCAGAGGAGCACACCTCTCAGGCTGATGACAGGTTAAAAGCAAAAGTAACTAGCCTTTAGGATTATATTTTTCAATGTGAAAAAACCCGTGCAACTAATACATGGAGATTTACTATTCTGAGACCAATGCTATGCATCTCTTTGAAAAAAAAAGTTTTGTGATCATTTTTTCACATAAATGTTAGAAGAGGCAAGACTAGGATTTTACCTTTTGTACAAGATACAAAAAACCCCCTACAAAAGCTCATACTATTCTACCACAAGCCAGCTTGTTTGTTAGCCAAAATAAAACCCTGCTACATTTTAGACTTTAGAGGTAACAGACATCTTTCCTTCACCCCATCATATTTTCACTTAAAGTTTCCTTCTTGCTGTTCAATCACACCTGCTTGTAGCAGGAAAACACATGGACTGCTCAACAGCTAATATAACAACTAATATAAAGTAATGAACAGTAGTTTGTCTGGAGCACAGGAAACACAGCTGACTAAAACCACTGGAGGTACAAGTAGTGACTTTCAATTGAGCTAACAAGATTTATAGCTTCCTTTCCCCAGATACTTGATTTAATCACTGGTAACTCTTATATAAATAATAGTCCAGCTGACATTGATTCTTGCCCTAAAGTAGTGAAAATGAAAGGTGTGAACCTAAACCCATAACTGCTTAGGTTCTTCCTTTGCATTTTCATTGTACCACTCAACTATAAAAACACTATATTTTTATTTCTCTACGTGAATTTAAGCACATTGCCCCTCATCTCAAAATGCATCATTTTAAGACCAAAATTTATATATGGAATTATTAGCATTGTAAAAATAAGACTTCTACTTTTGAAACATAGATTTTTTTCTTTTAAGAAACAAGCTTTTCAACGTTTCTGCTCTATATGTTAGTCTCCTGCAGAAATGCAACGTGTCCTCTAGATGAATGCACTGGCCATCAGGCTGCAGAGACATTATGGTTTGCCTTGTTTTCCCTTTCTCTGTTCCTGTGAATTTTGAATTATCCTGTTTCTTCAGGAATGCACAATTTTAAGAGAAGTCACTCAGCCGGCAGGGCACTCTTCCACCTCATCTGAGCCATGGGTTTGGCCACCCTCTGGCTGAGACAGGTCTTTGCCTCTGCAGGTAATCATCCAATCCATTAGATCACGGTGTAAGAAGGCACACAGCCACCTTCATATGGATTTTAAAAGAAAACATATTTGCTCTGTTCTTCAAAAGAATGGTTCAAGATTACAGCTTTAGCATAGAACTGTAGGATGTGGGGTCCCAAAAAGGTAGAGGCATGTCCTGATAATTCTGGATAAAGCATCGCAGCTCCACAGAGATGGAATTTCAAAACAGAACCTTTCCCCCATCTTTCTTGTTCTTCAGTGCAGGCTCCATTCTTGCTGAATAGCTCCTTTCTGAAGTGCCTTACTTTTCTGGGCCCTGAGATGCATCCTAAGGTTGAAGCAGTGAAAAACTAAAAAAGGTGGGTTTACTTTTTAAAATCTCTCTTTAGGTCCGAGCAACAATCTCTTACCTGTAGAAGGGCTTGGAATAACAGTGGATGCACCAAAACCTCTGAGCATAGTGGTGGAGCACTAAGGGTGATGGAGATGAAAAACTCTTTTTTGTTTTTTATGATGAGTACATTAGTTGCAAATGCAATTAATACTGGATTAGTCAGCTCATAGTCTTAGACCAGTTTTGTGTTGATTTACATTATGTTATCCATGAAATTTTCATCACTCCTGGGGAGCTGTAAGTAGCATTTCTCTTCAGTTCCAACCTTAAGGCTGATTCTGAAAAATCTCAATTAATTTTCATATTAGGATATATTTATAATAAAATTAATTTTCATAATATTCTTTCACAAATTCTTATTTTTATGTTAGGACATTGTTCTTTTTTCCCTAAACTTCAGTCACAGACTTAAATTTCCCATATGATCAGCCTATTTCCATCTTTTAACCTTGACAGAATATATAACAGAAGTCCGTGGGAGAAAATATCTAGGAATTAATATATCAGATGTTTCAGGTTTAAATGAGAACAAATACCCTGATAGTTTAGGTAGTAGTTTTTTTAAGACCTCTTTTATAAAGGAAGAACATCATTCACTGATCATCGTTGCATGTCTGGAGAAAAGGACATTGCAATTCATCACAGACTGCCAAAAGCAGAAAGTATATTTCAGACAGTAAAACAGCTGTGCTTCTGTCTAGAGAGGGACAGATAAGAAAGGCTTTTCACAGAAGTGATTTATAGAGATTGTGTTAGCCAATGTTCAGGTCTGATCAAAATTAGTCCTGTACTTTCTGCTGGACACAATATTTTGTTCTCTCTACTATGATTTTTCCACAGGTGCTCCACTTATTTGTGGTGGATGCTACCCATAAAATACAATACTGGTCAGTGGCAGTGAGAGAGGCAGTCCAAGGTCTCCTGAGTCAACAGTGGGAGACCATGGCTCAGGCTAGCATGCTTTATTCTTTTTCTTAGGAGTATGTGTTCTGAATAGCTAAAAGAAATTTCAGGGTAAAATGTGTAGGCCATAGAAAGACAGCCTTACCATATTGAAACTGATTAGGCAATGGTAATCTATTTTCTAGGTTGTTCTCTACTTAGTAATAAGTTGTTTCAGGCCATCTAAAATATGCAGCTTTTGCTGTGTGGGGGGTGTTTTTTGACCATAAATAACAAACATTTTGTATTTGTGGCTCACAGCAATCTAAGTGGGTTGAAACTCAAAAACATTAAATTAATTTTTCAACTTTCTGTGTCCAGCCAGCTGAGGAAATGATGCTCTGGAGCCCTTCAGTTCCTGTCTAGTCTGAAAACTCTACATACAGGGAAGAAGAAATTAATTCCACTCCAGAAAACCCCTGGTCTGACTGTTTTCTATTTCCTGCCAATCGTATCTATATTTAAAGAAAAACAAACAGCATCCTTAGTAAATTAAAGGCATGCATACAATATCAATAACTTAGATATTCAGCAAAAATCCTGAATTATAATGTACTGGATGTGTGCAGGCAAATATTTCTCTTAAATAGAGGTTATAATTCTGCTACTGTTATATAATTTATGTATTAATAATGGTAATGAAAAGATGGAAGTAAGGGAAAGAGTATTGGAAGAAATTCGAATATATGCATGTAGCTTTTCTTGGCAGACTTACAAAGGGTTGTACTGACTTTGCAATAGTTATATGCATAAGCTCCTCAGGGACCTTGATCCTGAATTGCTCCACACTGACATAAATATTATTACAGACACGAAGTGTCACTGTGGAGCTCTCTACAAGAAAAGTCAAATAGGGATGCACAAGTTATTTCTCAACTTTCTTGAAACTTACTGTTTCTATGAGCAGCAAAGGTAGACTAGGTATTCATTATCAGAGGGAAGTATAGAGCCACTGATCATAAAAGATCAAATGATCTAAGAGTAAAATACACTTTGTAGTAGTTTTATTCATGTTTTCTATTTCTAGAACTAAAGAGCAGCTGTTCCAACTAATGTGATTTTTTTTCCTTTTTGTTGTTACAGCCTTTGAATTTTTCTGGAAACAGAGAGTTACATATTGTATGAAGTGTAATCAACAGCGAAGTTGAATTGAGGCTAGAAAACATTGCAAATATTTCAGTTTTGTGAGGAAAAGAATGGTGATTACATGGTCACAAATGTCATGAATTCCATTGCTGCTACAATACCATCAGGTACTTTTTTATATCCTGTGTGACCTTGAGTCTGCAAAACGGGACATCCCTCTTTCCTCATTTTTCACATGAGTAAAAAATGGTCTTCTATACCTTCCAGGAAGTCTTCCAGGAGTTTAACTTCCAGATTGAGGGGGAAAGGTGTAAAATAAAAAATTTGTTCTACTTAAAGAAAAGAAAAACTGCCTCTGTATATAGACAGAAAATAGATGACTAGAGTTACGAATACTGAAGCTAAAAGGATCATTAGAAATATTAGCCTGGCTTTCTGTATACCACAGGTTTTGTTTTTTTTTTTTCTTGTCTGTAATTATTTCCTCTTTATTGAGTGTGTTTTTTGTTGTAGAAAATTTGTTCTTTTTCTTCACTGGTTGCTTTACTATTTATTCATTTGCTCCCTTGAAAGTATCTGTCTTATTTTCTCTTTGAATTTACTTGTAACAGGTTTAGCTTACTTGAGACCTGCAACTACGTGAGGCTAAAGAGGTTTCTTTATCTTCTCGATAGTAATTGCCTTTTTAACATAGAATTTC
This sequence comes from Drymodes brunneopygia, assembly GCA_013400955.1. NCBI lineage: Eukaryota > Metazoa > Chordata > Aves > Passeriformes > Petroicidae > Drymodes > Drymodes brunneopygia. The sequence continues at coordinate 61,627 of VZTZ01022975.1, forward strand.
CAAGACAGAATTAAAACAATTTTAGAGCCATGTATTTTCGTGCATTATGACAAAGCTATTTTCTAGCAGAGACTTCTGATCTCTGACAAATTCTATTAGAAATGTTATACTTTGATTCTTGTTTTTATTAACAATTTCTTTCCAAGATCTGTAAGTTACCTGTTTTTTCATTAAATGTGCAGAATTTTTAGTTGTGATATTGTCACACATAAAGTCTCCAGTACGTTGTATCAACATAGCTGCCTTTATTAACCTGTTTTTCTCTTTAGAGAACTAGGTTTCTTTGTAAAAAAATATGATCTTAATTGACATTAATCACACCCTTCACCTTTAATTCTTTATTAAATTAGTCCTCTACCAGCTCTCCTGTTTATTTTGTCTGTGACAAATTTCACTTGATTGACCAATAAGATCATCTTGTTGCGCCACGATAAACCAAGTATTGTTCCAATCTTGGCATTTCCACTGCTTAAAAAAAAAAAAAAGCAGTGTGGATTTAGTAATTTTAGAAGTTTATTCCTATTAATGAAGTTTAGCATACTCCCTAATTGGTAATCACAGAAAGGCTTCAGAAGGTACTTCTTCTAGGAATAGCTTAAATTTCATTAGTATGTTCAAGGAAAAGTATCTAGAGTTGTTTATTCATTTTTTAACCACCAATTCATTAACAAATAATAAATTGACAAGTCAAAGAAAGCCTCTTACAGCCACACCGGAATTACCTGTTTGTTTAATATTCTTGGCAATACAGGCAGTGTAATCCCAGTTGTCTGGAGCATGAAAAGGTTTGATCTTTGCAAGCCCCCTCATTAGGACTCTGAGAGCCGTGAGTATGGAGCGGTGACATTTATAACTCTGCCTACCTGACTATTGATTATTCTTGTATTTATGAGCTCATACAGGAACAGATGTTAGTTGACATTTTTTTGTTTAATCTTACAGACGTGCTGAAATTGCCCTTGGAGATTTGGGTGACTATGGAGAGGCATGTTATTACCAAAAACTGAAACCAAATGAAAACAAGCCAAGAAGATTTTTACACAGGGAAATATAGAAGAATCTGGGGCAATTTCTGATCAATCCGAGCTCACCACTCATCAAGAATTTTTAGGAATTTTGTTCTATTGTCCAAAGCCAAGGGTTTACCTCACTCGGCATCTAATTGCAGGTCTAGCTCATCCAGCTCATGAAATAAAAAGTAACAAAACTATTGGTTTTTCATACAAATATGTTGCTATTTTTTCACATAAAGACTGAGAAAGACAGCAATTCTCCTTCTAGAATGTAAGCTCCTATATGGCCTTCAGTGTGTTTCCCAGAGCCTCCCATCAGCATGCCAACTCACAAAACCCACATACCCTCTGAAAGGATTTCAGGTTTTTACAAAGTCATTATTCTAAATATTGTATTTTTATAAATTTGATGACCGCATTGAGTTTTTAGGAAATGTTTTCAATCTTATTCCTCAACATGGGTGATAAACTTACATACATATTCTCAGCATCTCACAGTTCTTGATGTTTGCAGAGCCATTCACTCACACAGGATTTGTAGCTGCATGAAGCTGTGAGACAGTGACAGGTCTGTATAAAGAAACACAGGCTTTCCCCACTGATCACTTGACTTGAGAGAACAAAATTAACAGGAAGCAGTACACACAGCACACATCCCACAATTTACTGATTCACTACCCAAACTCCATCTTCATATCAAGACAGTTCTCAGGCAAGTCCAGCTAAGTGGATCTACAAGACAGGTGAGTTTACAAAGAAAATCTCTCAGGATTCATGGATTTTTAGAGCAGTTGATGGAAGAAAATGCTCCATCTTGCTGCTTGCATGTTTACCTCTTGCTGCTTGTATGCCTACCTGTGCTCCAAATGACTTCATATTCCTAGCTTTTGCTAGTATTTAAAAAATTTATTTAAAAAAATATTCACATGCTGTGCATACGGTCTCTTGACATGAATATTCAGGCTGGTGTCTCCTTTTTAGCATACAACATTGAGTAAGCTAACATACAAGCACAGCCTTCTGACATGACTATACTATCCATGTGCCTTATTAAAAAATAAAAGCAGAAAAAATTAAAAAAAACCCCAAACAATTACACTAAATATCAATTGGTAAACTCTTAAGGAGCTTGTGGGTAAAGCAAAGAAACATTTCACTGCAGTATATCTCTGCCTTCTTACAATATAGAATTGATGGACTGAAAGGCAGTATTTGAGACATGTGACCCTTCTACTCTGCTTGTAATACTAAAGGTTTCATTCTATGCAGCTCAGGCTTTGAGCAAGTCATATCTGTATTTCTTCAGTGAAATGTACTTTTTCTAATTCCACAGAATAACATTTATACCTTCTTTAAGTTGCAAGGAAAGTTGTTCAAGAAAAAATCCAATTTTTTTTATGCCTTAAAGGAGAAAAGCAGTATATAAACCCTGATTTTCTGGTGCCTTACTCTGTTTTTCCTTTGGTTATTTCATAGGCAATTAATTCTGCAAAGCCATAGTTTTTTTAGAGCCAAACATAGAGCAACTTCAACCAGAATTTTTACTTAAATGTTTAAACTCTTTTTAACCTTCAGAAGTTTGCCAGAACAAGGCCACAACCAACAGGAGTAAATCTAGTAAGAGTTAAAATTATTCAGATCCATTACATCTGAGTGAAAGGCAAAATTTGATTGGTATGCACCACTTAGCAATGCAGCCAATAAGCTAAGGGCATTTTTTCAGATCTGCTTGCAACATAGCAAGGAGTTTCTTATTAATAAGAAAGTGAGACCCAAAAGCCGTGTCTGCTTTGGTCTGTGGAGAATTTCCAGGACTCCTTCTTCCTCTGTGCTCTCCATAAAGATAACGTGTTTATAACAGTAATAATAATTTATTTTTCCAGGTACAAAACTAATTTTCATTTCACAAGTGGAGATTCTTATGTCAAATACAGCCTCTTCCTGGGCAAGCAACCTCAGTAATTCTGGCATGTATTCAGCCTTCTGGAAATAATATTTTGAGTCCTGGCTGATGTTAAACTAAGCAAGATGGACAGACAAAGATTCCTCTCACTTAATGTCCTCGTCTTATCCAGAAATTTAAATGATATGAAATTTGGACTAGGAAAATGTCAATGCCTTGTGACTAAACAGAAGTAGTTTTATTTGAATTAGAAAAAGGAAAAGGAATAAAAGAGGAGACTATTTGAGCCTTTCACTTTAATTAGATGGAGAAAGCCCATCTACCCACCTGTATTTCAGGAAATACTCATGGACTACTAGAAAGAAGAAAGCAAAATAAGGGAGTCTTCCTGACAGTCTGATACAAAGCTTTAAGAAATGTGGGCTGGGTCACAAAAATTCTTTGTGAAGTGTGAAGTCATCCTTCACCACTGGTATGAAAGTATCATTAGGAATAACATGAAAAATTCAGGTCTTATGTTTCATAGAGTTTGATCATCTCCAATGTAAGATAGAGGCAGAAATGAGAAGCCAGTGATGTGTGTGTGCTCCCTCACTGCCCCAAAGATAAACAACTATCATTCAGTGCTCTCAGACCAGATTTGCTCTTACCTGGACCTCTGGCTCCCAAGTTTTCCTGTTAATTCTGCATGAATCCTCATATACCAGCAGAATAGATTGCTATCTGTTTTCCACTTATTTTGATGCTCATTCCATCAGCCTACTAAAAAAGAAATCCCTAAATTGTAATACTGATTTAATTAATCACACTGAAAATAACAAATACATATCTCTGGTAGTGGTTCCTTCAGAAAAACAAAATTGTTGTGATAAAGAGTGCTACATTTCTGTAGGAAAGTGAAAGTTGGTCTGACCCAGAGTTGTGCAGTTTTTCAATGCAAAATTTGCTGCAGGGCCATTGAAAAACGTGTCATTAGATCCATAGTAGAATCTGAGGGGTGTGTGTGAGTGGGTGTTTTATCTTTCTATTTTAATCTTCATCGTTTGTATTTGTAATCATTAAGAGTAACATTAATTGCTAGTAAGAGGCTGACATTAATTACAATAGCTGTGCTGAAGACATTGGACTTTGGCTGATATGCACCAGGCAAGAAGCTTTCCACTTTTCAGAAGCTTTCCACTTTTCAGAAGCTTCCCACTCAGCAAGGATCCTTTTACTTCTGTCATACCCTTTGTGCATTTCACCATGCCACATCCAGGAGGATCTATCCTTTCAATAGCTGTCAGCACTTTCTGAATGATTGCTGGTTATTCTTTCAAAAGTTGCAAGAGAGAGCATGGAAAATAAAGCAAGCAGAGGCTTATTTTCCCCCCCAGATTACATCTCACTTACGTATCAGAGCACTTTCCGAACATATTTTGGAAAGGTCACAATAGTGGAACAAAGATCCCACTTCGTATTTCACGGATTAATCACATAAGGTATTCTTTTCTGTTCTAAGTAGTCCAACAGAACATGGCAAATTTGGTGCTCAAAAAGTGATAACTTCTTTAAAGATTTAGGTGCTTATTTCTTTGGGGCACAATGTATCCTTTGGTGCTTATGTCTGTATTCACAGAGGTGTTCCAGGCAGGGAGAGAGTGTTCCCGAGTCAGGGTAGGGAACAGAAGAAATCTAAAGTGGACTTTGCCTGAAACCTCTTCTAAAAAACCTGTGCTTGGATTGTTCAACAGTGTTATATCAATTAATTAGTGCATCTACTGCAGTGTACTAAAGTGGCTTGGATTGAAAACATCATAATTTGTAGACATATCACCTGCTAAAAAAAAAATCTTAGTGCCTCATTGTCCAAGTTCCTGCTAATATTAATATTTAGCTGACATAGTTTTTCTATTGTGAACAATGAAGCTCATTGTTTTTTGCAGGTACCTGCTGAAGTATTCTTGCTTCTTTACTTACAAAGTATTATCAGCTACAATCAAATTCAGGTGGTTTTATTGAGATAAAAAGATCCAGAAGAGACATTTATGATATGAAATGCTTTACAATATATCAATCGATTATTTTCATTAAAAGTTTTAAATTTTCTTGCTCCATTTGTCTCTTATTTAATCAGGATTAAAATGCTATAAGTAGGTTTAAGTGGTTATAACATAAATCCCTGAAATTTGCCAGTCTATCTGGGGTCCTACAACACATATGCACACATCTTTACATATATAAGGCAATTGACAGCTGTATAGTCAAATACTGTCGTTTTAAGGATGCCAAAGATAGCTTTTGCTGTGCATCCCTGAGAGACACAATTATCCATTGTCTGTGGCCAAAAGGCCATGCTTTCACTCACAATTTTACTAGGACTCACCTGCATGCTCCCAAGCAAAGTTCTGCTTAAATTCTGAAGAAGTAAATTAATATAAATCAATTACATTCTAAGAGAATTTTTTCTCATTCTGTTCTTGGGTTGTACCTAATTACTTCTGTTAATGGCATAAAGAATTTTTAAAAACTAGAAAATTTGTCTTCTCTTGCTGCTCTACCACTGCTTCAACAGCATATATTAGCCCTCATAATATGACTTCAATACATCAGGATTTAATTTAAATATAAGTAGTCAAATGAAACCTAGCAATGAGGTGAAGACCCATAGTGATAAGAAAAAATAATTAGAATTACCGTTTTTCTGGTATGAGAAGAGTCATGCAGTGACATATATCAGATACTTGGGAATGGCATTTCCATTAATTTTGCTTTAATTTTCACTTTGAAATCAGACAAACTCAGCTATGAATGTTACTGCCCAAATGCCTGTGCTACCTAACCTGTCATGTTGGATTCCTGTGTAGGGTACACTTATACTCTGTATTTCTAACAGTGAGCACTGGAAAATGAAGTGTAAGCACAGATCAGACATGCCTCTTGTCAACACTCTAAAGACTTTCTTGAATAGCTCCTTGGTAGCAGTACAGGTTTTACTTGGTGCATCTTCCCACCATGTTTCTCTGAACTCTTTTCCACCTCTGTGTGATGCTTACATTTGCATTTGTGCTGTTATGGTGTGAACTGGACTGAAGAGCCAATCCAGATCCCAAGTAAACATCCATCAGATGAACAGATGAACATCCATCATTTAGCTTGTGTATTAATAAATACTAAACCATACTCTCACATAAGTCATAAACTGCATATCCTTTACCTGTCTATATATCCTTCACATCATCCTGTTATTTGAGCCTGAAAGCCTGGTGAAAGTTCAGGCTGACATAGCCCATGCAGCAGGAGTAATGTCCTGGCTGACAGAAGCAGATATTCCCTTTAATTTTCCCTCTGGATTTGATTGTCGATAACTTAAACTTCTGAATGAACGGGTAGGCCCAGCTCTTTCCAGGGCCTGGTTCATTTCCAGTTAAGCACATTATGTGGGGTAGGAAATTCAAGGGCTAAGTCTTGGCAACAGCACAGTCTTAATAGTTTGGATTTCTGCACCTTAAAGAAAGGATGTCGCTTAAAAAGTAGGTCTGGAAACAAGTATTTTTCCTTCTGAGAATAGCTCACAATACTTACCGGGACCCAGTGCTTAAATTCTCACACATTTGCAGCACCTGTCTTTAACCAGTTGGTCGAAGACTTGATCCAAAGACATCAAGACTTGTGGTTTCAGGGCCATAATGACTTAAATCCTTATTATGAACAAGGGTACAATCTGTCTTTCATTAAAGTCTTTGTAATGAGAATGAGCACGTTGGTGGACCTAAGCAGACCGTTCCTATTTGACAAATAAGTCACCCTGTGAGACTGCCCTTGTGCTGCTCTGTTTGGTGGCTTGGAAGAGCACAGCACAACGGCAGGTGTCCTCATCCATCCTACAAGCCTTTGGAGTATCTTTGGAGCCATTCACATTCCCACTGCATCAGGAACAACTGCCTCCTCACAGCACGTCTCCTGTATCTAGATATGACACCTGGTTCTGCCAGTACCCACCCAAAAAGAGGGTTTTTGGAGGATGGAAAGCCCCTGAACTTCACTACACTACATTTGCCTGATGACATTATTTGAACAAAACTATAGAAGTGATAAGCTAATAAAGATGTTTTGGGGAAAGTGTTGCACTCCTAGCATGCTCATGCTGGTTGGAAGCTAAGGGCCAAGGTACAGCAGTTCCTAGCTCCTCAAAATATCACAGGTCTCTTGTCAGAAAAGCCTTATTGTGATTTTTCTGACATCACTGTCATGAAACCTTCAAATATTATTGCATATAATTAATAGCAAACTTAGATACTAAGATTACCATTAAGCTTGCTGAAGTGCAGTAAGTGTTATCCAAGGGATTATTTCCAATGTAGCAAAACCAACTGGTGAAACCCATCAACAAAAAAACTAAACTACTTTCAACGGGAAAACTTAACTACTCATCTAGGATCATGTTATGATGTATGCTAAAGCACGAAGATTGTTTTTCCCTGAAATGTGCACCTCTTTTTTTTTTTTTCCTAATCTGCTGCTGGAATCTTCGCAGTATATTTTTATTTAATTTTTACACAACATTATTTTTTCAAAATTTTTGTCAAGCTCACTGTCAAAATGTTCTTTTAAATTGCTTTCATCATTCAGCTTCTTAGACTAAAATATTGCAAAGACTTCACAATAATATTTTTTTCTGGTTTTATGGACCTTTCCTATGCAATTATCTATTTCCTTAATAAATGAGGTTTTTGTTCCATAGCATATTTGTATCTCAGCCAGGTCTCACTGCTCCCATTGTTCTTCACACTAAGGATGCTTATAATGAAAAATAAAAGTGCCTTTGCCCTTCCCACGAAGAAAAAGCCAAACAATACTGGGACACAGCTCATCTCCTACATCCAAAAGAGATATTACACGACTAGAGGATTAAAAATTTAGGACGAACACATCAGAGAGCAGTCATGATTTTAAATCATGCAAGTAACCTCACATTAGTGTTCCTTACATATTACCACAGTATCCATGCAGCCCTGGGCAGCAAGAAATGTGCTGCTAGGGGTGCCCCACATCCCAGGAGGTCAGTATCCACTCAACATGCCTATTCCCTCACTGACTCCTGCCAGCCAGGACATTCTGTGCTGTAGGTCCACCCTAAAGGCTCCTATGGGATCAGAGCTAAGTTAAACATTAATTTAGAGCAGCCCTGTACTTTTGCCATTTCCATTAAGGCAAATGTAGACGTTTAGGACTAAGGAATGGGAGCTGCCTTGCTGTCACTTATTTAGCTGTACCCAGCACAGACTCTCCAGGTAAATGTTGAACTACACAAGGTAATCTTCTGAGTTGAAGTCAAACAAATCCCTCTAAATTCTTTTTGTTGCAGTTAAAGTCAAGCAAACCTCTCTAAATACTTTTTGTTACAGTTCGCTCTCTACTCATACCAATGCTAATAGTATTTTCCAGTCTTGCTGTGAAGCTGTCTTAGGAGAGCAAAGGACTGACCAGAGGGGAAGAGGAAAGCAGATCACTTAGAAGACAGAGATCAAATCTTTAGATTTTATCCCTCACCCTGTAAAATGCAGTGGTAAGTAATCATTTGCTATCTATGTAACAAAATAAGAAAAAAATGCTTCCAAAGGTGAATAGATTTGGTTTGTAAGCTATAATAGGCCTATATATTTTTTTGAGCAAGATACTCCTGTTGTGCCAACCAGCTGAAATAAGCTTCAGAATAAAGCTGAAACAGAATTTAGGTGCAATTAGTCAATCACCTTTAAACATAACTGGCTTAACTGAAAAAACAAAACAGCTACACCATATGTAGTCACCCTGAGATTGTAGGAGTTTTAGCAAAATGCTTCCATTGGCAGGAAGTATTAAATATTAAATTAAACCTCCTTACTGTGTTTATTACAGATATCCTATATAGATCTACCCATATATGCCACTGGACTGGTGTGTATCTATATATCTATATCTCTATATCTCTATCTCTATCTCTATCTCTATCTCTATCTCTATCTCTATCTATCTCTATCTCTATCTCTATATATCTATATCTCTATACATACCTATACAATCTAATTTATATCCATCTACATAATCTATATCTATATCTATCTCCCATATTATGGGATATATACAAGAACTCAGCACCAAAACAATATGATCAGAAAATGGATAATACATTGAACTTGAGGTTTGTCTAGTAGGAGAGATTTATTTGACTTCTGTATGGCTGAAACGCTTACCAGTGTGGATTTTCTTACCCCCCTCCACAGGATGGTTGACTTAAGTGACTGGAAGCAAAAAGTATAGAAGTGCACTCTCCAGCCATAGCAGCACAATGTGGAGACTAAAATAAATGTTGAAAGCTTTCCCTTTTCAAATATCTTTTCTTTCTCTAATTGCCATTACACTTTTTATAAAGCTAAAAGGGAACTATAATTACTGGAAATACTAATTTGAATTCATTTTAGCAATGAATGAATGGCACAAAGACCTTTTCTTTCCCCTTTTGCAGGTCACAAAATGAAGAGGAGACTATGGCATTTAAACAGAGTTAAAATAGCAGTGCTAATTTTAACCTTGATAGATGAAATAATGATCCTGCAATAAGAAAACTACAGCATTGTTCTAGTTCTAGTTTCCCCGTGGGCCTGAGTATCTCACCAAACAGTCAAGTGGAAGAAAGGCTTCAGGGGGATGTGTGATGTCAGCACCAGGGCAGTAAGCAAAGGAAGGGAGCCTGAGCTACCAGCACCCATGGCAAGGCATGAGCCATAAAAGAGAGTAACAGAGCTGAGACCAGGCCACACTAACAGGGAACTACATAACCCCCCCACTTAGGATCCCTCAGGTCACTTATGGATGGAGTTGTGCTTGTTTTCATAGCAACCATGAAAAATTCTTTTGTCTTGTTAACTGTTTATAGAAAGGCTTCTTTTACACTGTAACTTGCATTCACACAGACTCCAGAAAAGACAGGTAAAGTGGAAATAACCAAATATTTTGAAGCATCTCACAGGGTTTATGGGGTGTCTGTGTGCATTAACAGTCATACAAGCATGAAATATCATGCACCTTAAGCATTTCAAATAAGATATTCTTGCCACTGCATGGAAAAACCACACAAACTCATCCAGAGACTTCATCTTCTGAAAGAAGTCAGCCGATTGTCAAGAGACCAATGACTCAGATATCTCCCGAATATTGCTAGATGACCTGTCAAGGTTTACTGAAATTCCAATTACCAGAAGTTATCCAAGCACTCCCTAGTAATAATTATATCCTCTGCTACCTAGTAGATGGTACTGAGCAGGAAATTGGAGGGAAAATATAAATCTACATTAAATTCTAATGAATTAAAATTTAGTGAACAATCCAAGGAAAAAATGACTATTTCCAGATGATTGCCCCTGAACTTCATGAATAAAGATAAATCTTAAGTATCTTCAGTGATGCACAAGAAATAAAAACACAGATGAAAAACAATCACCTATACTATGTCTTAATAACCATGTGGGTTAGGGTATTTCTCATTACTATGGCTTGAGAAGGTATAGGATTCTGCTTCCTCCTCAGTCATTATGGCCTCATTCCAGCATTTTAATGTTTAAATGAATCTTTATCTTTCTGTCCAAGAGATCCAGCCAGTTAATGGTTGAACAATTCTAACAAATGTGTTGAACAAAGTAGATGATCATCATCATAATTTAAAATAATTCCATAAATGCTTTATCACCATTGTGTAATATTGTATCTTTAGAGTGTGTTTTGGCAAAGCTTGTACTTCCATAGTTACCCTGGCCTCTAAACAAGAAGCTCATTAGGAAAATTGCTTAAATATTTTATCTGGCAGTTAACATATGCAATCTAAGAGTGGTCATCATTGACTCATTACTGTAACAAATATAATAGCATAAATCTGATGAGACAGGGAGATTTATGGGGTCAATACATGTGGATAAAGAGCACGGGATGAGTCCAAATTCTTTAGTTGCCACTAAAGGATCTGTGGGAAGAAGGAAGATCCTGGATGGCAAGTATTGCAACCAGGCAGCAGTTGGCACCAACATACATTTGGAGAGCTACAGAGCTTTTCAGAATGGTATATCAAAATTTTAGCAGTAATCTCATGGTTGTGTACTCATGAGGATAGCAGATACAAGATAGATAAACTTATCAGGTAATGTGACCAGTCTTGTGTGTCCTAGTACACCTTCTGCTATACAGACTCCCATCTGCACTGAGATCAGTCCCTGACCTGGTCCCTCATCCAGACTGGGAAGCAAAATGGATAACTGGAGGTCAGAGTTTGAACCCTTGACCAAGCTCTGTTCAGTCTGCAGACTACTGCATCCTATCTAATTATCTCACAAGTGCATCAGTGCTGACAGAAGTTGTTTCAGCACGTGCTTGGGGAATTTACAGCTCTGCGTGGCATTTACATTTCCGCAATGTCACTTAGAGAGCTGATATGAAATATATAAGATACAGCTGGTATATATAAATATCAGAATGTCTCTTAGAGGTTCTTAAAAACAAGGGATGTTTATTCTGTGCCAGTCATGAACTCAGCACCAAATAGCTCATACCAGAATTTCCCAATTATGCTATTTCCCTTATCAGGTTTTCCCAGCTGACGAAAAACAAAACTAGAGAAGTACAAAATTTAAAACTGGGTACCCATGAATAACTTCTTGTGTATGAGAAGGGGGAGTACTTAGTAAGTGTCCATGCTGCTGCACAGCGAGGCACTGCAAGGCAGGCACCACCTTGGCTACTCAGGAGCACTTAGGCCACCAGTTCTCATGATGGCCTTTCCTAAGGCTCAGCTATTTCAAAGTGCTGGAGCTGCTGCTGGTTTCTGCCCTGGAAGTCAAAACAGATAGCTCAGGCCTCTCTATGTTCTTCTGTTATTATTGCACAGAGACTAGATGTTGCCCCCTTTTCTATTCTCTCTCTTCTCTATGTGGAAAGAAGGACTTTTGCTTTCATTATCACCTGGGCCCGTGACTTTTTTGCCCATCACCATCTCTTTAGAATGCTGTGTCATGTTTAGATAATAAACCAACCAGGGTTAAATAGATGAAAATGACAGGATTTGTTGCAGAGAAAATTCCCTTCCTTCAGAGCCACTGGTAGTTTAGAAAAATCTGTGTGTTCCCTATGGACCCCTTGAGATCCCTCCTTTCCATCTTGGCTGGCACTTGACAATGTGACTGCTCTGTGCCTTGCTGGGAACTCTTCCTGGCCTGTGACCAAATGTCTGAGCAGTGGCTCAGGGGATCTCTTGCTCTCTTCCTGCCCTACTCAGCAGTCAGAGAAAATACTGAGAGCAAACGTGATCTTTTCCCCACCACAAATGCAATCCTTTGGCTTTTTATCACTTTGTATTTGCCAGAGACTCCAGAAAATGTATTAAAAAATATAACAAATCTTACCCAGCTTTGTATCCAATCTGTAAATCGTGTAATTGCATTTGAAAACAAGCAAGAATTAAATTTCTTGGCAGGTTTTCTTTCTTGGTTAAACCACTCTTAGCTACAAGGATAAATGTTTCTTACTTAGCTAATATAGCTTACTTAGCTAATATTGACCTCCTTTCAAAGGTGTGAAATTTATTTATGTCACTGCCCAAGGTCTAAAGTCTAGTTCTCCATTTGAAAAAATTGTTTTAGCAAGTACAGTGGTAGATAAATCATTGTATATTGTAGTGCTTTTGGGCATCATTTTATCTTGCATTTTATGCTACAGCATGAACAACTTCTGGTACTGATTTTGTTGAGTCTGAGTTTGAACAGTACACAGTTTTCTCCCCCAGGTCACTTTTCCTTCTCATTTTACATTCTCTCTCATGTCCAAACTGCAGAGCCACTATCTGTCCTTCTAAACATCAGACCGGATGAAGCAAATTCCCTTGCTTGCCAGATTTAATTACTCTGTCAAAGGCAAATTCTGGATCTTTCTGAGTATTCTGTCTCAAATCCTGTAATAATGTGTTCCCTTAGTCAGAAACTCTCCTTAAATATTCTTTTGCTACTCTCTCAATATCAATAAGAATACGTCTGAAAAGTTTGTTTGGCTTTTATTTTATTCTTTTTCCTGAAGTAAAAAATAAATGCAACACTTGACTCATACAGTTTTGTCAAAGTATCCTATTCACATAACAGCTCAATGGCCTATAAATTATACCGGTTTATAAGGGGAATTTTACATTGATGACTGGAATCAAAGTTATCAGATTGCTAGACTATACGAAAATTGGTTCATGAAAATTTCCTTTTAACATCTTAGTCTGCTGTTATGTAACAATTTCTGTCTTCACTTAAGATGAATCAAGTTATAAAGAGCCTTTTTGTTGGACAAAAGTTATGGTCAATTTTAACTCCCTTAATTTATGATTGCCTCTTGGTTAAAGATTTCTGGGTACAAGGTCCAGAATTCATTAAAGAAGTTATAAATGCTGACCTTGATCTACCCTTGTCTCTGGAGGTTCTTATATCTGCTTCCCTGCCCAGGGGCAAGGATACTAATGTTGAAAATGTATTAAAATATTCTTCCACAAAGATTCTTGCTAATTGGCCAGATTTTTCCAAGATCAATAGCAAGCACACTGGGTTGAACTCTAAGTGCTTGACCTATGAATGATAAAAAATTCCAACAACCAAAACTGACAGGTTATTAAGATGTGGTCCCAGGATCCCAGAATATTTTTCCTAATTTCTTGTTTATCCTGCCCAAAACTTGAAGCCACGTGCTTCATGTCTCCAACTGTATCCTGTGGCATCATATTGTAGCCTCTGGGTTTGGCTCATATTTTACTCAAAGGTGGTTTTATTTGGTTGTCTGGCTTGCTTTGATCTCTCCTTTAATTTGTGGAAGCCTCACACATAAAATGAATCAAGGCAAGCTAGAGAGGAAACACATGAATTTAGAATCTCTGCCCATGTTTTCCATCCTTTGTTTCACATTGTATACTTTTGGACTTTCTTCCTATCAGAAAAACATGATTCTCTAAACAAAAAAAATAATAGTTTTGTTCTGAGCTTGTGTTTGCACTGTAAATGGCAACTCTGCTCTGGTCTTTCAGTCCTCCACTTCAGCCACCAGTATATGAAGAACAGTAACATTCCACCCAGAAAAGTCAAACATGAAACTGTATCTTTGCTTGGAGGGAACATCCAAAATAGGATTGTTCTCAACTAACATAAAACATCTAAAGATGTCTAGATCTATGCAATTGCTCTAAGCTCCCTCCCTCATCAACAGAAAAAAAACACTCATGTCTAAGCAGTGAGTCATCCTATCTATTTTAGGCATCTTACTGACACTCTGGAGATGCTTATTTTTCTTACTTAACAGAGATTTCTTAGTTCTGTTAAAGAAAAGTCTATCAAGGCCATCAAGAGTTACATTTTTAATTGGCATGAATTAGATTACATAAAATAAGATAAAATTGTATTATATTATCAGATTATTAAAGGTATTTCTTTGGATAACACTGGAATGAATGACCACTTGCTCTGGTAAGAATATGACACACAAAAACTTCCAAAGCTGAGTTGCCTTCTGATTTTTAACTCCATATTTGAAGCACTTTTTAGTATGAAACCTGTAACATTTCCAACACTTTATCATAACTGTGTCACAGGAAATGATAATTCCAATGACAAAGAAATGATCCTTTAAAAATACTTTTGCAAAATAAATTTATGTGTTTCTTTAAACTAGAAGTGTCTTGTTGAATCGGAAAGCACACACTGCAAATACTTCCCGATTCATCTTTAAGGAGAACCTGTATTATTCTTTAATAAGCAGCATTTTTCTCATCTTCTGTTCTGAAATATGAGGTCATATTAAGCAGGAATAGAAGTGAAAATGCCTGAGAAATAAAAATAAAGGCTGTCTATTGAGCTGCTACCAAGGGCTGCATGTCAGGAGGAGCACAGAACTCAGGGGGAAGTGGTTCGGTGCTGAGAAGAGTTGAACCCACTCTGACTCAGTCTGAGCTGCAGGGGTTCATGAACCTGCAAGCTTATGAGAGGAGAGGAAGAAAAAAACCCACAGCACAAAACAACACAAGCACTCCATATCCCACCTGTCTCTAGTGACCCAGAGAGAAGTGTGCAATTTCAGCCAGTCAAAGAAGCCATGGAATGGCACTGGGCTAACATTAAGGGAAAAGGAACTGAGAGCAGACAGAGATTTGTTTTGGACTTTTTGTTGTAAGTCTTTTCAGCAGGAAGACATAATTCTCACCATTTCAAAGGTGACTTTTTTTCCTAGTAGAAATACACTACAAAATTCTTACTTCAAGAGACTGAAAACAATGGCTGGTTTCAAAGTGCTCAGTTAAAGGGAAAAATACAGTCCAATAAGTTAGGGACTTAACAAAATGAGCAAAACATGCTATAAAATCCTCAGCTACAGTCATATAAACTTAATTTGTTTGTAGTAACAACATGCCTGGTCCTTATAGGTCCTTATATAAAGAACTGCTTTGTAAATGGTAGCTCAAGGTATTTTCAACATATCAGTTGGGTGGATCAGAGCATTTGTGTCTTCTCCGGGAAGAAGCTTACTGAATGTTCCTGAATATTGTCATGGTATGAATAAAACAAGCAATAGGCTCCTCTTAATTTAAAAAGTTCTTCATAGTACCCCAGCCAAATACTGAATGCATATTTTTACAGTTCTGAAATCCCTACCAAGGGATAGTCTTCTTCTTTGTTCTGTGTTATTTTATAAAGACTTGGGTTTGAGGAAAAGACAGTGAAGTCTCCTTAAATTACACATTACTTTGATCTCAGATAACCCTAAAGCTGGTGTGCACACAGCAACTCAAGTGTGCATACATAAAAATGAACTCTCTTTGGTGTATTGAAGATAGTAATTTTTACTTCAGGATATTTGATCTCTAATTTAGCATTAAGCCTGTTCTGAGCTAGACTTCAGTTTGCTTTAATTGCTCTCTTTCTTCTAATTTTAATTTTTAATATTGATGTGATTCAGCAGAGTAAGGTAGAAGCAAAGGAAACACTCTCTTTTTCTTGCAGTTTTGCAAAGAAATAATAGGCAGAAACTGTCTGTGAACATATTTCATGAGGGCTGGAAGACACCTTGGAAAAGGTTGACTGTGCCAAAAAAAATTGCAGGTGAAGTTTTCAGATGAAAACTGCTGAAAAAAAATATCCTGACACTCCAAATTACCTATATAGAAAAACCCAAACAAATGAACAATGGCATTTTAGTTTAGTTTGGGAAGAAAAATTCATTCTGAAGAATAAAGGCACTGACTTTCCAACTGTATTTTCAGTGGCCAATTATAAAATCACAGAAAAAAAGATAAAAAAATGGACTGAGAAGGTCACCTATTTTACCTTCTAGTTACATCAACTATACCTAACCAGTCCTGACAGATGTTTCTCTAACTTGTCCTTAAAATCCTCCAGTGATAGAAAGGCTACAGGCTTCCAAAGCAGTCTTACACACACCAATTTATTATGATAGATAACTAAACATTTTAATCGGAGATTACATTTAATGCTCTAAAGGAAAACATATATATAGTTTTGAAACTGCCTGAATATCATCCAAGCTGGCTTGAGAGGGTCACAAGATCTATAATTGCAGTTCACTCATGGTCAAGGCTTGGATTCAAGGAAGAACATCTGTTTGCTCGAAAGGATGATAGATCAATTGCTGAATGCAACTGCAATACAGAATTACAAATTACTGGCAAAGGTACAGCATTAAATCCATGCAGCACCTGGTAAGTACACTTGCACACGTAGCCTCACCAAATGCCAGGTACCCTAGTTCTCATTTATTGAGTGGGAGGAGACCAAAAGAGGAGATTGAGCACAGCCCAGTAATGTGGAACAACTGATTAAAAGCTCTCACCACTGTTTACTTAATAGTATTTTCATCCATACACACAGAACAGATAAGATAGTGCAATATATTGTAATCTTGATTGTGCTAAAGATGAGGAAAATATGGAAGGCTTCTTTTTTCTTGGTGGTTTTTGTTTCTATTTTTATTTTATCAGAGTCAACCCACTGACAATCACATGGGCGTCTTACACTGAGAGTCAGATAAAAAGAAATCTGGAGCTTTTATAAAAATTTTTTA
Source organism: Drymodes brunneopygia (assembly GCA_013400955.1). Lineage (NCBI taxonomy): Eukaryota > Metazoa > Chordata > Aves > Passeriformes > Petroicidae > Drymodes > Drymodes brunneopygia. The sequence continues at coordinate 78,646 of VZTZ01022975.1, forward strand.
AAAAATGAAATTATTAGGAGACATCCAAATTTCTCTGAACTGGGTAATAGGCTGGCTATTGTATAACTGCAGTGTAAAATCAATACATTACTGATATTTTTCAGTTCCCCCAGCTGTCCCAGTATGAGCAGGAAACTGTCTGACCTGCACATTGACTTGCACTGGAGACAATAAGGTCTTTGAGTTGTGAATATGTACTCAGTGTCTTGTATCATATATTTTGCATCTGTTGTGAATGATACCAAATTCACCAGGGACCACATCCTTTAGAAAATGTTGGCTGGGGAAACCCTGTCATCAGATGGTTTTCAAAGACTATGTTAAAATAAACCTCTGTGGGGACTGCTTTAGGAATAGCTGATCTTGGTGCTGGAGACCAGATCAAGATACCTGCATCTCTGTAGTAAACAGAGTAGATTTTTAAGTGTTTCAAAATATTTGCTTGCTCTAATATAAGTGACACAAAGTAAAATTTGTCAGTAAAGACAAATGAAATATAAGAAGAGAGTTTCCTCCATTGCTTTAGCAATCTGGAGCTAACGGATCTTCCATTACTGCTTGGTTGCAGATCCATTATTTCTTTATAATCTTGCTTGAAGTTTTGCCTCAAATGCAGAATCATGGCAAAACTGTAGCAATGAAGTCCCAGCCAAGTAACCGAGAATGAAATCAGGAACAAGGCACTACAACCAAAGCAGAGACTTTTGAACAACTGAGAGAGGAATCTCTCTGAAAGTAGTCTGTTACAAAGGCTGCCTGGTTGTGTTAAACACACTCAATGTAAAATCCTTCTGAAAAATGCTGTTTTGTGAAATGCATGAGATAAACTATTTCTTGTTCTGGACATAACCTGGAATGAGCCACTCCATGTCTATGGAAGTCCAAGTCAGTGGAACTGACATGGTTCATTCAATTCAGTATAACCACTTGAGTCCCTTTGCCTCTTCACAGGGACAAGGTCAAGCTGAGATCCAGTTCAAGGAATTTCCAGTTTGCTTTCACAAAATTTTCGGTGGAGAAGTTAAGCAAGTGAATGTAGTAATCCAGCTGCAGCTCAAGTATATTGCACAAGCAGGCAGGCTAGTAAATCTCAGAGCAGGTGGGGCAGGCCAGTGTTGAAATACCCACCACACACTGAATACCCCAAGCACTTTGAAACGCAGCTGATTAATCCTCCATGAGAATGTGCAGAAATGATCACAGATTATGGACAGGGGAATTATTTATTTTTGTAAACCCCACAGTAATACAGGGTCTTATTTTAAGCCAGGAATGTTTTATGAGTAAGATTTGAGTGCTAGGTGACTTTGTTTGAATATGATATGCTATTAGTAGCTTACTGAAAATATTTCTGGAAATGGGTAGAGGGTCAGGCATGCAGCTTCTCTCTTTGGAGGGCAGACTAATCCCACTGTAGCTACCAGAGAATATGGGGGGCACAAATGGACAGTTATTCTCATAGTCCTCTGAAGTGACTCCAGGACCAACAAACTTGCCACTGTTACCACAGCTATGTCCCAGTGGCTACACTGAGCAGTCTCAAAAAAAAAAAAAAAAAAAAAGAAAAAGAGATTTTATATCTGGTCATGTCTTGTCTTAGTAGGGGATTGTCTTCACAGCAGACTGCTGCACCTGCTAAGGGACTGGTGTTCCCTGCATGGCACTTTAGGGAAGTAAAAACACACCAGGTTTCACTCCCGCTTAGTTTGGGCAATCATAGAGCAGGAGGGCACAGTGCATCATGACCTTCCAAAATTGAAGGTAATCAGTAATCTGTATGCTTTTCTCAGTCTATGAACATATCTGTGTTACCATGTGTTTAAGCAGCATGAATCTTTCCTTACATCTGTGCATTTAATTTCAATTAATTAGAAAAAGTGCTAATCCCAGTTGGATTATGCATGGATTAAATACATAGTTCAACCTCTAGTAAGAAGGTTGATGTTTTTCAATGCCACATTTCACCACCTAATAACTGAGCATTCCCTCTGGGTTGTATGTGTCACCAGGAATGGGTCATACTTACACGGTCAAAGCACACAGTAAATTTTAAGAATGATTAAGAATGACTTAATTTTAGAAATAGAAAAAAAACCCCACCATATTTTGGATTTTTTCCCCCAATAAGAGCAATTATCAATTCAGAGGCAAAACAAAAACCAATCAATTCCCAAAAATGTTACTAAAAGCTTAATGAATGTACTTGAAAAAATATAATAAACTAAGGAATAAGTGCCCAGTGAGCAAAAAAGTAATGTTTTCCTACCTGCATTACTATTTTAGGAGAATTTTGCTGCTTAATGATCTTAGCCTATTTCTATTTCTAGTTTTGCAAATACTGCTTTTTGGGAGTCTCGCAGCATTTGATACTTTACAGTGGTGTGTGCTGTCCCAGATGTGTCATTCTACATGCTAAAATATATTTGCAGTGTTGCAGGTTTTGTTCTGCTGACTCTTAGTACAGTATAGGTGCATGCAGGATTTGATAAAAAAATGTTAACTACTCCATAGCCTTTTTTTTTTTTTTTTTTTTTGTAAATATACAAACAATTTCAATACTTCACAGGCTGCAGAGATGAAAAATGCAAAGGCTCAGTATTGGAGTTGTTTTAGTAAAATTCCAGCGAGTCATTTGTTCAAACAAATTTTACTGTTTTGTTAATCTTAGGGATGAACCAGATGCTCAGGAAAAGACTATTTGGGTGGCAGATTTGAGGGCTGGATTGTATTGTGAAAGCTGCCACATGTCTCTGGAGCTTTTTTATTAATGCCCATCACTGTAGGGGATGGGGAGGATACACGACTTGTAAATTCTTAGAGGAAAATAGAAGTAATTACCAAGCCAGACCTAGTCCTCAATACTGTTACTATTTTAGCTCATCTTTCTTGAGCCAGATCATCTGATATGTAAAAAAATGTGGGTTTATCCTGAGTCTCTTTAAGCACTCACACTAAAATTGTTCCTGGTTCTGAGTGCTTCTGGTTAAGAACCACTAGTTATTAAATTATTACTTGTTGTTCTACTATATGCAGAAAAACCTAAATGTGGCTAAATCAAAGTTAAAGGAATGTCTTCACAGAAGCTGAAGATCAGCTGAGCTGTTCATGTCTTCACCATAGACACTTTGTGTGACTTTTACAAAGGTATTTAGCAATACCAAAAAATAAATACACAGAATAGGTTTTTGTTGTAGGTATTAAGACATAATTTTTCTACAAAGTCCCTGGTCATTAAAAAATCTCATCTCTAATAATGAGAGCAAATTGAAGAAATCTTTACTGATTATATCAACCTTTGTAGTAACTTTCCCTTTCTGTCCTTTCTACTCCCCTCCCCCCCCCACCCCAACACATACTTGGCTCTGATTCATCCTAATTCTCTTATATGATAAATTCCTAAAGCTTCTCGGAGCTGTTGGCAGGGGGAGATGTAATAAAAACAACAGGGGGGAGAGGTCATCGGTACTTATAATAACACTGCCACCAAATGACTTCCAGCAGAGCTGTAAACATGTTCCCAAGGAGGGGTTCACCAGGCTGCTTCCCTCTGCCCACAGCTCAGCTCCACAATGGAACACAGAGTGAGAGCAAACAGGGGGAAACAAGGACAAATCTAGTAAACAGAGCACAAACAGGGGA
>VZTZ01022975.1:82330-107254 GCA_013400955.1 Drymodes brunneopygia
TCTACGCTGATTTACCTAGAGAGCAAGGTTTGTGGGCACACATTTGTCCCACCTTCCTGTGAAACCCCTCCTGTTCTGATGAGCCCAGGAGTTGCCAGGTTCTGTTGTGTTTTCTTGATACTTGTGTGTACCTGGACACAGCAGGACCCCAGCACTGGCTCGCAGCATCCACACTGCACTGCTGGGCTCTGCAGTTTCAGGCTGCCCTGCCCAGCATTAAAGGGTGCCTGTGTACACCGAAAAACAAAGGAAACACAGATTCCGCTGCAACAAGCAGTTTGCCTAGTTCTGTGCTCTTCAATGAAGGGATATGCACAAAAGCTAATAATTATCTTACCTGAATAGGTACAAGGGTAAATTACACTCAAAAAAGTGAAAAGAATTTGCAGCCCCCAAAAAACCCCAAAAAACCCCCAAACTGAAAAACCCAATCCCAAACACAATCAACTAAACAAACAAGCAAACAACAAAAACCCTCAGAAAACAAAAACAAACCAAACAAAAAACCAAAACAAAAAAAAACCCCAAAGAAACAAAAAAAACCCAAACCAAACACAAAAACAAGACCAAAAGATAAATCTGCAGAAACAGAGAACTTTGAAAGACTTAGAAATAAAGAGACACAGATGAAATATGATAGAAATAAAATATTGTATAATTAAAGTATAAAACCACATTTTTTCAATGCTTATAAATTTTGGAATATTTTAACTGCATTTAACACTAGGTAAACAGACATATATAAAATATTATTTGTATCACTAAAACCATCAAGCAAATGATATTTTTAGATTGTACTAGGATAGGAGCTTTTGGCTAATTATGTATATTCCTAAACGGGAGTAGACATTTCAACAGGCAGGACAATCCTAACAATGAATGTAACCCTTCTATTTTCATGACTGCTTTGTACATTTTACTGTAGTTTAGCTGACAGACAAGGACATGAACAAAAGCGAAACTATCTCACACACTAAGGAAAATGTATCTTCTCCAATTTCTGTCAGAGTGATAAATTGCATTGTCCTATATATGTTGCATGTAAAGAATACACACAACAAAAGTGCAGAGCTTGCAACACACATAGTTTATGTTCAGTAAAAAATAGTCCTGAGAAGAAAAACACTTTTAATGGCAAAGACTCAAAAAAAGATTGTGGAAGCACAGTTTCCCCCCTTCCTGGTCTTTTTTCACTTCTCTTAGAGGAACAGTAGGTTACCTAGAAATAATTCTGTCCAGTATCTATACCATAATTCTTCATTAATACAGGTAAGGAAAGAACCTATCAGATAGTTTTCAGGCATTTTACTTCTGATGCTGAAGTTATGTTTTAACTTCACTTAGACCTTACTTCAGGTTCAACTTTATCTTGAACCTCCTGCTGGGTGAGAGAGAGATGGAATTTTTACTGAGATAACATATTCAATTAATAATTAAAAATCTGGTGAATAGTTTGAAATAAAGTTAGTGGTATTTTCTTGACTGGTAATTTTCCTGAAAACTACTAAACCTAAGGGGGTTTGGGGGACTGTATATGAACCATCACATGTTCAGAGATGGAATTGAAAAGTTAGGTGTCTTTTTCCTCTAGAAGAAACATCCAAGTTGCATTCTGACTTTCAATCTGACTCTAAAGAACTGCAATTTGGTTTTATAAATGTTGAAGCCACTGTTAAGAGTTTAATGTTATAAAACATTGTGAAAATATATGTGTTCACCCTGTGTTGGGTACTGTGGGAATCCAGGTAGGCAGTAGTCACAGCTCTCCCCAAGTCACTCATTTCATTGGAGGTTATTGGGTTGGTCAACAGTGATGTCTCATTTGTGATTCCTTGTTAATTACTCCTGAAAAATTTATTGTCCTACCTGTGCCTGCCAGTCATTTGAGGATTGGCTGTTCCATCACCATCCCTAGGTATCAAGGTGAGACTGGGGTGCCTGAAGTTCCCAGGATCCTCCTTCTTGCCCTTTTCAAGGTGGCAGTAACATTTGCCTGTCCCCCTTTCACTATTCCAATTAATCTTGTTGTTATTAACTGCAAATAGTTTCATGACATGACATGTTACTACATAAGAAAATACAGATGATGACCTTTTTTAATATTCCCAGGACAAATGCCTCAATTAGAATTATCTGGATGCTGTCCTGCTTCAGGTACACAATTCTCAGTCAATTCAAAATTATGTAAAAAAAAAGTTATATTCCTAAGATTACTTCTGAGGAAAAAAAATAAGCAAGTGTGGGTCTTTGATTTCTTGTGTGGACATTACTTCCTCAGTCAACTTTAAAACTGTGTTAGGACCTGCAGTGGTCCTTTTAATTTCATGTGGACTGAAAACAGACACCAACTGTCAGAAAGATAAAGCTATGTTAGATGGCCTTGATTACATCAGTTCTACTGGTAGTAAATCAGTAAAAATTCTGGAAAGAGAAACAAGGAAAATTCAAGGAAATTCAAAAGGAACTTCATCATTAAAAGAAGGAAAAAAAGTTGCTTTGTTAACTATTTTTGTTTTTCTAGTAAATACTTGCCATCTAACTTTATTATGCTTTTTCTTTTCTCCAGTATGATGATGGAAGGTTATATAAGTACAAAGGGGAAACAGAGACTTCAAGAAAAATTTGCAAAGTCTTACACATACATATTAAAAAGTGCAAATGCCAATTTTCTGTGGGTGTGTAATGAACAGAAATTTCTATAGAATTCAAATTTTTGTAGAATAGATGTTTTTATAAAACATCAGGAAGAACCGAATAAAATGAGTCATAAATACTACCAGTAGGAACATTGTGTTTATATACCACAATATGTTCTTTACTGAACAAATTGCTCTATCATGATGATGGAAAAAACTTGAAGAAAAATAGCTTCAGATATATGTTTATGCAGGAATGATAAGACAAAAATCAAGGCTGCAGAAAATATATGGGAATTAGAACATGTAATTTAAGAATCAACACCATAAAGCATCATATAAGTGCTAATTTTTCCTCAAGACTTAAAAAATGGTCCTGGAAGATAAATAGCTCCTGCTCACATGCATAAGGGAGCAAGAAACACAGAGCCTGTCAGATCACTATTTCATTTTCAAAAGAACTTCTCCCTAAAGAATTTAGAGCCTCATTACCAACACACCACACCAGGTTTTGGTCCCCAAAACTTTGGGAAATGGAGGCTGATGAACTGAGCACTGCGAACTCATGAGATAGCCATACACTTGCTAGTCACACAGTGGAAAGAAACAACCAAACCAGTCCAGGACAGAAATGAAAGGTATCTTCTTTCTTCTCTCTAGCAATTTGCTTTAACAACTAGTTAAATGAGGGCTATTGAAAGAAATGTTTTCACCCAGAGGGACTCAGCAAAATAGCAACTGAAGAGAAACAAATTCTGTATCTGAATTTGAAATAGATGCGTCTTAAAGAAAATGCTGGGGTTTATAGTTTCAGGGTCTCAAATGTAAACAGTGTGATGACACACAGCAATCAAACTTTAACACTGTATATTTAGAGGTATTAAAACCCTCTATGGAAAACCTATTCATGCAGAACACGCAGCACTTGACCAAAAAAATAAAGAGGTGATGTAGAAGTCCCGCAAATCATAAATAATCAGGAAATTACCAAGGACTAGTCATAAAAAAGATGAAAAATAAAAGAAAATAAGACAAAAAGACAACAAAACAAACAGTGAGGATATACCTTAATCACTGAAGTCTGTAAATTGTCATGAATAAAAAGTGAACAGCAGTGGTTGGCTCAGGTACGTGATAATAAAATACAGACTGCAGGCCTTGATCAGAGAGTATTGTCTTACGTAGTCAAGTAGGATAAAATCTTTGAATGCCTGATGAAGTAATTATTTTCCATTAATATGCTTAATTGAAGCTTCTGAATCAGAAAAAAAAGTCTGTTGTTTTGACAACCGTAATTTTGAATCTAGGATTTCCAGCATCGTTATAATAAAATATATTCTTGACACTGAAAATGGGACATGCAAAATGGAAAACTAAAAACAATCTGAAGAGTCTGGCATCCACTAAGAGATGCTGCAGCATACATAGATGGCAATGGTTGATCAGAGATCATACAAAAAATCACAGGGATAAAATGTAATCATCTGGCAACTATTTAAGCAGAAGAAAAAAAATGTGTTAAAATTAATTTTGACTTCTGAGCTGTGACTGAAGAAGATGCAATTATGTGCCCTAGTGGATTATAGGAGGTATGCAAGTCCTACACAGATTTGGATGGTATTTCCAGCAGTCCTCCTATTAAACCATGAGCCCATCAGCTATTAAGCAGGTACCTAGTAGACTCTGCTCCTCCACCTATGTTATGAAACAAGAAATTCCTGCTGACGGGAACACCCATATCTAATATGAACTGAGATTAAACAGCGGCACTGTGTGTCTAATTCAGTCTAAAGCCTTCCGGTCTGCAGTGTGGTTGCACACTTGGGACACGCAAAGATTCTATGCTTCCTTTGCACTGAAATTTCAATCCGGGCTGCACTTAATTCCACCTACTTGCAAAATGTCTCATCCAGCAGGTTGTGAGAAAAACACATTGGAGCACTTTTACCTGCAAGTGTTAAGAAAAGTCTCCCTACGCAATTTTCTGGTGATAGAAGTACTCAGGACATCTGTGTCACATCACTGCCCAGTTTAAGTGGGTATTTGAGGTTCAGTCCTTTAAATCCCAGATGATTATTTATTCATTTATCTGGCAAAAATCCCTAGCTCCCAGCCAGAAATGAAGTCCTGGCTTTGTTTAGGCACCAGATGAGGTTCACAGCTCTGAATCCCTAATGGAGGAAAATGCTTCTCTCTGGCCTAGAAAGAGGTATGTTTCTCAGCATCACTTCCTCCAAGGACAGCTTTGGCTCTCTTGGCTCTCATTTCTCCTTGAAAGATTGTTTCTGAGTCAGGCCTTCCCCTGCTTAGTCACAAGCCTTTTTGTGGGCACCTAAACACGTCACATGCATTGTACCAGGGAGCCCTGTCAAGGTGAATATTGTGAAGGACAGCCTAAAAATTTGATCCTGTGCAATGTGTCCTAGAGTGCTTGCTTCTTTCTCAGCTAATGAGCAGCATTTTTCAAGAGACACTGCCAAAATATGCCATTTAAAGTGATTTACATTGCTAATGAAACGAATGCCAATGAATATCCCGTTTTCTCAGCCTATCCAAGGCATGGTTTCCAACTGTATATAAGGATAACACATATTAAAAATGTGTTCTTGAAATATTTCTAATAGGAACACAGAGTCTGAATGTGACCGCCTCACCTCCTGCAAATAAACTTTCATTACCTAGACTTCTATTTATTTGGGATTTTAAATTTAACTTCTAGACTTCAGGAGGAAGGTCATTCTCAACCAACTGGAATCTCTTAAGTAGACCTGGAGATCAGAAAAATGTAGAGAGTTATAGCTGTGTAAAAATAATATGTGATAGAAATCAAGCATTTGTTTCAAACCCTGTAATTCTAAGTGACATACAGAATGTTAATGACTGAGGAAGGAACAAAGGCAGTGGAAGCTTCAACAAACCCTCATGCAAAATTAATAGGCAACTTTGAATGAACATTTGAAATTAATACAGAAAATTTTTACTTGTACCTGTAATTTTGCATCTGTATATGACAGAGCTTTTCAATCTGTCTTCCTTGTTCAAGGAAGTGTGAGTGAAATGGGGGTGAGGAAAGGCAAAAAACCCCTGCCTTGATGCTGGGAATCAGCTTTTTTATTCTCACTCTGACACCCAGAACTTTAAGTCTTATTGCTGTCCCAAAAAGAAACTCTGAAATATAATTTCAAACTATTTTTCCCCACACTCTTCTTTGTCTGGCTGAAACAATAATATATTAGGGGCAAGACTCACACAATCTACATATGTGCCTACATAGAGACAACTATGTAATACCAGACATGCACAAAGGCTTTGCAATTTATTTACAGTTGGATGGCACTGAAATTAGATGTCAGTTGCCCAAGCATTCTCGTCATCAGAATGACAGCTGGAGTAAAGGAATTGCTGGTACTGTTTAATTGTTTAACACAAGAGGCATTTAATAAAAAGAAATGAAGATCCTGTGCTCTTGGCAGTGTATAAAGGTATTACAAGATTCTCTGAGATTTACATTTACCAATATTTTGTTAATTGTTGTTCTACTTTTGGCTTAGCTGGTTGCATCTAATTTCACGGTTGAATTCCTAATATAATTTCTGAGCTTTATTGGTAGTGATCTGGTTATTAAGAGACATATGGTGAATTAAAAAACCCAATAGCTTGTTAAAAGGGGACCGGATGTGCAGTCTAATGAAATCAGTGGAAATTTCCCTTTGACTGTGGATCAAGCTCAAGGGAAGCAGCATCTCAGCCACCAGGAATGCTGGTAGCTCACTACTTTCCCACTGCCTCCTTCCAGCAGTCTCCTGAAAGCAGTCCCGTCTGTTGTCTGCTACAGTTTTGCAATCTCACTATTAAAGAAGGCCATTCAATTTTGTTGGTTTATTTATGATTGCAACAATTTTAAAGCAGCCACATTTTATTTTCCAATATTCATTAACAATTCATTTTTGTCCAGAAAACTATTAAGTGGATTCCAAAGGTCTACTTATTGCCAACACTTAGAATAATTTCTTGACCTCTAATCAACTTTCCTTCATAAAATCAATATTTATATTCCTTTTCTCATAAAGCACATCAATGTCAAAAGCCAGTGATATCCAGGAGTCATTGTTACTGCAGTGAAAAGTCAACATCTATTGCAAAAAATGGAGACACATGTAATATATTACACAATCATTATGTGTCAGTCACAGAAGTCTTGAGATCCCAGTGTAGACATATATCCTTTATTGTTCTAACTTAAATACATAAATTCACCATAGTAGAATAAGATCCCACAATTCTCTTTACAGTAAGAATCAGATTTTAAGAACGTTCCTGGCTAGATTTTCAAATAAATTTATTTTGCCACCCAAGAAAGACCTTTAGTATTTTCTTTTTTATTTTTTAAAAACTTTTTTGACTTAATTTTTCTTCAATAATTTGGAGTTCAACATGCTGAGCTTTTTAGGAAATGCTGCTAAGTATGCAGTAGGTTTACAGTTCCCAAACTACTTATTAATATGACAGTCATAAACAATTTGGATCAATATTCATTCCATTATAGCAGCACTGTATATGCATTTAGATATGAATTACAGAAAGAGAGACATTGAAATGCCTGCCCACAATTCCTTTTTATATCCTTTCCTGGGACTCCCAAAGCTACTGAGGCATGCTGATGGCAAAGACCTGGTTGAACTTGGCAGAGAGTATTGTCCCGTGAAACCGCATGTAACTATTTCTAAAATATTAGAAAGTGTTTCTTTGGTTAAAATGATACAGAATGCCCACATGAACATACAGAAATGTACCAGATGACAGAAACCAGCAGGACACTCTGGGCTGTTTGCCTGCGCAGTGCAAGCACCAACATGGAAAACAGGCACACAAATGTGGTGCCATGAGAGGACAGCAGATGAGAAACGGCACTGCCTCAGTGATGCCTTTTAGCACACTATGTCTATGGGGACACATAGTGCCCCATTTTTCACAGAGGACATTCCTTTGACTTCACCAAAGGTGAGATTAAATCAGCAGGCAGCTGCTGACACTGCGGGTTCAGGCTCTGACGCCACTGCAGTGGCTTGTAGTCATGTCCATGCTGCAGCAGTGTTGATAGTCCTATGCCATGAGATTGCTGTGTATGACAGAGCCCAAGCACAGACTTGGGTCCATAAACAGGGTAATTTGTGACAATGGAGGCAACACACAGCTTACTGATGCCTTTATTGCAGATTTCCATCCACTGAACTTGTGGGAAAGGTGTTCTGCTTTTCAAAACTGCCGTCAGGAACAGCTTCCACCTCAGGGCTGAATGCTGCTAGCAAAATGAAGAGTATGGCACTGCCTGAGGTGAGATTAACAGACTTAAGAAAAACAGTGTGGTCTTGACAAAAATAATTTCCTAAAATGCAGGTATTTCTGAGGAAAAAATAATGCATTAACCATTTTTAACCTAAAAATGTCTGAAATTAATGTAAATTAATTTTAGAAGCCCTCTACCAAGCATAGTCAGTGGGTGTCTCCAAATGTTAGTCAGGGGAGCATATAATGGCTTCTGGATGCAACAATGATGTAACATCAGGGAAGCTGAGATGGAATTAGACAGCTAACTTTGAATGCAGTCTGCACTGTGCCCACAGTCCACAGCCAGACAGCCCAAAACTGCCCCCCCCACAGCACACAGGGAAGGGAGGAGGCCAATAATGCAGAGGAACAAAAGACTTCAATGCAAGAATCAGTAGAAGGAAGGGACTCTGCTGAGGCAGCCTTACAGACCTATTTCACTGCTCTGCAGACTGACCCATCACACCAGGAGACATTCTGGAGCTGGGTAAGGCAACCTGGTCTGCTTGCTGTACAATCACCAGTAAAGTAGCCTGCTCTGCCCATGTAACACCCAGCACAGCTTGGAAAAGGTGGCAGTTGACAGGAGTGGGGGACTCTCTTCTGGGAGGAGCAGAGGCACCCATGTGCTGACCTGACATACATGGAGAGATGTGCTGTTTATTGGGGGAATATATCAGGGATGCCACCCAGAGACTACTGAGCCTCTTGTAGACCAGTTTTTACTCGGTGCTGTTGTTTCACATGGGTGGCAGAGATACAGCCAGGAGCAGTCTGAAGAGTATCAAGAAGGATTACAGAGCCTCAGGAGTGGGTTCATCAGTCCTTCTGGTCAAAGGGAAGGGGTTGGAAGGGGCCACCTTTCTCATATGAGAGATGTGACAGTCCTCCAGTCTTCTTCCTAGCCCTTTCCTGGATCCTCTCCAGTAGTTCTCTGCCTTTCTTGAACTGGGGCTGGACACAGTACTCCAGACATGATCTCACCAGGGTAAAGCAGAGGGGGCAGGATCACTTCCCTTCACCTGCTGGTCATACTCTTTGTAATGCATTCCAGGATGCCCACTGGCCTTTTTGGCCACAAGGGCACACCAGGAACCCCAGATTTTTTACTGCAGAGCTGTTTTCCATCAGCCTGTACTGGTGCATGGGTTTATTCTTCCCCAGCTGCGGGACCCTGCATTTGCCTTTGTTGAACTTCATTAGGCTCCTCCCCACTCAACTCTCCAAGCTGTCCAGGTCTCACACAGCCTTCTGGTGCACCAACCACTCCTCCCAGTCCTGTGCCATCCACAAACTTGTCCCTTCATCCAGGTCACTGATCACTAAGCTGAACAAGACTGGACCCCTGGGCAACACTGCTGACTACAGGCTTCCAACTGCACTCTGCACTGCTGATCACAACCCTCAGAGCTCTGAGCTCTGCCACTCAGTTCTCAACCCAGTTAAGTGCCACAATATAAAAAAGATGTTAGACTATTAGAGAGCATACAAATGAAGGTCACAAGGATGGTGAAGGGTCTGAAGGGAAAGCTGTGTGAGGAGCAGCTGAACTCACTTCAGTCTGTTCAGCCTGGAGAAGAGAAGACTGAGGAGTGACCTCACTGCAGTCTGCAGCTTCCTCATGGGGGAATGTGGAGGGGCAGGCACTGATCTCATCTCTCCAGTGACTAGTGACAGGACCATGCTCCCTGAGGTGCTGGTCTGTCTTTCAAGGAACAGTGGGGCACTTTGCAGGCTCTCAGCTTGTCAGTGTAATCCTATAACTTATTTACTACACAGCGCTTTTAAAATCCATCAAGAAAAATCTATTATGCTTTAGAGAAAGGCCTCAAAAGGGTTTGAATACTGCAGCAGCCTGTGGTCCAGTATTAATGCAGTTACTTGCAATGTGACCAGCTGTTTTTCAAATGGCCACAGCCTACTCCATCTCTGCAGGAAGAGCATCTCTCATGTCTGCCTCCACCTTGTCATCTGTTCAAACTGAAGGCAGCTCTCACAGCACTCTCCTTCAGCTCCTCAGAAATGGATGAGCAGAAAAGCATTTGTAAGTCTCAGGAGATCACAGGAAGAATGTAAACACACAGAGAAGTAATCCAGAGGTAAAAAGGTTTCACAGCATGTAACTCAAAAAGGATGGTCTGAGTCAGAAAATGGCTGCTACCTGGACATTTTGAAATTAAATGTTGATGAAAAATTTCAATTTATTGTAAGTTAGGTACAGGCAGAGATGCATTTTCTTTAGTAGTTGCCGTACCTCAGCAGCATCTGAAAGGAAGATGTCTGCTCCTGATGAAGTACTCATTAAACTGTTAGCCCAGGTGAGTATAAAAGAATGTCATCTCTTCTCCACAGCTAGGAGAAGAAGCCTGAAGTACCTTTTCCCCACCAAAATTACAGACTCACAGAATACCTGAGAGCGGATGGCACCTCTGGAGACCAACTTTTCCATCCCCTTTGCTCAAAGCAGGGTCATGTATGGCAGATTGCTCAAAGCCACGTCCAGTAATGTTTTAAATACTCTCAAGGATGCAAAGTCAACACTCCTCTCTGGGCAATCCGATTCAGTGTTTGATCACCATCACAGAAATAAAAACATCCTTCATCATTCCAAGTGGAAATGCAATTTGTGCCTATTTCTTCTGGATACCACTGAGAAGGGTATGAGTTCATCTTCTTTATTTCCTCCTATTGTCCGGCAGTTACAGATTGGTAAGATTTCCCCTGAGCTTTCCCTTCTCTGGGATAAACCATTCCAGCTCTCTCAGTCTCTCATGGTATGCCTGATGCTCTAAGCCGAGCCTCAGTGATCTTCGTGACCCTTTGTTAGGGTCTGTATAGTACGTCAACACCTTTATTGTACTGGGAAAGTAACTCCAGCTGTGTTTTACCAGTGCTGAATAGAGGGGTTGGATACCTCACACAAACTGCTGCCAACAGTCCTAATGCAGCCCAGGATGTTTTTAGCCTTCTTTGACACAAAGGCCTATTGCTGGCTAATGGCCATCTCACAATTTACCAGGAATTCCAGATTCTTCCCTGCAAAGCTGCTTTCTAAGTCAGCATTTACTCATGCCAGAGGTTATTCCTCCCAAGGTGTAGGATTTTGCATCTGCTCTTGCTTAACTCAATGGGTTTCCTGTTGACCCACGTATTTTGAATGGTGGCAGAAACAACTGGTGGCAGAAACAATTGGTGTATCAGGTACTCCTTCCATCTTTATACCATCTGAAAACTTGCTGAAAAGTCTGTCTCATCACCCAGGTCATTAATGAAGATGCTAAATGGGATTTATATCCTTTCCCTTTGTATTGGAGGGAGGAGGTAGCTCATGTTCAAGGAGGGGCAAAGTATGAAATGAGTAAGGGAAAGTGGCAAAATACTAACCTTTGATCAGGTCTTCTACTGTATAATTCATCTTTATACACATTCATTAAGGCAGCTGGTTTGTGACAAACCATCTTTCTAAGTTTTGATTTCTGTGGTCTGATGATCTGTGACTGTGACTTACTCTTACAAACATTTGTACTTTTATATTGTATCCTAAACATTGCTAGTCAAGAACTATTTAACTTCTAAGATCGAAGAACAGGAGTACTCCTCCCAGTATACCCAAATGTAATACATTCTTTGGCAAAAGACTGAGAAGGCAAAAGAGGCCACCCAACCCTTTCCCCACACAACCATTTGGAGGCCCAAATAACAAGTAATTTGCTATGATATCAACAAGTCAATAGGTTGAAACAGCTGGTGCTGAGGCCAAAAGGTTGCAAACCGAAAGGCTGGAAAAGTAACTGAGCCCTACCACAATCAGAACCAACATGGGGAATGATCAGGGAAATTGCTTGTAAACCACAACTGCTCTTAAACAAAATACTAATGCAGGCACAGCCTAAAACATAGACAGCAGACACAGAATTTGCTCTATCTTCAAGAAGATGCAGTAACAAAATTAGTCTGAAATATGT
The DNA here is from genome assembly GCA_013400955.1 of Drymodes brunneopygia. Taxonomy (NCBI): domain Eukaryota; kingdom Metazoa; phylum Chordata; class Aves; order Passeriformes; family Petroicidae; genus Drymodes; species Drymodes brunneopygia. The sequence goes on from VZTZ01022975.1 coordinate 94,260, forward strand.
GAGGGAACAAATATATTTTTCATAACATCTTCACCTCATTTGTCTCTAGGAATAAAGAAGTACTTTCTGAGGGGAAGCAGCGTAAGAGTCCAGAGAAATTGACAAGTGATAGCTACATATATATATATATATAGATAGATAGATAGATATGCACACATATGTGTGTAAAGGTCCTAATGCATAATTTTAATCTTTTCCCAAAGCTCATAAAATGCAGGTCATGTAAGTCCTTGTTCTTTCTGTATTGTAAAGAAACACATCTTGCTTTTTAAGACTCATTTTAGAATTCTCTGAAGTAGTGGAGAGGTAGCCTTGTCAGTTCAGTAAACACCTGATGAGAGCCATATATTACAACAAAGCACAGCATTCAGAGGCCTGGCCTACCTTGCATGAAAAGTTGAGAACACAGCCATCGATAAGTGTTAAGTATTAAATTGTAAGTTATTGATTTTTTTCTTAAAAAAATCAAGGAAAGAATGTGAAAACAATAAGTCATACTTACAAACTCTAATTATTTCATAATGTATACAAATGTGTGTATAACAGCCCTGAAAACTATATTTCTATTAAAATCCCCAGTAGTAATAAAGATCAAATTTACCTCATTGAAAAGCAAATACAAATCAAATTAATGTACTGAATGTCTTTAAGAGCCATTTTTACTTTTCACAAATGCTTCCATAGACTGTTAAAATGATTTCCATTTAAAATGGGATACTTGCATCCTTATCAGCTGCAAATTTGTTGCAGTAAGCAATTAAGAGGCTTTGTGTCATCCATCAAGGATGCTGAATTTTCTGTCACTGTAACAATTCACATTTAATAAAATTAGTGCAAAAGTAGCAACTGGTTGAATATTGAGCCCAAGAGACTACAAAAATTTGTACATTATGACCAGAGTGTAATTAATCAAAGAGTAATAGCACTCTGGAGTATTGGAAAATGCAATGATTCTTAGGATGCACCATGTTAGGGACAGGCTGCTGCCCCTAATGAAGAAATCAGATGGCAAACTGAAAAACAAAATGCCTCTTGGCCCTCCACCCATGCTTGCATTGGTGGCAGTGCCACCAGGGAATGAGTGGGTGTCAGTCTGTCAGGCTTTCCTTTTGTTGCATTCAAAGAAGACTGGCAGTGACAAATTTCAGCTTTCAAAAATCATGCATTAGAGCTAAATAGCAGTGAAACTGCTCCATGTCTTGTTTACCTTACATCCCGAACATATTTTCAGCTTGGGTAGATTTACTTTATTTTTCTTTTAGTGAAGCTCGCATGCTGATATGTTCATTATTCTAGTTTTAGGGCTGCTATGAAAACTATGAAATAGCAGAAGAGTCACAGTAAATTAGTGAGGATTTGTAACACTGTACCATAATAAGATGACTGTAACAAACACCACTGAGCATTGCTGTTTACATAAAATTTTTATAAGAACTTCCATTAACTATGTGCTTCCCATTCTCTTAGATTTTTTTGAATAAAAAAGGGATCCATTTAGATATAAAATCAAGGCATATTCAGTTGACACTAATTCTCTAGGAAGATTCGATATAGGAAAAGGTTTTGATTCAGAATAAAAGTCCGTTGGTTAGTGGAGGGTTTTTAAAGTAATTACTAAACCCCTTTCTCAGTAACGATTTACTCTCTTGTTGAACCACCCTTTTTTACCTTACTCTTTACCAAAAAAACCTTGTAGCGTATGACCTAAAATAGGAACTGTAAAACCAAGGCATGGAAGTGAACTAACATATGCCTGGATGCTGCTGATATTTTTGACAAACTAGTTTAAACCTATGAGGGAGTATTTCATCTGCACTCTCAGTAGATAGCCTAACACCATGGCAGAGGCACACAGCTGACAAGTGACATAAGCAGCTGAAAGGCAAGGAGACTTTTCTGTATCTTTGCTCATGTACTTTCCTTCCATGTAGTGATTTCTTAATTAAAAGGTTGATAAATTATCTGGTTAACAAGGGATCTCTGAAAATGGACCTTTGTCTTCAAGCAGCCAAGCTAATGTCAAAGAAAAGAAAATACTATCTCCTAGTTCTCTACTTCTTTTGCCTTTTCAGTTGATTTTGACTGGAGCCCACTTAAATTTTGAGTGTGCCTGAGGAGGCTTGTTTTACTGTTTCAAGCAGGCCTGCATATTCTGCAAGAATATTAAAATATAATATTAAAATATAATAAATATAGAAAAAAGAGATGACACAAAAGAGATGACACAAAAGTCCCTCATCTGCCTCACAATCATCGACAAGGACAGAGANGAAATTTGGTTAACGAACCATCACGACTCCTGCTTGTGCCAGTGGATCATGACAATAATATTAAAATTATAAAAGATATTCCTTCATTACACCATGTGTTTGGGGGAAAGGGTTAAAACCAGAAGATTTGGTGAGGAGCAAATAATTTTACTCAAAGCCACCTTGCTGCTGGGAATACTAGAAATACAAGTGTGGGAAAACTCCACTTACTATGCCTAGCGTTCATCCCCTGCCTGTTCTGAGCACCAAAATTCCTGTGTAGAGACAGTGAGCCTCCTGCTGAGGGAAAGAGAACATGAAAGCACAGCCTTGCGATAAATGTGCATGGCAAAGCCCTTTCTTATACTGGAGCAGGCAGTGGGGCACCCCCACTGCCTGTGAGGACTGGCTGAGCCTGACAGAGCCTGTGTCCCTCTGTGTTTCTGCCCACTAGGATGACCTGAGCCTGATGGAGCCTGTGCCCTGTATGCTTCTGCTCACTAAGATGAGCTGAGCCCACCAGAGCCTCTGCCCCATGTGCCTTGGCTGCCTGGTGTTGTCAGCAAGGTAATGATGTAAATCTACTCTGCATTCTGGAAGTGCTTTGGTGGTCTCCCTGGTTACCTTTATCTGTCAATTCACACACCATGAAATACAGGGTATGAGCTGTACCCAACTGATACCAAACTCTTGAGTTTTCTTAAAAAACCTGTCCAGTTACCTGAACCTCAGTTTAATAGGTGTGTACAGCCACATCCATGAAGACAATTCTTTCTGCTTAATGTTATAATAGGCACCAGAAATTATTTGCACATGCAGTGAGTTATTTTCCCTTGTAAAGTGTTGTATTAGAGACTCGTGACTTGAAACTCAAGTGGCTTACAAAGCTGTTACTTTTCTCCTCAAAGGAATTCCTTCTTTGTTGAAGACTCCAACGTCATTCTTACTGTGCATCTCTGGGGCTTCACAGATCACTACTGCAACAGACAGGACAATATTCAGGACCTACATGACTTGGACTTTGTTTCGAAGAACAGCCTAAGTCCAGAGGACATGTGTGATGATACTACTTAGAGAGGCTGACAGTACAAGCTGCGTGTACTGTCTGAGGCAGAGTGAAATTTGGGCCCTCCTAAAAGCAAAGCTTGTTTGACTCTCGACTCTGGCAATGATTTCTAGTCCTGTTTCTCTGTTCCTTGTCTGTAAATTCAGGATAAATACCTTTCCTTGTTTCCCAGGTTATTCCAACAACTGTTCAGAAATTGCTAATATATATGTTATGTGAACTAGCCAGGAAAACATGTTAACTAGTCAGGAAAAGTTTTACCTGTAAGACAAAAGAGGACGTTATCCAAATACAAACTATACAGAAAGAACAATGGTATGAATGTTAGGTGGAGTTGTTCTTTTTAATCATCAGATATGTGATGTTGTGCCATGTTCTTTCAATAGGATGAGTTAAGGATAAATTTGCTAAGCAGTAAAGAGATTCAGGAGAAAATAAATCTGATAGGTAAGGAAGATAACTTTCAACTCCTTAGTATTTAAAAAAATGTAACTATCTCAACAGCACTCTTTAATTTCCAGGGCTGTGTAACATACACCCTATATTTTACTGCACATTTTAAGGAGAACTTATTTCAAGACAGCTGTTTCTACATTACTGAAAATAATCCTGATTAATTTTAGAATAATAAATAAGTAAAATATTTTCTCAATGTAAGGAAATATTTGGTAGAAATCACAGTGCATGGTTTTGGCACTATTGTAAGCCTAAAGCAAGAGTTTTGTGCTGTGAAAAAGGAGTGGCTCTGATAGGAGTAAAAAAATATTGTGTCTCTTCGTCGAGATTTCATGGGTAAGGCAAATTGGAAATTTTGTCAGAAGATACGTGTTTTATTCATACAGATATCTTAATCAACTTTCTTCTTATGTTCCTATTTTAAGGAGAAAAAAATTGCTGAAAGTAAGTTTATATATCTCATTTAAGCTCAGGTCTTTTCAATTTCAGAAACCCCAAATCTAAATGCTGCCTGTCACATCACTATAACCCATTCCCATGCTTGTACCTCTAATAAGACTTTGATAAAGCCACAAAAAACTTTGAAGATATAATCCATCCGTAATTCACAGAGAGTGCAATTAAGAGAAAGGACAGCAATCTTTTCTGAGCTAATCACACCCAACTTCTCAGTTTCCATTGCACTAACAGGTCTTTGCTGACGCCGCATTTTCAACACAGAACTATTCTGTCACCGATATGAACTGTGCCTGATTAACGTGGCTTGACTTCTATTTCACCTAGAATGAACACAGCCACTATCACAAACACTGTAAGATGAGTTTATATAATTTTTTTTCCTTCTTCAAAAAGCAGTATATGATTCTCAAAACAAAGATTTCTAGGCTCAAGAAAAATACAGCTTGACTTGTCTGGGAAACAGACTAAGCACATCTTCAGATTCCAGATTAGCTCAAGAAAAGTTTGTTCAAATGGTTGACTCTGTGAATTCTAATAAGTCACTAAGGTTGCCTATAACAACTTGTTTCTAGAGCCTGTATCCAGTGTTCTGCTGACACAGCTTCAACAAAGATACACGGAGTCCCTGTGCCGCAGGATCCCTCCTGGACAAAAACGTTGATCAGCAAAACTCTACTGTTAGCAGAGTTGCTCATTCCATTCATTGGATGAGCATTTTGCAGACTGTATAGATTTAAACTGTACCTTTCCCATTTAGAGCACTTATCTGGGAAACCACATTTACATTTCAGTCAACAGTCTGTCCCTACTTCAGTATGTTCCATAGGACTTTCTTTCATCCCACCGCATATGATAGAAACTAGAGAAGCAAAAGTTGCAAGACAGCTCTCACGTCACAGGAAAAATTGCTTCCTGTACATCATCAATTAATACAATTGTATTTCCTTCTCGAATTTGGGTATAGACACTGCTTATCTGCACATGGGCCAGCAGAGCTATTAAGAGGCTTCTGTTTCAGCATCAGTCATTTGGCAATGTATTTAAGGCTAAGTAGCAACAGTAAACCTTATGGCAATAAACAAAATTGCCAGGTTGACTTTACATTTTAATTAATTAGAATGGCTTGCAAATTATCTTTGCATTTTTTAGATGTAAGGCTAGCATTAAGTAAAGTAAATCACCATTAACTGTTAAGAGAAGTCGATAAAAACCCCATGGATTTACAAAAAATAAAGTAATTAAAATTAATAAAAGAGAACATTTTTATAATGGAGACAGAAATGAGTGAGAGGCCAAGGAAGCACAGAAAAGAAATTTTAAATAAGAGAGTGGCAGTGGCAGATGTGTATATAGCTGTTTGAACTTTCAGACTTCCTTAAATCTTTCATTGCAAGGAATAAAGGAAGCTGAGCACTGTGCATTCTACAAAATAAGGAATGTCTATGTGGGGCCAGAAAGTGTAATGCAGCACTTTGGAATTTTTTATGCTGTATTGTGTGTTCCACACAATCCAAGATGTAACAAACTGGGAACAAACATAATTCTTGCAAAAGTGACTGTAAAAACTCAGCTGTTTAAGGCTCTGCATCTTATGTGTCTCAAAGGCTGTAAATCCCATTAGTTCAAAGCACAACTTACTTTTTTCTTTTCCAGAAACATGGCCAGAAGGCTTCCTTTGGGATAAGAATATTCGACTGTGTTCCTTTTGGTTTATGCATCATCCTCAGGAAGATGATTCATTTGAATATGTATTTCTGAGTATCGTAGGTAAGCCAAAAGGAAAGCAGAAGCTTCCTGTAATACTGACTACTTGCAGAAACCTTTACTTACAGCATAAAGTTTCAGAGCTGACTCTGAATGGTAGTGGAGCACCTCACCTGGCTACTTAGACTAACTGATGAGCAGAGTTAAAATGGTTACACAATTACTATGGTTATCTGCTCAGTAATTAACTGAGCACAAAGGTTTACATTTTGGTACATGTACCTGAAAATGACTAAAACTTCATTTGACACACCTGGAGAGCAGACCTCAATTTTGAGATAAATAATCTCAAAGCAATATGCAGTATACTACTGCTTCATGCTAACATTAAAATCTAAATTAAATAAGATACTATTAAGAGCAGTCTTCAACTGCATTGAACAGCAACTCCTCTCTGGGAGTCTTAACTTGCTTCTAGATGTAGGGCCTGAGAACTGGAAGGGAATGTTTCAAAATGCCTGGAGTCTGTCACCTGAAATAATAAAACAATCTCAGTAACTTAAGGCGACTTTGGTTTGTAGAAACCTTTAGAATGCCACTCAGCCAACAAAGCCAGAGGGGCCTTTCTACTGCTCAGATTTCAACCAGAGAGCACCTTTTAACCTCAAAAATGAAACAAATTTGATAACCATCTTTTTGAAGACTAATAGAAACCACTTCTAGAATGACAGCAATGGCTGTCACGCAATCCAGGCATGTCTGGAAGAAGCACACAAATGGCTGTCTCCTCACATACCAGCTTTTACAGGTACGAGTTCTCCTTCCTACTTCTTTTTTTTTCGGTATTATCGGTCCATACAGATCACTCCACACACACAAAATCAGTTTGATTTGTGGTTGAATAGAACATTTAATTTCCTTCAATACAGAGTGAACATGCAAGGCTATGTTCAGCTTCTGTGTAGAGACAATAAATACAAAACAAATATACCCTGGTTTCTGTATTATAGATGAGGATGCTGGGCTATAATCCACATAGAAGCATAAGCAAGATGCTTCTATCAGGTTTAGTATTACCTGTTGCACTTCTTCCACAAATGAAGACTGAGTTTTGGCTGTATAACTGCAAGTTTGCTGACAGTTTTTGTTCCAGTGTATAGGAGGAGACGGAAGAGAATGCAGCCCAGCCTGCTGGCACCATAGTGTTAAGTCTGAGAGATAGTAAAGATACTTGTCAGCTGAGTGAACAGAAGAGGCTTGAGTGCATGCAGAAATAACACTGCCTGAGGAAAAATTGGCAGTTTTACTCAAGGATTTTCCAGTAGGAAGGACACTGTATTACCGGGGATATTTCACTGCTTTTGCCCCACTCCTCTGTTCTTCTTTTTCTCCCTTGCTTTTAACTTGAGGAGTGTTTCCAGGGAACTCCACTTTTCCTAAAGCATCTTGTAATAGGGCTCCTCTACAATGTCCAAGCCAGAAAAGGTCTCCCTATTAACAACAAAGCAGTAGTGGCTTTGACTTTGTGACATAAGGATGCAAGCTTGTTCAGAAAAACCGGCTGGTGCTGAGAGGGCTGGCGTGGTGGGCACAGATGATGACATCACAACCACAAAATCACTGAAAAATTTTAGTTGCAAGTGATCTCTGTAGTCTATCCAGTACAAAACCCTGTTTAAGACAGGTCTGGTTAGATCAGGTTCCTTGGGCAGTGCTCAGCTTAAGTCTCGTGGCTTAAGGATGGTGATGCAACGGCCTCACTCAGCTTGTTTTCCAGTAATTGTGTGCCCTATTAGTAAAAAACAATTTTCCTTTGTATCTATTTGGAACTTCATCTGTTGCACCTTATGCTCATCATCTCTCAACCTACTGCCTGCATCAGCAAGAAGAGTGGCACCAGCACATCTGCATTCTCTGATCAGGTATTCACAGACAGGAATAAGGGTTCCTCAAGGCCCACCCACTTCATCTTTAGGCTAAACAAGCTCAGTTTGCTCAGTCTCTCCTTGTCCATCATCCTGGATATCTTGCATATCCTTTGGTGGACTTGCTCCATTGTTCAATGGTTTTCCTGCATTGGAGAGCCCCAAACTGGACACAATGCTCCTGATTTAGTCCCACAAGTGCTGCATCAAGGGAAAAGATAACTTCCTTCAGCCTGCTGGCTGCTGCCTTGCTAATACAGCCGAGTATGTCCAGTGCTGCCTTTGCTGCCAGGGCACAATCATGGCTCAAGCTCATCTTGTCATCCACAGGACCCCTCATGTCCACAGCTCTTCTGAAAAATTGCTTTCTACACAAACATCCCTCAGACTGTAATGTTGAATAGGGTTATTCCACACCAGTTCCAAGACCTTGCACTTGCTTTGTTGACTTTCATGAGATGCCAGCCTGTTTGTCCAGCCTGTTGAGGACCCATTGAACGCCCTTGCCCCCTGTCATATTACTTTCTTACCCACCCTGTCCCATGTCAACTGTGGGGTGCTGGCAAGTTTGGAGAAACTGCATTTTGTCCCACCACCAGAATTACAAACACATTGAACTGTATTGGCCTGAACAGTGATCCCAGAGGGATGCTGCCAGTTACTGACTGTCAGCTGGACTGTGCACCCATCCCACTACCCATCCAAATGGTTGTACACATCATTTGATCAGCCTTAAAAGACAGGGAATTGTGGTAAATGGCCTGTGTTTGCCCTGAAAAAAAAGTAAAAATTCAAGCTGGACTAAGGAAGACTAGAAAAAAGGCTAGTGAATGAACTGCTAAAGGAATAACCCTGAGCAGAAGAGATGCACCAAAGCTGAAGGGTTGGTACTACCGTGAGACTTGGGGAACAGAGCTGAAGAATTTGTTCATAGTGCTTTGTGGAGTGTGAGATTTCTTTACTCCAGCCCTTAAAGAAATCCCTCTGTTCTGTTCTATTGCATTAGGGTTTCTTTCCTGTGCTCCAACACTGTTCTCTAATGTCACTATAAAATGTAAGAAATTAAGGTAATAATCAAAACTTATCCATAGCGATGTAACCTTAATCTTAGTATATGGTATAAACCTAATAAATGATCTAAATGAAGGTTCTATTTGCTGAAAAAATGTAAAATAAAATGTCTAAAGTATTATATTTAATATTTTTATAACTGTTTAACAGTTTAAGATTAGAAAATACTTTAAATTTCCCTGCACCTAAAGCTTAAAAGGAACAATTTTAAGTTCAACATTCTTCCGTTGGCTGAAAAAATGTAAACAACTTAATATCCAAGGTGCAGTCTTTGGATGCAAGGTAGAAGGTTGGGTTGTACTGCTCTCTGCATAAAAGCCCATGCATGAGATTTAGATATACATGTATATCTAAATACATATACATATACATATGTTTTGGTTTTGTTCTATTTTATATTATTTATTTATATATTTATACATTACTGAATAGCTTTCCAGTGTTCTTCTGTAAAGGCATATATTCAAGGTTCTACTGTCAAAATTTTACCAAACTACATGAGACCTATTGAGGTAAGATGCTCCATCACAAAATGTGGTTTGAATGAATATTTTTAGATGTAAATGGTAAAGAGTGAAATCTCTTTTCCTCCCAAAACTCATTCGTTGTAGGATGTTAGGTGTAGTCACTGGGCAGTATATTTATTTATCCTAGATTTGCTGTTATTACCTGTGATGAGCTTGTTTTCCTCCAACTACAGTGTTAAAACTTAATGCATAAATAGATAGAATTCCATCATATTCTAGTTATTTTATTCTCGATGGATTTCAAAATAATGAATGGCTCTCTTTAATATTTGCAGGACATATCATGAAGCAAACAAGTAACCTTTCCTGATGATAGTCTTTGGCTGCCAAAGACACTTTTATCACAGTTTTCTGGGGTGCTGTCATGATTTGTTGACTTTCAGCATCAGTATGGTGATGTTCTGGCTTCACTCCCAGAAGCCAACAAATGACTTACAGGATGTGCAATTAAAAAAAAAAAAAAAAAGGAAGACAGGGTGATGTATAGGATCTAAGTTGGGATTAATCTTTGGAAAAGACTTCATTAGAAATGTCATATGCTACTTATGCTGTGTCCCAGCCTCCATCAAGCCCTGATCAGTAGTATCTTTTGGGGATTTTCATCTCATTTTTTTTGACTGATCCACACAAAACTTGTTTCAGTCTATTCTGAAATCTAATTAACAATGTTGACAAATCTTGTGTACATTTTCCAATAATTATAGAAGTAATTGTTAGACACAGAGTGCAATGCTATTGTAACAAAAAAAAAAAAAAATTACTACAGCATTTTTCTATGTAGAAAAGGTGCTACAAGGATTCATGATATCAGTGACATTAAATGCCCAGAATACCCACCAGTTTTGTGATGCTCTTGACCATTTATCTTATCCTGCTTCTAGCAGGCCCATCTCTGGTATCAACAGAAGCAATCAGTAAATTGTGTTTATCAACTTTCAGTACTCAAAATAAACAAAACAAAATTACCTGAAAGAAGTACAGTATTTGTGACAGAAACAAGAGAGATTGATTTTCTCCTGCTCCTCTTGCTTTATCACTACCTTCATGACAGAGCTGCTTGGCAGCCTTAAATAGGACATGACATGTTGTCATCTTTCCTCCCCTATCCCTTTCATGTCCTTCAGGGAATCTCAACACGAAAGCCTTATTTCAAGGAAATAATTTTTTTTTCTGCCTCTGGCAATTCTCTTGCCTTTCATCTACTCATTGTTATTGCCACTTTTGCTCTTTTCATTGTGCTTGGGCAATGACATCAGTATTTCACATTACTACTGAGAACCTTCTACAAACACATGAGAAAAAAAGGGAAAAAAAACCTCTAGAGAACAATCATTCCATTTGATGCAATGAACTTTCTCACCTACCACAACTGAAATGATGAAAAAACTGTTTTAGAAGACAGAACCATTTTAGTATGTTCCAGATATCTGTATGTCTGTCTTGCACAGGAGTATTAGGATAAGAGAGCAAAAAGTGACCCAAGCAGAGTGCAGCAACAAACAATCTGTGACCTCATTAAAAGTCATGGACTTGAAATAGCCAGTGTAACCAGGACCACGACATATGGTGCTCTGTGCTCACTGCTGTCTCCTGTAATAACACTGCCTACACGATGGAAGTTTACCCCAGATATGTCAGCTTTTGTCACTTATTAACAATGCCAACTTTCTTTTTCTTAGCAAGCTGTTAAAACAATGGTGGAAGACCAGTTAAAGACATGACTCCTCTCCCAGAAAACTTCATTGTAATAGACCTGAGCAAAAAAATAACAGATACACAGTATTCATCTTCTCAAACTCCAAATCTAAGAAACAGCATATGTGAGATATTTTCATTATGATTAATGCAGCTCTCACAGAAAACAGAAACCCAGTTGGAATGCTTATTTATAGAGGATCAAAACCTTAGGGATTTGTAATGTCCTTTTTCTTTGTTGCTGTATTTGGATTTGTTATTCTTGGACATTTAAATGTCTACCAACAAAATGGGGAGATTAAAAGCCTAAAGATGCAGTTTCTTACTTTTTGGCTCAGAGGTTATCTTTGATCTAACCCACAGACTGCACAGTGTTTAGGGACACATGCCACCTTAAGTCATGTACGCAGTATTGAACAAATGAAATTTTTTCATTGTCTAAAAGCTTGTTTTCTGATGTTATGTGCTAAGATTAGCACATGCTCTGTAATTTCTCTATGTGCATTAATTCAGTCAAGGTTTTCACTAGCAGTTCTGAATTGTGTCCACATCTTTTTGTCTTGCAAAACAGACATGAACAAAAGCAACAGTCTTGAACGATACCATCTGTAATCTTACTTGTCTGGTGGATCTGCTGAACAACTTCTTGCTACTGGAGAAAACAAAGGAGATGTCAAAACCATTCTCTAGAATCTTTCCAAGGCATTCACCATTTCTGCTGAGGGCACCATAATCTGTGATATATCAAAGGTACAAGTGAATCAGTGAATGTACTTGAGTCTTTCCTGAAGGAGGGCATTGGCGTAATACCAGTTGGTAAAATGCACACAATGCATCTCCTTTAACATGTTTGATTGTTTTTTGGCATTTAATTGTTTTTTGGTTTTTTTAAAACTTAATTTTTTTTTTATATTTAACATGCAGGTATCAGCTAAACTGAAATACAGTTGAGATGCACAGTCTACAAATATTGGTACACATTTCTGTTGCCAAGATGATGTAGCAGAGGATGAAGAAAAATTACAGACAAAATGGGTATTGACTAGCAGATTTAAAAAAAGCAGAGTCTGCAATTGCAATATAATCTACTTTATCATAGAAAGTTCAGATGTGAATTGATCAGTCTGGTTCATATTTAGGAATATTTCTGGGTTTTTGTAAGACCACATCTAATACTAGTGTCCATCTTCTTGTATTACTAGATTACTTGTTGCAATGACCTGGAAAAATTACTGCTCACCTTGCCTCTTAGCTGAACTAATGAAGGAATGAATATAATCGGATGCAAATCTTCCAGCACTCAGAAAAAATTAAATGCTATAAAAAACTGCAGGCTTCTCTTCAAAAATACAGACTGCACATTTGGTGTAATAAACACAGGAAACTAATTATTAATGTTGACTTTGCAGAGAAACAAAAAATCCAATTCAAGAAGAGCCTGGCCTAGGAACCCAAAATGCCCAACTGCCCACATGAAAACTGAGACCTGCAGTTATTGTTCTCTGATACACAGAACCATTTAACTTCATAACCAGATCTCTGCTTAAAACCTCTCCACTGCAGTAACAAAACAGGAAACAGACTGCACATATTTGGCTTTCTGAAGAAAAGGTGTTTAAGCAGGAATAGTGGTCATACTTAGTGTACCACCCACAGAACATCTCAGATTTTGTGACGTTAAGATGATCAAGAAGATGATTCACAGTGCTAAGTATGCCAGCACTCAGTACTGATTGCTGGGGAAAAATCTATAAATTCAAAATTCACAGCATGTATTTCTCCTAGGACATAGTCTAGGGCAATATTAATGCTCTTAAAGTTCCCTGATTAAAAAAAAAAAAAA
>VZTZ01022993.1:0-18884 GCA_013400955.1 Drymodes brunneopygia
TTATTATTATTATTATTTTAAACTCAGATTCTGCACAGATGTTAAGGTATTGTAATTCCTAAAGTGTCAGCAAATACAGAATTTTTTAAAAAATATGTACAAGGCATCCAATTATGTTTAATTTAAATTGTGGGGGTTTTGTTTAAAAAAACTGGTAAAACATAAGGCTTTCATTGATCACTTTAATTATTATTCCATTTTTAGAAATTATATCTCCTGCATTTATTCATGTAATTTTTATGTTAGTGGAGACTGCAAATTTTATCTGCCTTCAGCTATGTGATCTACAGCTCAAATTTCAGCTTACTTTAAACATATAGGACCACAGAGCATAACCAATCAAGACAATCACAAGGCTCAATGAGACATACCAAAAAAGAAGTGAATTTTAGAGTAATGTTGATCTTATAAATAACATATACTGAATTAAATCAGCCTTTATGGCCTAATCACACATAAATAAATTGATAAATAAATTGTTGGGAGTCATACTAAGAAAAAGCCAGTGTCACTTACTAATAAGAAGGATTCTGTAAAAATCATTACTTTTTAAATTTCTCAAATAGTTGTTTAAAAATCCCTTAAGATGATGCAAGGATTGAAATGTAGCTGTGACACTCACCCATCTTCTTAAGTTGCTGAAGCACAGATTATAAATGCATCTCTATTGATAAAATACTTCATAGAATCACAGAACGTGCTGAGTTGGAAGGGATCCATTAGGAACATCCAGCCACGCTCCTGGCCTTGCACAGGACACCCCGAGAGTCACACCCTGTGCCTGAGAGCACTGTCCAAATGCTTCTTGAGCTCTGTCAGGCTGGTGCTGTGACCACTGCCCTGGGGAGCTGTTCCAGTGCCCAACCACCCTCTGGCTTGAGAACCTTTCCCTAATGTCCAACCTAAACCTCCCCTGACACAGCCTCAGGCCTTTCCCTCAGTCCTGTCACCGCAGAGAGGAGACCAGTGCCTGCCCCTCCTCTTCCCCTCACAGGAAGTTGTAACTGCAATGGCGTCTCCCCTCAGTCTCCTTTTCTTCAGGCTGAACAGAGCAAGCTACCTCAGTCGCTCCTCATAAGGCTTCCCCTCCAGAGCCTTCCCCATCCTTGTGGCCTTTCTCTAACAACTTAGTGTCTTTTGTATATTGTGGTGCCCAAAACTTCACCCAGGACTCAAGGTGAGGCTGCCCCAGTGCAGAGCAGCACTTTGTTTGTATGTGTGCACTCTTCAACTTTGCTTAGCAGGCAGTCAAGAGAGAAGGGGCTTTAATTGTACAAGATTTATCAGACTGCAGTAAGAGCATAGACAGATAAAATATTTATAGTATGATTTTTGAATTTGGCAGCACGACTCCTATTAACATTAATGGAATTTTTATAGCTGAATCTTTGTACGTTAAGTAAAAAATATTAATTCCTGCTGTTTGCTCAACAACTTGACCTTTCTGCTGTAAATTAATACAATATTTTGAATTAATTTTAGACTAATTAAACTTTGAGGCCCTCTTGTACTCTTTCATGAAAACACATATCAGGGAGAAGCTAGCTTGTCAGCATGAGCATATGGTTATCTAAATTTAGCCCATTTTATTGAAAAGGTGTCAAATTTGATACATTGAAACCGTTGCACCATTGGAATAGCACCTTACACTTTGCAGTATTGGAGTTTACAGTGATACAGTGTGCCAAAGAACTATGCAGCATTGGATATTTGATTCCTTTCAGTACTAAAAAGCCTATGAATATTTGTTGCAATGACCTTCTGCTTTGAATAAAGGAGAAAGAAAGGAATCCTGCCAATATTATGGTCAGGAGGTCCTTGACCATGCTGTCTCCTTAGCAAATGTGAGAGCTTCTGAAACAGTGATATAAAAATGGAACTGTGTTTAGACTGTCAGTCCTAGTTAAACAGGATTTTGGCTTACAAATGTCCCCTGCAAGACTATGAATGATACTGTGGGGCTGTGAGAGCTTCTGCAAGGCTGCCACAATCCTGTACAAAAATATTTAATTGTAATTAATGCCTGAGTTGCCACTGGTTTTCTCTCTGTCTTGAAGGTACTGTGTGACTTGCTTAATTATTAAAACAGCTAAACTCTCTAATTAGTTTTGGCCAGCATTGCTTCACATAAAATCTACCAAGAGGCAAACCTCTCATTCAAGCAACCATGCTTTCTCAAATTTTATCCTAGGACAGTGGATCATATCCTCACAGGAACTAAAGAACACAAAACTGGCTCCAGCCTGTTCAGCAGCATAAGCAAAACCACGGGGGAGGGAGGGAGAGAGAACAGGAAGAGCTGGCTCTGCCAGTTTTCTGCTGCTAAGGAGAAGTGGGAAGGAAAACTGTGCTTGTCCTTGCCTTCACCCCATCCTCACTTCTCAGAGGCGGCTGTCACCTCGCATATGTGCCTGTTCCCTGGACCCAGCAGCTGTGCTGAGCTCTGGGATTGTACCTGCAGGTCTCTCTGCCTGCTGGTGCCTTTGAGGGGCTATAATGGGCCCAGCAACTGAAAGACCCTGGCAGTTGCTAATTCTCACTTGTCCAGGGATTCTTTCACCATCCTTCAGAACAATATCTTGCATTTTTCTTGTACAAGACAGCTGAATTAACAAGAGTCCAAGGCAAGCCTTGATAATTCATGTATTTGAAAAATGCAAAAAAAGGTTTATTAAACACAAGAGTTTTAAAATTCAGTTGAGGCTGTAATTTCTCAGTTGCTAAGAGATATATACAGCAAAATTCGTTATGTTGGAACATCCATCTAGAAATGCTGACTCATTATGGAATAAATGCACATTTCAAGTTAAATTCTACCTAAGGAAATGTGAGGATACTCCTGTCAATGTCAATTAGAAACCCTTAGACTTGTCTGGAAAAGAACATAATGTCACATGCTAATTAGAGAGAAGAGTGAAAAACAATAAGGTTAACATTTTCTAAAAACTTCCCCTATGTTTATAAAAAAAACACTACAGATAAAAATCCCCATCTTCCTTTTTTACTTCTGATAAGCATAATATGTAATTGTCCCTGTGCTATTTTTTTAAAAAAACCTTTTAGAACACTTTCTCCTGGCACTCATCATACTCAGAGATCCAGGATAGTTCAACACTGAAGATGAAAAAACTTAAATACATAAATATCCTCAAATTCAGAAGAAATCCAAAGAAGAAAAATATATTTGGCTGTACACTCTAGAAATACTTTGAACTGTTTTTTTAAACAGAATTTATCAAGACAATAGTTAAACAAGTGCCAGAAGAGACTAACTTAAAGTGTTTAAAGAAGGGGGGCAATGNCCTCACTGAAAGAAATTCTGAAAGACAGGACAGAGCTAGGAGCTGCAGGAAGCTTCTGGCCAGAAAACTGCACCTGACTGGCCACTTTGTCTCTTCTTATGCTCACACTTTTTCCTCCCAAAATTGTCTAGATTGCTTCCTTTCCCCACCTTTGTCTTGTCCCCTAAACATGCCAGAATAAATCTGGAAATGCACTTCCCTTGCATCCCATGATATGTCTCATATCCTTAGGCACATTTACCCTGCCTCAGGTAGGGTAAAAACCATCAAATGATGCTGTAGTCATAACTCATGTTGCAAGGCTTAATATCCCGACTCTGGGGCTGAGGCTGTACTAGGGCAGCTCTGAGAGAAGCCTAGACAGAGCAATCCTTCCTTTGAATCTTTAATTTGGGTCCTCTCCTTGCTTTTGTACTCCTGCACTTCTCTGGTCTTGTAGAGATGAGTATTTTATGGGCTGATGGCTCCTATGATGGGTGTGGCTGTAATTGGGAAGGATGTATTCCAAGTTCCCCCACCTGCTGTTATCTCTCTATCTTCTTTTGTGGATGTACACATGAACTTTCATCACATAAAAATCTTTTGCCAGGTAAAAATGCAGGTTTTAGAATATTTCCTGAGTCTGAGAGCTTATAGCAGAAATGCATGATAGAAAAACTGAATGTTTTGCAGCTGTATCTGTGCAGCACCCTCTAACAGCATTTAAGGTGCTGACGGAGATTTAACTGCGGTGGTGAGCTTTGTAAAGAGGAAGCTGAGCTGTGCAAATAGGGAAGATTTATTCTGCTTATTTTGTAAGGGTAGTCAATTACTTTTTGTTAGTTCTTTCCTCAACTAAGTGGAACAATTCTACAATAACTGGAGTGAAAGTTGGCTTCACATTTGCTAAAGAATTCAGTCCTGAGGAGCCTCCTACAGCGAAGAGGATCTGAGACCTGGGGCCAGTGACTTGAAACATTTTTGCCGCTTCTTCTGCACTCTTAAATCCCTTACCTGTCAACACTCTTAGATCCCATTCTCAGTTAACAAAACAGCTTCTGTCCTTCAAAGGCATGTACTAAATTGCTTTCTTGAACTGAGACATTAGGCTCTATGGCCAAATCAACAGGAAGAATGCCGTGATTTCTGTAAAAGCAACAGGGTTTCTGAGCATTTATGGTAATTTGCATCTGAAGTTTTTGGTTAAAAGGTGAAATAAATTACCTTTTTATGTCTTGCATAGTTTCCATGATTCTATTCATATTAACAACTGTGTTATTTAGTATATATAGCAAAAACTTAAAATCTGGAATATTTTGACCATCTTTGATTTACACTTTCCTAAAAACAAGAAGGAACAGGCAAACCTGCTTTGTTACTTTTTTCCTGGTTTCATTCATTTTATTAATCTGGTTAGTTGAAGTGATAGGCTGTGTCCCAGCCTTTGTGCTTGTGACTCTGCCCCTGTTTTTCAGCCTGATGGCTGTTGAGAGGCACAGAAGAATGTATTTTGGAGCATATAAAATGTCTCTCATAACTGTTCTGTTAGAATCCCAGCAATCAGCGACTTGAATAATTTTGCAATGTTCTATTTCAGATGGCAGGTCTGAGCTCACTGGGAATCAGCAGCTCACTGCCTGCCCTCTTGCAAGGCAGTGCAGCAAGCGCAACACACATGGGAAGTACAAGGACATAAACAGCTAAATGGCAAAAATGTGCAGGAATATCTGCATTATAGGTTGTCCATTATGGTCTGGACACCTGTCACCAGTGTACAGAGGGGATAACTTCACTGAGAGTAGTAGACTGTATAAAATCACATTTTCACCATGTCAACAGAGAATCAAATCTGGCACTGTTTTTACAACTATGTAATGTCATAAAAAAAATAATTCAGGTTATTCTGTTGTGCAATTGTTACAGCTTTACCTCAATATGAACTGTTAAATTATATGATACCTCAAAATGAGTAAGACAGCTTTTTAAATTTTTTTTTTATTCTGTTCACATTTTTGGTCAATTTGTTAGTTCCCCATTGAATTCACATGTGTGTCAAAATACTTATAGATATATGTGTGTGTGTTAATATATACGTGTGTAGTAGAGATCTGAGGTTGTACTGATTCCATCTGTGTTTAAGTTATCCTTTAAGTCCTTGGAAAAGGAAACATTATAAAAAGTCCTTTTCATTACACAGACATCCTAGGCCTTCCATGTACACTGTTCTTCGACAGCTGCTTAGCCATAGGCTTCTTTTGACTTCATTCAGGTGACTTTAAAAGCTAATGACAGAAACACTTGTTAAGGAAAGTGAGTGGCTCAGCCCCATGGCACAGCAGAATGTCTTGTTATCACAGTGAGAGAAAATCCAGTCACCTTTATTTAAGGGTTATTTTGTGCAACCACACGTGTTGAATGTAGCAGTCATACTTGTTTAGTTACTCCATGGACCTGACTACTTTGAGGACATCTGTACATCTCTGTGAGCCATCTAGTCCCTCTACACTTGGCTGTCCCTCCTTCACTCACTCACTGGGGAGTGTTTCCATGCTGCAGCTGCACAGCTATGCTCAGATGCTGTAATGAGCCTGGCCATCATGTCACCCCACCCTCTTAATGTCTGCTGAGTGCAATCCTACCAAGATTCAAGGGCCACAGTTTAACTGAGCCCAGGTTTTGTTGTATTCTACTGTGGGCAATTTAGGGACTCTACCCTCTGTGATCCGTGGGTTTTCCATGAACCCTTACATTTTGGTAGAGCTACACTGTCATAAAAGCAAACATGGTGAAGTAAAATCCTTATTTCTTTAGCTATAGCTTTTTTTCTCGTGTACTGTCTTTTGATATCTTATGTGCAAATAACAGTCTGTGGCTGCCAGGTTGGAAAAAATTATGGCAAGGATAACTTACACAACATCAGGAAAATAATTGCCAGAATCTAGAATAAAACTTCAGGGAAAACCAAAGGCCTAGCAATTAAAAATAAGCATCTTACTGGTTTGTAGTGCTCTGTCCTTAATGGTTGGTGAACCCTTGTTCCTAATTATTAGGAAGCTTTTCAACATTCTATTTGAATCTGTTAGCTGATATGTCACACATAACTGATATATCATACATAAGTGATGTATCATACATATCACATCTAAGTCATTAAGTAACTCAGCTTTGTCAGGTTCATTATCATCCACCTTTGTAGCTTGTACGTGAGCCATGTTACTAAATCACATCATCACTCAATGACATCATCACTAAATCACATCAATATAATTGAAAGTCTTCTCCTACTTGGCATTCCTATAATAATGCACGAAGGCCAAAAGACTACCCTTGGTGTTTCTAAGCAGCTAAAGCTGTTTGAGAGAGATTTTTAGCTAATTGATCCAAAAATTTCCTCAATGTGGTTTAGCAAGTTAAACTGTTATATTCAAAAATCTTATTTTGAATTACTTTTTTCCAGGTAAGAACCTGAAGTTCAATAGATTTCACACATCCTTCTCCCACCCTCTCATGGTGCTGCACAAAAAGAAGTAAACTGAAAACAAAATAGCATCAGTTCTCTCCACTTTCAGCNCCTGAGAGCCTCTTGATTTTAAATTTATAGTAATTCAGAGGGAGAGGGGTTGCAGTTTTTCCATTCCAAGGAAGGCTCCTGCCTTCCCTAGCAGACACCTGTCTTTTAAACCAAGACACTGGCATTCCTATAATAAAGCATGAAGGCCAAAAGACTACCCTTGGTGTTTCTAAGCAGCTAAAGCTGTTTGAGAGAGATTTTTAGCTAATTGGTCCAAAAATTTCCTCAGTGTGGTTTGGCAAGTTAAACTGTTATATTAAAAAATCTTATTTTGCCTTACTTTATTCCAGGTAAGAACCTGAAGTTCAATAGATTTCACACATCCTTCTCCCACCCTCTCATGGTGCTGCACAAAAAGAAGTAAACTGAAAACAAAATAGCATCAGTTCTCTCCACTTTCAGCTTCATCTGTTAGGCCTACAGAGGTGTTTATGACTCTATAAATATCCTGGAAAAATAAAGCAAGATCTGGGAGTGAATTAAGCCTGTAAATCAGTGAAAGGGCAAGGCAGAGGGACAGACAGCACTTCTAGTGCAGGATTAGCCAAAGTGGAGGATTGTCTGCTCACCTCAAGTCAGGGATTGCAAACAGTTCAAAATCTGACGGCACCTGGAAGTCCTGCTATCAGCACCTAGGAGATTGGCAGAAGCTTTGGATTGTGTAGGAAATTATAATTTCCCTGAAAATCATGCAACATTTTCCTGCATGATGAAATTTTTCATACTTGCTATACCACTTGTGCATGGAGCCAGCATCTGGTGCTGTTGAAGGTGTCATGATTTAGGACCAAGAACTCAAGCAGAAGTAGGCCAGTTTTATGTCAGGAGGGTCTGACCACTGTCTAAAACTCTGGACAAGAAGAAACATTTAGAATTTCTGTTCATTAATTGGTTTTAATCAGTTGAATCCAACCCAAGGGTGCTTATAAGAAAGTAATGGGTATTTCATCACCTTTTTTAGCAAAGCCAGATGAATAGAAGTGAATCTCATTATGCAAAAATCTTGAAGGTGAAAGAACTGGGAACTCCAAAAATATTCTCCATATGTAGTGTGGTGACACCTGATGAGAACTTGGTATCAAGAGGAAAAGTGAGATATGCATCTAATTGCAGCCTTCTAGCTTCTGCAAAATTATTTGTATGGATTACCATTTACCAGCTTTGCTGGTCTGCTTTTTCTAACCACTAAATAATATTTTCATTTTAATGAGGAATGGATTATCATTTTAAACTTGCCATCTTTATTTCCACAAAAACCCCATGTGTGCACGTAGAAATTTGCACTGATTTATTGAGAAAACTGCAAAAAAAATTTATTAAATAAGTGTGAAAATCTGTTGTCACTTTTCAAGGCTACCACTCAATTGAATACAGAATATTTCCTTAGAAGTTTTTTCTGTTTTTTTGGGATGCAAATTCTAGGTACTTTTTACAAATCTGCTTGAAAAAAATTTCAGCCTTTTTTTCACTGGCAAAAAAATCCTCTTCAGCATAAGTCATTCCTTTCACCAGTTCGCTTAATTTAGCAATTTGCCTTTGAAAATTAAAACTTTGTACTCAATCTGTTCTAACTTATTCTTCCACTTAACTAAGACTGTTGAACAGTGCCTTGGTGCAAGGTTAATGTCAATGACCAGCTTTGCTATTGTTGCTTGAGACTCAGCAAAGACAGTGTAAAACACCAGCTTTTGTCACTTTCTTGGTAATTTAGTGGCTATAGCACATAAAGAGAGGTATACAATCAGTGCTGCTGCCTTTGCACTCTCTACCCGTGAAGCAAATATTTCTGGCTGGTCTGTGTGAAACAAATGGGCAAATTCATAGCAGATTGCTGTCCTGACAGAATATCTTCCAGTAGTATTTGGTAACCCTAATGACTGTTCTTAGTCTGTGTAATCACCTTAATTTGTTCACTGTGTCATTCTTACCTCTATTGCGGTCACTCAACCACTATATTCCATTTAATACTTCTGTTCAAGTCAGGTTCTTCAAATAGTCCAGTTTCTGGTTTTTTAGCAACTAAACTGTCTACTTGGGAAAGGAATGTGAATGGTATGAGAACATTACAGGTCTTTATTTCAGTAAGGTGGGCTTGCTTGTAACCACAGAATCCAATGGATGTAAAATGTGATGAAAGCTGCAAACTTATTCACAGTGATTAACACCTCTGTGACATGAGCATCTCAGGCCAGAGGAAAAGAATCCTGTGGAAATTTTACTTCTTGAGCTGAGAGGTAAACATCTCTCTGTACCAAATCTGCACCAAAAAAATTCTATGAATGTACTTTATAAGTTTTTTTTAATAAAAAGCAGCCTACGTTTATAATTACCTGTTTTATTCTATCATTAATTGCAATAAAAGAGGGCAGAAAGTAGTGAAGTGAAGAACAGACAGAACAGTTTATGAAGCAACAGTTCTAAAAATGATTTGCTCTTTGAAAAAACCTTTGTTTATTGAAACAGCCAGAGAACTAGATAGAAGTTTCATTATTTGAATATTGACCAGCATCAGAAGAGGAATGTTATTAGACCTATATTGCAGGAAAAAATGGGGTGAAGAACATTGATGCATATCTTTAATATTAAGTTAATTTTGATTTACTAATTAAATAATGAGGATCAAAATAGAAAAATAGAAGATAGTGGTTTGCCATGTATGTAAGATACTTTTATTAAACATAGCTATTGTTCATGTCTGATTATCCTGTGGGCATTTACATTTGTACAAACCTACAGACTTCCTGCTGGTTATGTGTGTGTATCTAAGAGATGAATTTGGTCCAGTGACTTCATTTGCTGTCACATAAAGCAACCAGACTACTTTGACAGGAAAAACCACAGGGGGAAAAATGAATATATCTGTATGAATTAATTTGATTGAACTACTACAGGATTTGATTTAATGATTAAACACACTCTGCTCTCTGGTAAAAAACAGGTACCAGATGGTATGCATAGCAAAATACGTTTGCTCTATACCTGCAGGTTTTGAAGTAAAATACAACCTTCCTAACATCTGGCATACCACCTCAGGACATCTGAAAGTGCATGAAGTGGACAGATATCAGACTACAGAAGGCTGTGTTGAGTAGATTTAATCTTAATTTTATACAGATAGTGGCACAAAATAGTTAGGAACATAAACAGCATACCAAGAAATATCAATTCCATGCAACATTTTACATCTAGTTTGTAGATTGCCAGTTGTGCAATACCAAGTTTCTTAGAATAGCCACAATTGTCATATATAATTTATTCTGTAGTTTCCATTGCTAAACAGAAAAATGTACAGAGAGTTATCTAAAAATGTGTTGACATGCTGGCTTGTATATAAATAATAAATACTTTTGTATTATTTCCTAAGGGAGCTGTCAGAGAAGAACTCCAACAACCTACATAATCTTTTCTTTTTCAGTAGGGTTGATATTCACAACATTGTTGTTTCAGTCAAAAACAGGATCTGAACAAGTCCAGAAGCATCTGTAACTTAATAGAGTTGTCTTGTGGAACTGTATGGATACACACAGTCCCATTTGAATTACTGAGAGGTCGTGTTCACAGTGCACAACTCAGGACTATGGAAAACTGCAGTGACTCTAAGCCTAGCTTTCTCCTGAGCTACTCAGGGCTTTTAACAAGGGTAGCCTTCCCCTTGAACTTCAAGCTAGTTCAAGTGTGTCTTCAGAGAACTTCAGAGCCTTGTGAATCTTTTATTTCCAAACTGGTCAATTCCATGGAATATTGAGTGTCTGCTTTAGAGGTCCTAATACATAGAAATTCTATAGCTTATAGAATAATATCTAATTGTGTGATCTTTTGAGCTGACATTATCCATACCTATAAAGCTGTCTGAAATATGTATATTCCTTTTTGGATTTTCTGTTAAATTGGTTAAGGATTTTCTTTGGAATAGAGAATTTAGAAAAACACTTTTTTTTGCATTTTACTTGAGCTGTTTTATTGGATTGGCAGGCTAAACTGTCTGTAGCCAGAAGTGTGAGAGGAATAAGCAGGCTGACTTCCATGCTGGATTGACTTTGACTCCCCATTTCTAATGAACAGATGAGGAGCCTGGATCCAAGGCTTCAGGGACAGAAGGCAATAGGAGTTCTGCTGCCATGCAGAACAGCCTGGAGGAGCCAGTGGAACCTCTTCATGCAACTGGTGTTAGACATGTACTCTCAACACCATTCAGGTGTCTCGTGCTCTGCTATAAAACTGTCACAGGTGTTCCAATGAAAACTGACTGGGATAATGTCAGTCATTGAAAATAATATGGCAAAGTCCTGAAGGACTATGCCGTACCTAAAACTGATCAAATACTTAAATGACAGCCTGAATCTGAATACTTTCCTAACAGGGTATGGTTAAATACTTTTCCATGCTACAGCCTGCGAGTTTGAATATTTATTTGTCCAGTTTTACTAAGCTTAGTAGGAACTAAAGTCTACAGTGTATTTCATTTTTCAATTTTGTTCAATGGATTTTTTTCAGTAACACTAAATTTAGAGGAATTGCTTCTTTGCAAAAACTTTTTCCTATGTTCAATCTGAAAACCAAAAGCTTGAAAACTGTCTTGTCTTCAGGCATGCATTTCTCAGAACCCTAAATATTACTCAGAATAGTTGATTTTTATTCCCTATCACCAGTGTCTGAAATTATATTTGAAGAGAAAAAAAAAACATATTGCAGAGTATTCTTCCCTCTTCCTTTTATTCCCAGGGAATGACACTTCTTGAGAAGTTTTGTTGACAGCACCTGTCTCAGATATCATACAATATCTATCTCAGATATCATACAACATTTCTAAGAATGACCATTTGACATTTGCACTGAATAATGTGCCATTTACAAATGAATCAGAACAGTTTAGTTCAGTACAGAATCTAATCAATACAGAAAGAAATGCTGCACTCAGAAATGTTGTTCTGATTCAGACTCTAAATGAAGCAGCAGTCTTCCTTTATAATAATAGGAAAAAATGGATATCAGATGTGCACTATGTGAACACCTCCAGTCTTTGTACATTTTCCCAAAACCACTATGCAGAATAGTCTGCAACAGTTATGATATTTTAATAGTTAAAATCAAGGCTGATCCATCTGAAGTCTGGTTCTGCTGAGTGCAGTTATTTTATATTTTGATCTCATTTCAGTTTATTGTAAAAGCAGAGGGATTCACATGAGCATTTTCTGTCCTTCACCACAGCTGGAAGAATAGGCATTGTCAGCTGCAGTCCATTGTCAATCCGGAAATCTGCCATTCTGCTGAGAAAAAGCTTTGGTTGGTCTAACCTTGCAGTTCTTGGGGGCAAGTGGACTTATGGGTCAGAGCACTGGCCTGCTGAATGACAAGCATTGGTTCTCTGTGAGCCATTTCAAAGAATTGCTTTAAGACATTGTTTATTCTAGCAAGTTATGTAAATAACTGGCAAAAACAGAGGAATGGGTAAATGAGGGTCAGTAGACTGAGTTATTTTGCTCTCTTGACAGTCATTAAATATTAAGTGGCACACAGAGAGGAAATCTGACTCCTCTTCAGTGTTCATCCTTGTATCTTGACCCTCAGAAGCTGTAGTCCGAGCCTGGGCAGAGGGGAATGCTGATGCCTTGAACCCCTCAAAGGCACTTCTGTTTCTGCTCCCGTTTGAAGAATATGAGTTATCTGATGTTGCAAGTTTTCCTGTCTCCTCTGTACTGTGGAGAAGACTTGTGACCTTGCAGGTTTGTAAGAGACCTGATCTAATGATAACGTGATTGAAGAAGGACAATAAAGAGGCAATGGTATCCCCACCTGAAAAATAACCACCTTTCTATTGGGAAAATATCTCTGTGTGGTGAAAATGTTAACTTTAACTGTTGTAACCGGTTCATTGCAATTTTGAACCTGTAGACCAGGATCCATAACATCTGTGTTTCATTGTTAACTGGACAAAAATGCTGTGAGGGTGGTATCATAAACGACTGTCCTTGCACTTTATCTCCGTATGAATAACAAGGATGCCATACTTAATTATTGACCTAACATGCTCCTAGCAGGCCTAAGAATGGAGTTAGGTAGAATGAAGACAGGCATATTTAGTAGGTTAGGGTTCATATATCTTCTGTGGTTAAAAAAAGAGAAATTCATGTCATCCTAATCCATTCTTTTGGACAGAAATAAACTGGTGTCTCTGTGAATTTTAATAATAGATGACGCAAGTTCATATTTACTGGGTAATTCCCACCTCATCTATTATCTAAAAGTCGCAGACGTATCCCCAAGTAAGAGTGGCCTGAAGTAGATCTGGGGAAATATGGCTTTTTTGTAATAAAAATAGCAAGACCAAGTGCAGAAGTATAGGCTGAGAAGGAGAGGCATCCTCTTGATCTGTTTTAAGACACATTTTCTAATGACTTGGATTGGAGGACAAATTCTACAACATCATGCTCAAACTAAATGCCTCAGCAAACATAAGCAAAAGGTTATAGCAGAAGCAGAACTGGAAGAACAGCAGGCAATTAATAGTTTCACATATGAAGAATAACCTTATCAATAGCTCTGTTTGAATTGAAGATACAGGAAGAGTATATGGACCATTCTGGCTTTATCACCTTTCCTCCTGTAATTCTATAATCTTGCCTGAAAATATTTACCTGACTTTCTTTTATTCCAGTATTCTTTCTATGACAGGACATATATGTAGAAGTTGAGGTACTTTCCCAGACTGTATGGAAAATGTAAGTTTTCAAAGCAGTACATCTGTCAACATTCTCAATTTAGCATCTAGACTAAAACCCATAGAAGCAAGTTATTTATAGGGATCCAGAACTTAAGGAAATCAGAGGTTTGAAACATGATACGTACACAATAAAAAAATAAAGAAGAAAGTAAATTGCAATAATGAATCTCATCAAGATCATAAGAAATTCCTGATTACAAAAATCAGGTTTTGATTTTGTAAAAGATCAGAAGCGAGGCACAATGGATTGCACCTCAGCATCAGGCACAATGGGAGCCTCAGCTTAGAGCAGCTAGGCAAGGAAAAGAAGACAGTAAATGGGTATTTCTATATGTGAACCATATTAACAAATTGCATGAAATAACATAGTCAAAATCTGCCTAATCTCTTAGTAGCCAAAACATGAAGAAACTGAATGCTGATAAAATGCAACAAGAGTCTATAGCAAGAAATGTTTTCATTCTTCCTTTCCATAATATTTTAGAGAAATGCACGGGCAAAAGATGTGTCTTTTTAATATATTTTTTATGTAAGTTATGATTTAAAAACACTGTTTTAATATTTAATACTGAAAAAATGACTTGACAGGCTTAACTGAATACAGTAAATTAATTAGAAAGCAAAGGGGCAAGGAATACATAAAACCCTGGCTCAGGATAATGGGTAGTCCAGGGAGAAAAAGGGGATGGCATAAGCTCCTTAAAATTCCAGGATTACAGAATAAACTTTTTTCCCCCCTCCTTTAAAACTGCTGATTCACAAAGGAAGTGCATATTAAACTTCTTCTATATTTTAACATTATCTTATGTGCTATTTGACAATTTCAACTAGTTATTGCAACCTCTTTGTGAACCATCCTGACTGAAACAGATGGATGTGTAATTCAAATAATGAGCTGGATCCACTCCCTGTAGCAGTCAATTATGCAGGGTTTTTTCAGTATAGTATTCAAGAGACTAAGATCTTTCTCTATATATAGATCACCTGAAATGATCGCTTATGCAGTGTCAGAGCCAAAACAGAACAGTAGGATATGTATCTTGCTGCATTTTTAAAAGCTCAAACCGATTGTTTAAGAACTATTAGATATTACATTTGCACTTATATTGTTCCCAGTACTTAGCACTTGGATCTTTTACTGTGATACTTTCTCTCTAGGTAAGCTGCCCAGAGACATCTGATGTCTGCACATTGAATGCCATGCAAGGACTCCTAACAGCACTGTATTGTGCTGAGGAAATGATAACAGTCAGGGAATGCATGCTCCTCTCATTAACAATAAGTGATAATCTCTAAATAGTGAGAACTCATGGACAAGTTTTAATTTGCTTCTAGCACTGAAAATGAAATCATCTAAGGACCTGTCAAGTGGTGTGTGAACAGTGTTCATCAAAAGTATTACATAGAGACTACTCATCCCCTGTGCTTGTCAACATGCACTCTGGGCCAGGTAATAACATAAAAACCTTTACTTGTGAAAGCATTTGACTAAGTGCTGTGGGAATTGTCCTTGGTCTGTAGTAAGGTATCAATGACAAAACACCAGCAAAGTGCATCGTAGGATTTGAACACCTTGTTAACAAATGAAGCAAAGTTGCTGAGATTGGATAAGGGCCTCACTACTACTCACATACATTAGATTCATCAGGAATTATCAAGGAAAAGAGATATACAGCTTGCCTTCAACTTGCAAAGCTCCGTCAATGGTTCAGTTTGTGAGCTGCTGAGGTAAAACCCAGAAAGCCTCATCAGGCTGTGCAGTGGGCTGGAACTATACTGCTATGGAAGAGCTTGGCTGCTGCTAAAAAGTAAACTTCTTGCCCATTGCAGAGCAGCTTGAAAAGTGAGAAGCACAATTATTTCTATTTTGTTTTGTATGACTTGTTGGTACGTGAATATAAACACTCATTGTATGTGGCTGCAGTCAAAATGATGTGAAACTGAAGAATGAGAGAGAGCTGAAATCTAGATCTGCAGTCAAAAACAGCCTTGAAGTGCAGCTTTTGCAAAGAGATAAAGTATAATACGCCAGAATTCATAATCTGATGAGTTTTATTCCTTCATTTCCTGCATGAAGGGACACAAAGTCTGGAATTCCTGTGTTACATGATATCAATGAAATAACTTGTCTGTATAACTTACAGTTTTCAAATAGTTTGCCATATATTGTGCTCAAATGCACTGTGTTGATTAAACAAAGATACTGTAATGCTCTGACTTACCATATAAATGCAATTAACAATTGTATTGGTGCACTTTGAAAGTACTATGATTTATTTGTGGCATGTATACAAGTCCAAAAGAACATTTACAGCAAATAGAAGGAAAAGCATCGCAAATAAGACAGAAAGTATTTTTATTCCTCTTTATTTTGGAATGAGAGGCATCACTTCCATTTTTGGCTTATTATAGAACCATTATTTTACTTTTTTCTTGTTCTCTTAATATTGTTCTGTCATTCCAGGTAATCAGCACTTTTAGAACTATTTTAAAAGTGTTTCCATCCATTTCAAGTTGTGCTTTTCACTTTTTAAAGTGAAACCTGGAATTTCTCAGACAAGGCACCAAGAAATTTAAAAACAGTCAATACTTCTCCATTGAAAAAGTGGGTTAGAAAAAGAGAGTATTTCTTCATCTGCTGCATTCCTAACCTTTGTTCTTCCCTGTGCCTGGGGAAGAGTTGATTCATATCCTGCACTAGAAAGGCTATCCACATGAGCATTAAATCCAACCTACATAAAAGAGTTCACTTGAAGGAGATCACTTCATTCCTCCTTACTCTGCAGTCTCTGCTCTGGAGATGGGCCAGAAGTTTAATGTAGGAGAGAAGAGGGAACCAGGGGTGTGTGTGGGACTTTAAGAGGGGAGCATAAAAAGGTCAGAGTTTGGAGCATCTAATCAGGAGGATGCAAATTTTTGCTCCTGTATCACTTCTGACAGTTTTGACATACTGGTTCAGAAATACAGATTAGCTAAGAATTCTCTGCTCTTCGTATTTAACACAATGAGAGGGAAAACCCCAGAGCTCTAAATGTAATGTCCAAATTGGTTTGCAGTAAACTATATGGACTATCATAATTAATTTCTGTTCTATTTTGCTTCTGACAAGCTATTTACTTTTCCTAGAGAAGATAGAGACATATACTAACAATATGAACCTTCTATGATCTCCACCAGAAAGTGAAAGTTACCTAGTAGCCATGTGAAATAGAGTCTGTTTGAGTGACTATTTGTTATGAATGGTCAGTTATAAAAAAACAGTGGGCCTAGAATAACTGTGACCTTTTTTTCAGTAGCTGTGAGGCTGATGCTGATTAAATAAGTGACAAAAATTAAAATTTTTACCAACATTTTTCTTGAAAAGAGAATAGCATTTCAGGAGGTGTAAAAAAGTACATTTGCTCACCATTTCATCACCCTTCAAGCCTGCTTTCATTTCTATACAACATCTGTGCTAAGGGTCTGTAGTTCTCATATGCTGATGGTGATGCTTTCAGGTTTCTTTTAGTTTGGATGGGGTGCAGCTGCTCCCACAGTAAATGACATGAAACTTGATGTGCCACACTCCTTTTGAATTTGTAGCACATAAATAGAACAACACAGATGGATTTATGCTGCCTTATGATGCAGTCTTTTGCCTAACAATAGATTTTTTCCTTAGCAGCTGGTAAACCAGGAGTTTCATTGTCATATTTGTTTATGCTCATTTATGTGAAGTGGCATAACTAAGGTCTGCTGGGGACTGAGCCATCTAAATGTTAGCTAAATCACATTTCTTGTATGCTCTCTGTGACACTGAATGACAATGTATAGATAACCATCTTGATAATATGGGCTGTAAAGCTCCAACAGTCCACCTGTAGTTGCCAAAAAATGACCAGTATAAACATAAATAATTAAATGCACCTAGAAAATAAATTATATGTTCTCATTTTTGTTCTCATATTAGCCTATGTTTTTGAAAATTAAAAATAAAAATCCTTCAGTAATTTTTTTTTTGTTCTTGTGTAGACTTCTGGGCTTGTCAGATGAAGAAATCATTAATGCAACCCAGTTCCATTATTGTTTTTATTTGAGAAAGGAGACAACTCATCCTTTTTATTGCTTAGGGCATGGTCATAAAGTAAAAGGAAGTTCTGTTACAGTGTCCAGTGAGGTCAGTCATAAAACATTGGTTATTTCTTTCTATTTATTCTTCATTGTTTCATACCTGTGCATTTTTCTGGATTTTGCTGTAACTGGGGTGAAGTCTTTGGATTAGACTCAGTGTTTTATGGTCACCATATCCTTGATTGACCCCTTCCATTCAGAACGCTTGAATTTCCTTTTCAAAGCAAATGATTCTCAAATTCTGCCTTCCATCTAGTTTTATAGCTGCAACTGTCTCTTGGGCATCCCTTAAGAAGTTGCTGGTTTTGTTTTTTCCATATTCTTTCTCTCCATTATAGCTAAGAACTCCCTGCACTCAGGACAGCATGCTCCCAGCACCTATTTGCCTTCCATGTTATTGCGCTGTTCTCACTTTTAAGTTCCTGCAACTGATTTCTAGATGTAGAAAGGAATATTATAAACACATGAAAATGTTTTCTTTTTTTTAATGAACATTTTCCCAGAATGTTTATAAAACATTTTAGAACATTCGACTGGAGTTTTCTCTAGACTAAAAAAACCTTTTTATTTAATCAGTAAAATGTAAACTGTCATGACACAGTATTGTCTACTTTATTCATCAATGCCTTGGACAGAGGTGCAGACTCCTCCTCAGCAAGTTCACTCGTGGCACCAAGCTGGGAGGAGTGGCCGATACCCCCGAGGGCTGTGCAGCCCTGCAAAAGGACCCTGACAGTTTGGAGAGATGGGCAGAGAAGAGCTGCCTGAGATTCAACAAAGGCAAGTGCAGGGTCCTGCACCTGGGGAGGAAAAACCCCATGGACTAGTACAGGCTGGGGGCTGACCTGCTGGAAAGCAGCTCTCCAGAGAAGGACCTGGGGGGCCTGGTGGACAAGAAGCTTCCATGAGTCAGCAGTGTGTCCTTGTGGGCAAGAAGGCCAATGATTAGATTTGCTGCATCAGGAAGAGCATGGCCAGCAAGTCGAGGGAGGTGATCCTGCCCCTCTATTCAGCCCTGGTAAGGCCACATCTGTCGCCCTGGTTTTACAGGGCCCCATAAGTTGTAACACTGTAGCTGTAGTTTCCCATACTTGTTCTGTAAACATAATCCTTGTTTTTCTAAACCGGCCGGAATTGTTTTGCACTTGTGGAATTGTTTTTCATTCCTTTCCCTGGGGTGGAGAAAGATGATTGACCATGT
>VZTZ01023109.1:320-33608 GCA_013400955.1 Drymodes brunneopygia
AAAGCCGCCCGAAGGCTTTGCGGGGAGTAGCGCGGGGCGGGTTTGCGTCACGGGTTTGGTGATAAGAAAAGGACCCGGTTTGTGTCTGTCCCGATGCCCCGCGGGGCAGCAGCCCGTGCGAGGCTGGTCAGGTGGCCTGTGTGTTTCTCACGGCCTCGTGACGTCATTTTTGTGCCGCCTGACGTCATGGTGGCGATACGTGACGTCATGCTCAGAGCAGTGCCCTAAGCCGTGACAATGCTTGCTTTTCTCGATGTTTACGGGTGTCATCAGAGGTCCAGGTCCGTTTACTCATGAAAACTGCATGGATTATGTATAGAACTGTGTGTGAACTGTTACGTTTATAAAAATTTTGCATATCTAAGGCATATATAATTTTTTAGAATGTAGAAAAATATGATTTAAATACATATTCACAAATGTATTCATGGTTATATAGATACCTAAAATGCGTGAATACATAAAAAACAGGTAAGTACATGTGGAATATAATATCTATGCTTATATATGAGTTTACTATGTGTGTAGTATATATAGATACAAAGACATTTACATAGATACAGGTGTATGCAAATGTATAATCGAATATTTTTTAAATTATATGTTTTATATTAGCAATATAAATTTTTCTATAAACCCTACACATAAAGAGTGTGTATGTATGCATATATAAAGTATATGTATATAAATATATACTCTCATATTGAGTTGGTCTAGAGGGACAGCGTTATTTATTTTTATATTTTTTTGCCCCTTTTTCCAGTCTCTGTGCAGGTAATATTAAAGGAAGGTTTGCATTTGTGAAATATTGTGAAATATTTTTTCTTAGTCAAGGTTTATACGTTAACTGTTTATACATCTATGACGTTTATATGAGCAGAGCAGATATGGTGAATTTAAAATTAAAAGGAAAGCCAAAGGAATAACTGAGTTAACCTAAGTTTTTCCTGTTCAAAATCCAATTTTGTCCATAACTTCAGCACAGAGTTTGTTTTATGATGGGAATTTTTCGCATTTTTCTAATAATCACAGCATGGTTGGGGTTGGAAGGGACCTTTAAAGGTCACCTGGTCTCCCGCGTCCCATGAGCATTGACAGGTTATCCATTATTGTATGGATAAGATGCAACTTCCATGGAATATTCCTGCATTTCCTGTGTATTTACAGAAAAAGTTCAATATCTCTTGAACTTCCTTACAGCTCAGTTCAATAAAAGGGTTCCCAGGCTCCAGATCTTGTCACCAGCAGGAAATTGCTGGGAATTGCTCACCTGAGCGTTCCTTGGCAGATCTCTTAGATGAACCTGCTCTAGTCTATCGCT
The DNA here is from genome assembly GCA_013400955.1 of Drymodes brunneopygia. Classification (NCBI taxonomy): domain Eukaryota; kingdom Metazoa; phylum Chordata; class Aves; order Passeriformes; family Petroicidae; genus Drymodes; species Drymodes brunneopygia. The sequence goes on from VZTZ01023109.1 coordinate 1,642, forward strand.
CCAAGCAGAAAACAAAAGAGTTTTTTTAATAATAAAAGGCATAAATTATCTCAGATCTAAAACACACGTGCAGTAAACGAGACCTCTAATCAGCGCCATGGAAAGGTGAACATAGACTTACAGCAGCATCTCACTGTTCTTTGTTACACTTGAAAGGGTTTGAGGTGGTAGAAAAGAGAAGGAAAACCTGGTAAGATATTGGTGTTGCTCAGTTCAATGATTAAATACAACTAATTAATATTGAAATATTATGTCAGTTATATTTCATATATCTTATAAATTATACATAAGAAACATATAAGAAGAGCTTAAAAACAAAGCTATTATTTATATCTAAGAAGATTATGGCAAGTGTATGAGATCCTGTTAGGATTGTCTTCTCCACTTGTCCCTGTTCCTTGCTAGGGGAACCTCTGTGTGCCTCAAGGACCCTGAAGCAAGAAACTCTTCTAAGGATGGTTTCCTCATGATTTTATGTTGAAGGAGATGAAAATCAGATTCTTCAGCATTATTATGATGTTTGCATTTCTTCAAGAGAGCAACAACCCTCCAGGACTTCAGGTCTTCCATGATGCCAACTCTGGTGTCATGGCATTTTAGGGAAAAAAAGGATAATTTTGAGCTCAGATTTGACTGTGAGACAGGAAACTGTGTGTCATTAAAAGGAAGAGATTAGAGCAGCATCTCCCCTTTATTCTCCTTGTCCAAAGAGCAGGAGCTGCAGCACTCTGAATAGCACAATTTTCTGAAGCATGATTTCCAAAGGGCTTTATCCCTTGGAATCTTTTTATCCAATTGTTTTTCAGGCTTCCACATCCTTCCTTGCTGAGCAGGTGAAAACTTGTGCTGGGTGAATGGCCAGCTGCTGCCAAACAGAAAAAAAATAGGAAAAAAAAAATGTAACCTTTTACCTGCTTTTTATAAGAAAGCGGAAATTGTGGGATTTTTTCCCCCTCTTCACTGTCAGTGGATAGGAAAAAAACCAATGATTTTGACTTAAAACCCTCACTATTTTACCTTAGAACAGCTCTAGAAGCCAGTAGAGGCTTCTCAATGGATTCCAAACTTAACTGGAAATGGAAGGGATGCACCACTGACATAGCTCCCTCATTTATTTAGGAGTAGAATGCATATTGTTTGCTGACTTCCACAAATCAGTTTGTCCTGTCAGCTTTTAGGATTTTACATCTGAAAGCTCGACAGAAATTTTCCTAGTGGGCTTGAAAAGTTTGCCACGTGCATGGATGGAAAGAGGGAAGAAGCCAAAGGTAGCCTCTCATCTCCTCATTAAGGAAGGTGGTCTTCACTTTCTTTCACAGCAGAAATGTAAACTTACTAAACAAAATTTGGTAATGGAGAAAATTTAAAAGAGGTGCAGAAAACTCAACAAAAACAGCTTCTTCCCCTTCACCCTCTGGTTGGAGCTGATCCTGGTCCCAAAAACTGATTTGGGAACTTTCCACGAGGACAAACATTTCTGTCACAGTCTTTGTTGCTCTCTTAACGTGGTGTTTACAGAAGGAAGGGGAATTGCTCATAGAGCCAATTGTAAAAACATCCATTAGTAAATATTATTTCAAACCAAGCTGTTGGATATAAACATACCAGAAACCAAGACACTGCTCTGAAAAAAGAGCTTTCAGGAGTCTTCAAGTACAAAGTGTTGTGTTTGTGTTATTCAAAATTACAAGAAGGAATCAATCTCGACTCAGAATTGGTAACAGCTTTGTTTCTATCATGACCCAAAGGCACATAGGTTTAAAAACATCTTCTGGGTCATCTTATAGTCTTAAAGTGTCTTTGTATTATGAATTTCCTTCACTTGAAGTGTTCAGTGTAGATACTTCTATCAGCCTAGAAGACAATGTGAAAATATATTGTCAATGTTTTATTTCTGTGATTGTTGAACTGAGGCAATTACTCTGTTAACATAAGATGGTCTCTTTTTGAAAGACTAGGATGCAGTGAGTCTGCTTTTAACAGATTTACCCAGAATGACAGTGGTTGTGAGAAAGCATTTCTTTGCTGAGTGCCATAAAAAAGTGAATGTCACAATTTAATTTTTTGGTTGACTGCAGCATTAGACACCACATGCATTCATTGTAACAGCTGCTGCATTGAATATGTTTTTCTGCTGATGCAAAGAGCTGGGCATTCAAACTCCACAAAAGGTTTTGATTTTCAGCCTTGCGACTGTGGAAACAAGGTGGGAACAGCTGTGAAAAATATTACCTGTCTTCCAGATGCTAAATATTCAAACCATGCACCTGAACCTCTGCCAGACAAGAGACTTCCACAGGTGCTGTGGACCTGCCCAGGGCCATGGGACGTGACAGACTTAGCAGACCCTGTCATTATTTCTTGACTAAGTATATTTTTTCCTAATACTTAACTTCCCATGTTTGAAAGAGGTGGTTTGACTACAAATGAACAAGAAAAAGTTTGGTAAATAGTACACATAAGAGATTTTTGTTTCTGTTTTTTAATTCTTAGGTAAATTAAAATATATCTTCCTTTTTGAGAACTTAGACTTTTTTCCCATGTCCATGTTCACATTGCTGTAGCACCTTCTGTTACAAACTCCTGATTTTTGCATGCTGCTTTTATTACAGTAAGGATATCACCTGATTCAAAGTGTGCTGTAGTGTGACTCTAATATTTTCCATTCAAACACAGGTTTTACTGGTTTTTCAGTTTCAATAATAATTTGTGGTGACCTAAACAGTGTAGTGTGCAACTTTAGAAGGGAGAGTTACTTAAAAATAAAGGGGATTATTTATTCAGGGGAGAATATTATTTTTATCTAATGGGAGAAGAGAGCAGAGGAAAAATATCTCTGTAAAATCTAAGACTTTATAACCTACAGAGAAGACCTAGAGGAAAAGGTATTACAAGATTTTACTGACATATCCACCATAATTGTATGTTTCTTGGGGGAATATGTGGACATGCATACCTTCATGTTACAGTAACCCTGGTAAAATGCTTAAAATTCACTCTGTTTTTTATTGTAAGATATTTTGATGAAATCCTGCATCTGCTAGCTGCTTGCAGCAAAAGTTCAGTTTTCAAACTAGATGTTGGGGCAAAGAGCAAGGAATTCAAGTGAGGCATTTCAGTATCATCACCTTTTTTCTCTGTTTTTTCTCTGCTGGTCTGTGGACTTGAATTACAGTAAAAATCCTAAAGGTGTTAAAGTCAAGTGAGCTTTTTATAGGAGAGGGCAGCTGTAACCATATGTTTAATTAATTGTTTAATCGTTTGAGGAGATTGGTTATGTTTTAAATACATATATTAGTCTTCAGTTGACTGGAAAGCATACATGTTAGTTGTACTTGCCATTTAAACTTGAGAGTGTGCTTCTTCACAAATGACTAAAGAAAAAATTCCCTATTTCTCTAATCAAGCCTCAGTTTACATTTTATGAGTGCAAAAATATGTATTTTAGGCAGAATTCTGAATAAACATTAAATATTGTACTTCATTTCTTTGGAAACTAAATACTAAATGCTGTAAACCCGAAGTAAAAAAAACCTATTTATGCTGGAACAACTGCAGCTGGCTGGTATTTGGATACTTATTAACACCCCTTTCTTAATTTTCTTGTGTACTTTTGCCAATAATTGCTTCAAACTTAACTAATTTGCACTTTTTGTAATTTTTTTATAGCACTAATTAGCATGCCTCTTTTACAAATGCTTATTTTCCATTCCTTTTGATCAGATTGCATTTGGCAGCAGTGAGGAAAATAATTATTTTTTTTTAATAGATTGGAAAATAATGCAATTACATGCATGTTTAAATTAGTTTTCAGCAATTGCTTTGGCTTTCAGGTTGGGAGTAGTACTCCATGATTCATATCCTATTTTTTTTTCAATCTTATACTCCTAAAAATTTGATTTTTACTGATAAAATAAGAATTGCAGAGCCTAATGGAAACCCTAGATAATAAGCATTTTCTCATTCAACTTTGTAAGGACCTCTTCATTAAAATTTCATAGCTTGATTTCACTTTCCTTTGATGAAATTTTTATCAGCTCTTGCTTAACTAAAGTTTAACTGCAGTGCGTAAGCTCTTGCTCATATTTCAGTATGAGAAAGGCAGCTGAATGACTGGGTACCCATATTTGTTTCTTTAGCTCCAGAAAACATAATCATCCTTCAATTTTATTATACTGGGGAGGAAAAAAAAAGGAAAACCATTCTAGGAAGACTGAATATTCTGCAGTGTATTACACAAAGGAAGTTATACTTTCTTTAAAATATTCCAGTTATTTATCTGAATTTGCCCACATAAATTGGTTATTATGACAGTAACCACAGGGCAAAGTTTTGCAACTTGCTGGCACTGCAATGGCCTCTTCTTTTATAGTACAGATGGATGAAATCATCATGGTCACGCTGCAATCAGAGATAAAATAATCATTTTGTAAATACTTAAAGTCTAGAGAAGGTTAAGCTTTGGTTTCGGTGCTAAGTCTGCTGAGATAAACTCAGAGAGCTTTTGTCTTAGGCTTTCTACAAACCCAAGAGGACAACAGCACAGGGTTTATGTTCTTCTTGCGTGTTTAGTTTCCCTTGGAACCATGATCCCAGGTGGTTTATTTTAAACAAAAGTATATGAGGCAAGGGGAAAATCAGCTTGTCCTTTATGGCACACACAGTTGCATCAAAACCTAGGGTGTGATTTATTGCAGTACTACCCAAGGATTGCATCAGCAAGTGGTTTGTATGGTGCTGCCTGCAAGGACAGGGAGCAAAACCATGTCAGAAGCTGAGAATATTGGAGTAAGGAGTGAATGAAAACTGCAGAGGTGGATAAATTACGTCTTGCCAATAGCTGTTGTTGTCAGTGCAGGAAAGTGTTCAGAATTAGTGCACTCCTTATGGCTATTTCTGCTCATTGAATTAAATACTCTTGTGAAGTGCAAGATCTGTTGAAAACCAGAATTCTGAGCCACTGATTTTTTCTTCTGCCCAAGTGTAGTAAATTTAATGCTGAGGGACAACATTGTCTGTAATGAGGTTTACAGGAGCTGTGTAATTGTTTTGATGATTCCCTGTCACAGCCACATAGGTAACTTTTAACTTCAGCACTTATTAAAGTACATTAAATTTTAGTTTGTAATGGGATCCAGTGCATTCAGACATCCCTAGCTGTACCACTTGATTTCCAACTACTGTATATTCCCATGAGTATTTATTTTAATACAAGCCACCACTGCTAATCCCAACACAATAAAACTTCCAGTAGTATTAATTCTTCATGGTTTATTCTATGGAGCTTTTACTGAGGTACGTTATGATCAAGGCCCGGTTTTGGGAAGGATTTAAAACTGCCTTTGGGCATGTAGCTCTCAAAGCTGAAGTCTTAAATTTCCAAAGTCTTTGGGAAAAACTTGGCTTTTGCAAGTTCAGGTGAATACAATACCTTGTTAGTGCTGCAGGTGATGTGGTGGAGGGGGCAGGAAGGGAGTGACACAAAGTGGAGCCACTGAGGTGTTCCCACTGTGTCAGAAATGCACCAAATGCAGAAGTAGAAAATTTCAGCCTGTGGAATTAAAGCTTGCACTGCCTAAATCTAGAATAAAGTGCCAGTGCTGGCTCTTTCTGGCATTGCAGCCAGAACTTGGGAAGTTAGTTATCATTTCACCCCCTTGGGGACACAAAGAGCCAGTCAACACAAGTCAAAAATTGCAATTAATACATTTGGATCAGAGGAACCCAGTCTGAACAAATGAACAGCAATACTTCTACGTTGTCCAAGTAGCTTAGTCTGTGAATGCAGTGTTTTTTAAAAGGATTCTGAGCAATGTATAACTCTTGCAGCAGCTTCTAATTACATCAGTTGGAGCAGCCAGATGCAGGTTGCTGCTTTCTGTGAATTCAGCTGGGCCATGAGAATTACTTCAGATGTGAAGACAGAAGCTGTCTAATTCAGGAATAAAATCTCATTTCCAGTTTGAAATTGTAAGCAAATTTTGGAACGCTCACATCTGTCCTTTCAAAGCGGCTGTGCAGATAATGCGTCATTCAGAACACGTTTCAGTGGAAGGGCGGATGTGATTACAGTGTGGGGAAACACGTGAAGACCCCAACAAAGAACAATTATATACCATTATATAGTGCCCCGCTTGATTGACTGATAGCACATTTCATGAGTATACGTTTACAGCCCCTGCTTACGAGGAAGCAAGTGTGCCCTTCTGCCATTTTGCAGTGTCAGAGTGCCCGGTGCCGCCTCAGGAAGCAGCTGCAGGAATTCCTGGGAACGGGTGGCTGGCAGGCGCAGGGCTGTGAGCTGTCAGAGCAGCTGCCTGTCCCACAGGACTGATCGAATTAATCAGTTGATAGACAGTGTCTGGCTGTGCTGAGAGGCAGCCGCCCCTGGATCCGGCCCCGCCGTATTCCTAGACCCGCAGGAGCCAGCGGGAATTGAGACTTCCCTGGTTTCTGGAGGTGGCAGAAACTTGTGCCAAGCACAAAGGCTCCAGAGGCTGCTGCTAGGATGTCAGCGTGTTGTCCTTAGTGAAGGCTCTGTCCATTATTTATGACATGATGGGGCAGAATGGGCTAGCTGAGCTAAAATGCTACGTTAAACGGGATCTAGCAGAGGTTGTGGCGCAGGAGAAAACCAAGCAGCCTCATCTTTGGGGCAGAAGGGCTGGCTTTGGGTATGGGATCACTGCTCCCTCATTACAGCAAAGATGGGTTCTCCCATACAGTGTGCAGAGTCAGAGCATCTCTGTGATGATGCTTCTTATCAGAGTGGCCTGTTGGACCCTATTGAGTTAGACATCGGAATTACTTTAAATAGCTACACATGCCTAAAGCATATATTCAGACTGGCAGCTCTGTGACATGTTTCAGAGTTCATATGATATACAGAGACTTCTAAGTCTCCATGACTTTTTGGTCAAACGTAGTTTTTGTTTTGTTTTGCTGTTGTTGATTTTTGGGGGATTTTGCTCACCAAGTTTTTGATCTCAGTATCAGAACACTTATGTGTGTTCCAATGTCTTTCGTTCCACTAGAGCTTCTTCTTGTTCTCTCCTAATTTCCTGTTAGTGCCATACTGAACTAGAATATTGTGATTTTCTTTTCCAATTATTCTTAGCTAGATAGAGAAATTTGATTATCAGAGCTTCAAAACATTATAATTTTGTAACATAGGAAACAAACACATGTGCATTGACAGAGATGTGCCTCAGGCTGTGTGGAAGTGAAGGCTCTGATGTGCCCTAAAATGTGCTCGGAGAAGGAAATGCCAATGTGATATCCCTTCCTAAGTGCTAAATATTTACTTTTAATTAAATACTACTTCTCCGCCTGCTGGAGACAAAACTGAACACAGGAGACAAAAGTTCATCAGAATTCCAGAACGAAGAGTGAATTCATTGCATTTGCTTTGACTTTATTTTTTTGGAGCTTACACTAAATTGGATTTGCAAATAAGGGTAGCAGAGTGGAGGTAAAACAAAGCTTTTTGAAGTAAGCAGTTGGCCTCTTATACCACCAGGTGCTGTTACGCTGTCCAAACTGTCAAGTGAGACACTTAAAAGTAATCCCAAAACTGTAAAAAGAAAGGCTGAAAAAAAAGTTTATAAGATGCACTTACTGATACTTCCGATTTTAGTAAATTGCCATATATTGCAGCAGTTTCTCAAGAATTGTATCTTCGTACTGCCACTAGGCTGGTCAGTGTTTGCTGTCAAACAATAGAACTTCACTTACCAATCCTAAGGCAATTTGTCCATCTCTTCAGGATTTACCATATACTGAGCACTTCTGAAAGCGTATTTACAATAAACATGTTTTCAATTTAAAATCAGAACATTATTTGAAAGTAAAAGTAATCAGTTATCATAGTTCCGGTGGGCTTAACTGTATATTTCTACAAATCTGTTGTATTTGGCCTGTAGCCTTTAAAAACTGGTATATTAACAAACCTCCTGCACATGTTGTGTTATTTCTTGTCTTGGCTACTACTGGTTTACTGGCTGATGAGTCCTCACCTCCACCTTCACTATCACCACTGTATTCCATTGAGGCAAAGGTTTTCTGACCCATGGCCGTTGTAGGTTTCATTTTTGGTGTTGATGGGTTTGTCTAAGGGGTCATCCATTTTTTCCAGCTCTGCACTGCAGAGATATAATTTTTTCTTTTCCCGGTTCTCTTCCATAGTCTGCCATCTTCAACTTCCAGAGTCTGCTGACTGTGATCCTGCTGCTCATATGTACCTGTGCCTACATCAGATCCTTGGCTCCCAGCTTGCTGGACAAAAATAAAACCGGGTATGTGGCTTGATCATTTCAGACATGCACAAGCTGTGTGCTTTCAACTGCAGCCTTTCAACATCTCCCGATGATGGCTGTGATAATGCAGATCCTGCTTTGAAAATTTTCTCTCTTTCAAGATAAAGATCTTAATTTTGTACCTCACAACAGAGTGCAGTAAGGTATTGGCAAGCGCTTAGTCGCAATTTTATTGAAAGAATTTATTAGCTCACTAACCTTGCTAATACTGCATTGTTAATCTTCTAGATTTGTAGTTTTGTTGTTAGATGCTTATTAGAGATACAGAAATGAGAGACAGAAATAAAACATTCTCCTGCATGTGACTATTGTTGCAATGATTTATTTTTGATTCCTAGGGTGGGTAAGAACCAGCAGAAATTGACTTCTTGTTTGTTTTCAAGACAGGTGTTTTAGAGATACAAGTTTGAAACACAGCTTTAGCAATAACCTGTAACCAAAAGAAAACTAAGAATATTTTTTAAAATAAGCAACACAGTCCTCTTGTGTGGTCTGTTTAAATCATGGTTTTGTATTGTCCAAGGTGAAGAAATTTCTAGAAGACTTTTTGAAAGCTTCTGCAAACCTAACTTTCTTTTTTTTAATCATATGGATTCTAGCTAGCTGTGATCAGCAGAACTGTGATGTAGATGTAGTGGGTTTAGAGTAACCATTGAGCAGTTGTGGCACAGAAACCTCTGGGGCTGTCCATAGTTTCAGTAATGCTGTCACCTAAGGTTAGTGTGAAGGAGATGGTATTTTTAGAAGCAGGAGGTAATTTTAGGTAGAAAAACAGACAGGCTTTTGGATGCTGGGTGTCTGACTTCTCCACTTTTTCCATTAGGTCATTTCCTGTTAAATAAAATGTTCTCTTCCCTAAGTGTCTTCCATCACTTTTGCATTTAAATTCAGAAGTGTTCAGTTTTAAATAGACTCTTGTGACCAAGAACCCTGAGTGTTAGTCTTGTGAAAACCTTCTTTGTAATTAAGCTCTGGAGTTACTGTTTTATTATCCAGGTTTTTTTAATTTTAGCAGTGTAAGACACCCAAAGTACGCCAGCTTTTTTTTCTTAATTTGGAGTTCTAACGTGAAAATATTTGTGTCCTTTTATATGAGGCCATGTAATTGCCACTGACATGAGAGGTTTCTTTTGATGGAAGTAAGGATGGAAGAAAGGATGACTTCATGAAGGAGAGGGAGTGGGGGGACAAGGGGAGTTTGGGTGTCTGCTGGTGGAAGATAACACAATAGTCAATGAGGTATACACACAGTAAGAAGTAAGAATGTTTATTTTACTGATTAAAATTTTAGTGCTGTTCTTGGCAAGGAGTATTTCCTTTAATCTGGAGCTACTCTGTTTATTCTTGAGGCAATCTGTCTGGAGAACAATAGAACTCTCTTCATAAAATGTTTCCAAAGGGTGCTGACACTGTGGAGGAGTTGGGTGTTTGATGTGTAAGTTTGTATTTTTGTAGATGTAGGACATACCATTTTGTTTTATATATATATCTATATATTTGTAGACTACTTTGTACTGGAGAATAAAACCTTGGCATGGAAGTAATGAAAATTTGTTTCCTGTATGGTAGATGTTTACATGAAGCTCATATGGTGCTAAACCCTTGTCCCTTTCTTTTAACATACTCCTTGCTCCAGTGGAAATGTCTGGACATAAGGGATAAAACAAATTCTAGTGACATTTCAGTTTACCATGGAGATACTCTTAGCTCATCATTCCTGCTCCAAATTAAAGGCATAAAAAAGTAGCAATGAAATACTAAAGTGACGGAGAGGAGGAATGTTGATAGTTATTCACTGTATTTCTGAGAGAGTGGTAACTTTGCTGAGGATTTAAGTCTGTTGACAATAAGTGAAGAAACATTTTCTGTTGGTTGAGAGATGGCATTGCAAAGTGATGTTACCCATCCTCATAACCCTCTATTTCCTCCCCCTCAATTCTGCCAAAGTGTGTCTTTTCCTACCAAGCCAAACAGAACCGTAAACCTTCATTTTCCCTGAGTGTTTCCATGTGGTTGGTCCTGAGCAGCAGTGTTAAAGGCTGGGAAAGCAAGTGGAGATTTACTGTTTCATGCTAACCAGAGGAGAATGTGCACCACAACATAATTCTCTCCTCCCTGCTAACCAGAAAGATGTGTTAGCTTATGTGCAGCAGAGCTCCCCTTTGATTTCCCATCAGCATTGCAGTGGGGTTGCCTCACACTCCCTTCTGCAGAGACATTGGGCTTGTCCTGGTGAACACATGGCATTTTGCAGCACACCCAACCTTAGCAGTCATTGTCTAAGGCTCCACCAACTCCTCCTCAGATTAAGAGGTTTATCTATTTGGGTTTTTGGTTCTCCAGATAACCACCACCACTTTTCACAGGCAGTGCTTTTAGCATTTAACACTGAGAGCCAGGAACATGTAGCAAGCCGTGCACATTTGGGCTGTGGCTGCCAGAAAGCATCAGGAATCCTAGCCAGAGCCACATGTTCACCTGCCTCCAAACAGGGATGGAGAAGAACATGAAGGGCAGAGAAGGAATAGTGCAATTACACCGAGGAGTTGCTACAGGAGAGATTATTTTGGAGCAGAGTCATTCAAGGCAGCATCACTTCTGTAATAAGCAAACAGGTTTTGACTTGAAGAGGTGCATGGTGTGGACCTGGGATGAGCACTAATGGGAAAAACGGGAGCAGGAGATTTGCACAGGCTTTACCTCCTGTTAGAGCTCCCCAGTTCTTTCATATTTATTACAGCTTCTTAGAAGGTCCAGAGTTAAGTCTGCTTCTGCTCAGCAGCAGGTTACGTGGACAAACAGAGATACTGAGGTGTTCGAGTAGCACAAAAGCCTCTTAAAGTGTTCTGGTGTCATGACTGGAAGGCTGGTCATGTCAGTGGCTTCAGGTTCATAAAATTTTAATTGCAGTTGTTAAAAGCAGCTGTTTTATACCTGCCACATGAGGTAGGAAAATTTGTTTCCACCAAGGAGGCTTTGTAGGGCTGTAATGCAGTAATGGCTTCACATTAGTCAAGAAATCCCTGAGAAGACAAAAGAGTGCCCTTTCTGAGGTTGTGAGGCAAATCCAACAGACTTATAGGCTGCCTGAAATGGTTAATATTTTTTTTGCCATGCAAGATTCTTCAAAAGTGTATGAACAGAATAGTAGTGTTTTATTTCTTTGAGCTCCTGGGCAAGCTTTTGAGAGATGACAACATGAGAAGCATGGCTGTGGAAGTTTTCCTTTTCGTTTTGCAGCATGCAGTTGTAAATTCCAGTTTTACAGAGAGTGAACAATAGTTTTGAGAACCTGAGGTGCTATCAATGCAGCACTTCAGGGCTGTGTATTTTGCTCTATAAGGTTTACACATGAATGCCTTTCTACCTGCACGCATCTTCAAAAAGTGCATAGATGTCTTCAGGTTACTTTATTGTATGACCTCTTAGCCTGGAAAAGTGTGGTAGTCCATATGCAGGGATCATTACTTCTGCTTGTGGAGCAACATAAAAGCGGAAAAAAAAGAGCTTTGGCTGTACAGCAATATAGTCAAACCCAAATACGTATGTGTGTGTGTGTATATATATTTTTTTTTTGCTTGAGGTAAAACTAAAATCTAAAGCACAGAGGAGAATGCCTATTTTCTAGAAATGGGAATGCTGTTCATGATGAGTTGGTCAGCAAGGGGTACGTACATAAGTCAGAAAGCATTTCACTTTGAGTTTAAGCACCTCAGTCACTTGCTGCCTCGCTTAGTCCTCACCTGCCCAACACTGAATCTTTGTCTCAGAAATAGAGGAGGCTGCTAAATGGGCGGAGAGATGCTGAAGACCATAAAAGAGGGCATAAAATGGAAGTAGCAGAGAAATAAAAGTGCATGATACGTTGACTGCTCAAGTATGCCGGTGCAAGAGGCCCAAACTTACTTGTCTGCATTTAAATGTGTTAGAAGTAAGCAACTCTCAGAGCCCAAGAAAGGGCAAAGACAGACAGTCAAACCTTTGTGAGTGTGAGTTCAGAACATTATTTGTGGAGTTGTATCTACTCTCTGCTTGATGGCAGTTCTCCAAGGGCTTCCCCAGAGTGTTCTGTGCCATAATGTGAAAAGGAAACCTTCCTTCAGACAAGCTTTGAAGGGCTGAAATCTGTCTTTTGCAGGTTCCTTCAGTATTGTTCCCGTTTTCTTCCTCAGACCTAAAGCAGCCCCTGCTCCTCTGGAGCAGCCAGTATGAGATTATTTTAGTTACACAGAGGAACTGTAGGTTTGTGACATCCTGTTGGATGTTCCCTGAGTTGAAATCTGCTTTTCTTCTTCGCTTTTTCATTTGTGAGATGTAACGTCCTGGGCAAGCAGCACAGGAGACACATGAGCAAGGAAAACTTTGGTAAAGGAATAAGAAAGAACCAGAAGAATTGGGAAGATTTCTTTTCTTCACATGATTTTCTGTCTGGGGTACTTTATTGCAGATAAATACAGGGTTCTGATGAAATCTTTAGGTCTGGAACACAGAATGAGTGAAATGGATCTTTGCATGCAAAAAGACCCCTGCTAGACTTAGAACTTTTTACACTTGTGTACTTCGTAATCTATACCCTTATGTGCAAGTGCTATTTTCTGGTGTCCAGAAGAGAGTCAAGTTGACAAATTACTGCCAATTCAGATTGTTTTAACATAAAAGAAAGAAAATCAGTTGAATGTATTAAACCAAGAGCCTAATGAATTTATTTTATCTTTACAGACTGTTGGGGATATTCTGGAAGTGCGCCAGGATTGGTAATTCTTCTTTTTTCTTTCAAAATCTTTAAGATCAGTCCTATTTGTAGCATGATTTAGGAGGATAATGTTGCCATGTAGCAATGAAAACTGTACACATCCTTTGTCTCAAAAAATGCAGGTTTTAACCTCCATGGAATAAGGGGGCAGGATATTGCTTCCTTAGATTAGCATAATGGAAAGCCTGCATCTTCTCATGTCAGTTCATGTATCTGGTCTTATATTGTAAAAAGTCTTTTGCATTATTTGCCACGTGAAATAATCAAGGGTGTATTTCTAACATGCAAAGAAATCAATGATTCCTTATAAACTGCAGTCTGTTTGAAATTGTGAAAAGGACTGTTGAAAAAAAGCCAGATATTTACCTTACAGTAATAAAACAACATGGAGTTCATAATGCATTAAGGTTCTGTTTAAGCACAAATGTGGTTTTTTTTCCTCTCCTTTCTTTGCTCAGCTTCTGTGCACTTTTGAATTACACAAAGCTGTTCGTGTCAAGTGACATCTGCACACAGGCTGATCAGCTCTATCTGATTCTTGACATTTTCCCATAACATTGGTTTTATATTTATTTTAATCCTTATCCTGAATTTATTTTGAGAAGGAAATTGGAATATGCAACAGAAGTTTAGTCTTAACATTAAGGTATATCTACAATTTAGGAAAAAAAAATTACAAACCCATCATCAGTGTTCAAATTGCATTGTTAATTCAGAGCAGAAACTTTGAACTCATAATTCTAGATCTTCCTACTTGTCATTGAACCTAAAGAAAGCCTAAATGATTCCCTTTCTGCATTCCTAGGCAGAACGTTTTACAGGATGTCAAAAAAGCATTGACACAAAAAATAGGGTTTTTGTGAAGACCAGTTGTTAAAATAATTGCAGATACTGTCCCATTTAGATAATAGACATAACAGAACCAATTTTAGTGCTGTAATTGAAAGATACTGGGAAGGTGGCAGCTGTCAGAAATGAATTTTGAGCTATACCAGTGAAAATAAATGTAAAAATTTGGCTGCATTAGGGTTTGATCGAGACTGAAGAGAGCACCCCACCTTACCTTGCCCATGCCATTTTCTTTGTAGTCACTTAAGTGCAAGGATTTTTTTTCTATTAGCTATGTTTCTTTTGCAACTCACATCCAGAGTGGACCACTTTGACTTTCTTTTAGTCTAAGAGGTGAATATGGGCTTTGGAGATGATTCCTGTCATTTTATGTGTGTTAATCACAAAGGCATGTAGAAAGTGTAGGTTTTAAAAATTAAAATGTCTACTGGCTTCCTTTACATTTCACATCCCTGGTATGTTTAAACAACCTTTTCACATGTACATAAGATCTTAATCATGGGCAAGTGGTTACGTATTTACAAAGTTGTGCAAAATAATGTTTAATCCTGCCACATGGTGATTTCTCTTTTAAGAAAATTAAGAGCAGAAAAGCATAACCCATATGAAAATTGTAATACCCTGAACCGTAGGAGTTGGACTTCCTCAAAATTTATTTTAAACAGATGTGAAACTGCAGACATTAATTCGTTCAGTTATTTGAAGTTTAATTAAATAATGCCAGATCATGACAGCATCTTGTAATGTCACTGGGCAGTCAATCCTGCGTATGGGAGGTGTCACTGCAAGTATTTTATTTTTCTTTTACTGTGGAAAGTTTGTTCCCTCTGTGTCTGAAGGTCCTGCTGGGAAAAAAAATACCTTTTTTTGTAAAAACTGCACCATGCTAGACTGGGGAGCCTTGGTGGGTTTTTTTCTTCAATGTTTCTCTGAAAACTGTGTCTCTGATAAGGTGATATGTAAAGACAAAAGACTTCACACAGCAAAGAGAAATTGAACATTGCTTAAAGCAAACAGTCCCAGCTCTGTCCTTATGCTCCTGGATGTGTAAAACAGGAGTATTCTCACTTCAAAGGCACATTTCACTATTAACACTCCCTGGCAGTTCTGTAGGCTGGAGGTACCATCCACTGTTGGTCTCTCCAAGGAGAATTCAGTGAAACCACGAAAAATAAAGTTTAATTGTAAAAACATCTTTCTAATTAATGGAGAAAGTGCTCATGTAAGTAGGTACCATTCTAATTAACATTATTGATGTTGCCCTGGTTGTGTTACAGTTCCCCACCTAAGAATCTCTTTTTTTTCTTGGTGAAAAAGAGACCTCTGTAATGTTCTGTCCTGGACCAAGTGGGTGAGAACAGATCTCCCATGATTGCTTTTGCCACTAGATAAAAGTGTATTAATGTAATAAACTTAACTTTCATCCACAGTCTGCCCTGGGAAACTGTGACACCTATTTGAAAGACTCAGAAATCACAGGTGTCTTTGCAGCTTCTATGATCTGCTGACCATTTTTATCACAGAAATCTGTGGACCAGACCCTCTCCACGTGCTAACAATATTATGTCTCCTTAGCAAAGCAAAAAAAGACAGGTATCTGGCCCTGTCTGGGTAGCTGGGAGCTCACAGCTCTGGCTGCTGCAGGACACCCTGCACAGAAGACTCACGCTGCTGGTGACAGGTACCATGGCCAGAGAGCATCAGCTGCACCTCAGCTGATGCAGAGCAGCTCCTGAGCAGCCACAGAGGAGCAGGGCCAGCAGAAATGAGGTGTCCTGGGCAACTTTCCACCACCTGCCCCCTGACTCTGGCCCTAGGAGGTAGCAGCAACATAGAACTGCACCTCAGAAAAGGTGATTTGTAGTCAGACAGAAGCCCTTACATGGGCCTTTCACCGAGACCCAGAATTACCCAGTGCCACCCCTGCCATGGGCAGGGACACCTTCCACTGTCCCAGGCTGCTCCAAGCCCCAATGTCCAGCCTGGCCTTGGACACTGCCAGGGATCCAGGGGCAGCCACAGCAAATCTGGGCACCCTGTGCCAGGGCCTCCCCACCCTCCCAGGGGACAATTCCTTGCCAATATCCCATCCAGCCCTGCCCTCTTTCAGCCTGAGGCCATTCCCCCTTGTCCTGTCATTCCATGGCCTTGTTTAAAGTCCCTCTCCTAAAGCAAAGAGCCCCAAGTCTGTTTTTATGTAGCAAAATAACCTGTCCTCCGAGTGTCCCCACTCCCGTTTGTGTTCTTTGTGAATACACAGCTGTGCTTCTGTCTGCATTTCTCCAGCTGGAAATGTTGAAGATCAATTGTAGCACAATAGCAGTGTTAGACTGGGAGCAGGTGGATCTATTCAGCCATGCCTGAAATTTTGTTTTTGTTTGTTCTGGGTTCTCTCCCCTCTTACCAGGTGAGAGGAAGAGCCCCTATGTGGCCGTGTGCTGTGTGGTGATGGCCTTCAGCATCCTGTTCATGCAGTAGCAGCTGGACAGTGTCCCCGAGTATCCCCAGCAGCAGAGTGTGGAACACCTTGTATCAGGGAAGGATGGGAAAGCCTCACCAAGTCTCCTCTCACAATGGACAACCTGTCTTCTGGTGGACACCCCTGCAGATGGACCAGCATTAGTGATCATAACCCAGATGAGATGTGCTTGTTAATGCCAGGGCAGCACTGACACTTCTGTGCTGTGGAAGGGTGTCTGTTGCATGTCTGAGTTTCAGGGGATCTTTTTTTTTTTTTTTTTTACAGTTTTAAAAAAAGTTGCTGCTTTTAATTCTTTAAAATTTCTTGTCCAGTAGACCTGTTTAATTAAACTTTAAAATGGTAAGTCAGACACAGCAATAAGACCACCCTTTGAAGAACAGAGAGCATTGTGACTCTAGGGGATGTTTATCAAAGTATTTTTAGTTCTTGCTGCCTGAACAATTCCTCTTGATTTGTGAGTGGTGGCTCCATTCTCATCCTGAAAATACAACTTCTGACCTAAGTTACACTCAGCTATTTGTTTCTAAACTTGTAATTTCTCAAATAATCCATCAATATTTCTGTTGTTAAGATGTGAAATAAAAGCAGGGACCATAATTGTGGTGATGTCTGATTAGCTGCTGAGAAGGCACAGATGGGGGATTTGAGACACCTGGGCTGCTCTCTGTAAAATACCACATGTACTCATTTTTAGAGGTTTAGGTCTCCCAGGTATGTCATTTCCCAGCTTCTTCCAAAATGTTGAGAAAAGGATTCAAAAGGCTCTGCTGCTGCTGCTGTTGCATATAGGGAAAGATTTCTAAATTAGCAAAATGAACAGTTGGCTGCAGATGAGGCAGTTGCATGTCATAATATAAAGGTTGAAGCAACTAAATTACACTTACCAGTAGTAAATGTTAGATCACCTTTAATGGTACCTGACATTAGCATTTATTTCTTAATTTTGCACACTTTCAATAATTTAGTGACTTCTTTTATAATGCCTGATTGGGTGTGTGTTATATCAGATAAGTGTGTGACTTCATACTGACTGCATTTGGGGAAGTTGTGTTTCAGCAGTACTCGTTGTTCTGGAAGGGCTTGTGATCAGAAGGAACAAAGCTAAAAAGTAAAGCACACTAAAAGGTTTGTTAACTGTTGTTGTTCTTGTTTGAAAACTTCATTTTCATCAATCCAAAATATCCTGCAACTAGGAAAAATGTGATCTTGAGTTATGACCTTTGTGCTGTCTTGTGTGCCTGTGAACCTACGTCACCATCAAAAGTACTCATCCAAAACTTTTCTAGTCTGGGCTCAGGAAAAATAGATGTTTGGGCCAAATAAAAAATAGATTTCTCCAGTTTGGACCAAATAAATACTGTGGCTGTGAACCAGAGCAGTGCAGACCCGGGAGGACTGTGACCATGCCGTGCACACACAGTGTGGGGGTGGGCAGGAGATGTGAGGAGAGCAAAATCTGCTCTTGTAGCTTTAAATGAGGATGCTGCTCCAATCAGGACATCAAAGCAACTCAGGTTTGGATTTCAAAGGACCTGTTCCTCAACAGGGGGAAGGGAAATTCCTAAGGAGTCTTGGGTTTTGACTGTCAGGTGTATACATGTTCAAAATATGCAGAGAATCGCCTGGTAACTTTTTATGTTGAGCAGTTATATTCTAGTTATTACTTCCTTTAATAAATAGTGGCATTTTTATGATAGTCACACATTCCCAAGTCATCCAAAGCTGTTCAAATTACAAGATGAATTCTTAATAATCTCTGAGGTCTAGTTGCAAGTAGAAATACCTGTGAAAGAGCCCAGTGAAATATTTTTTTCTGAGTAGCTGACAACTATCAACATGAAGGGACTATATGGCAAAAACCTTCCCTGTTAAGGTTATATCGTTTTAAGAAGTTCAGACAGGCCTCTTCCTTCTCATTATTTGTTGTTCAAACTTTATTTCTTAAATGGCAGTTCATCGTTTTGGTCTAAATGCAGGTGATGGATACTTCCTAGATGGGATTTTTTTGCCCCTCTTAAATGACTTTTTCAGGCTGTTCAGTATGTGCTGGCTGCATGGCTGTTCAACAAAACTATCTGGAAATAAGATCTTTAAACTGACAAACTGCAGTTGCTTGGAAATTGCTGCTTCAGGCAGGTGTTTGCCTCAGGATTAGTTCCTTGGTTTTCAAGATTTTGGCTTTGAAGAGATTGATGCCTCATCACTTTTAGTAAGATACAGAGAAAATACTGGTTTCCCAGGTTAGAGTCTTTCAACCATTTTGCTTTCTTGGCTTTTTTTTTTGTCTCATGCAGAAGAATTTGCACCCAGAGCAGGTCTGTACACCTTTCCCTGTGCAGAAGGGACAGTGATTAAATGTGACTGAAGCTGTAGTTGTGCCTGCTACTGTGGAAAAGTATTTTCACATTGGGACTTCATCCTTTTTTCCTAAAGAGCATCGTGGATGTTGTTGATGCCCAAAGGTCTGAAACACGACAAACATCTTAGAACACACCGAGTATTTTACACTCTTGCATGTACTCCCTGTGGATTAATATTATCTTGTATTAACTTCTATCCATTTCTGCACTTTAAATGACCTCAAATTCAAAGGAGGGATTTAGGAAAACTGAATTGACCAGCAGTAATTGCCATGTTGGGAAATGAGTAAAGCATGAGTAAGAGATGGGATCACTGTGAAGGTCTTATGTTCTGGAGGGACTGATAAGCAGCTGGGCAGACGTGGCTGGTGGAGGAAGAAAGACAAAGTGGAGTCCAAGGATGACAGGAAGATTTCCTGTTCTTGGAACAATGTCCCTGTTCTGTGAATGCCCTTTCTACCTCTGTAACCACAGCAGTGAGCAGTGAAAATACACTGTCACCAGGAGGTGAAGCTGCACTGTGGTGGAGGGAGTAAATGTTCTGTTAGTGCTCTGGGGCTTTTATCATTTCAGTTTATCTCCAGTTCTATCCCACTGGAATCAGGGGCAGAGCCCACTCTCTCATGCCTAGGAAGGCTCACCATGACTGAGTGATTCCTTTCCTGCTTTCTCTTTTTTAATTCCCTTCTAGAGAAAAGAAAACCAACATCTTCCTAATGATTTAAAATGCTGAACTTGGTGAAACCCACCAGAAACCAGGAAAGTGTGGTCTAAACCTGCTTCTCATACTCAGGCAGCAACTTTACATTATCTAGTCCAAACATTCTCAGCTAGGGAAGGTTTTCCAGCCAGGCTTTTATTCTCCTTTCTCTTGTATTATCTGAGCATTATTACTCATTGCAGACACATCTGGGGAGTGCTCCCAGCATCCATTGCAAGGCCCATGCAGGTTCCATGTGGCACTTGGCTGCCTAGAGAAGCAGTTTTCTGTTAGCTGCTGTACTGCAGTGTAATCAGCATGCTGGGCATGGGAGATGTAGCTACACGCTGAAAAACAGGTTTTGAGCAGGAGGTCTGAATTGTTTACCTGGCTGCATTTCTTTTATTTTATAATTAGCACCTCTTTTTGTGATATGCTGAGGCCATAAGGCAAAAGGTGTGGAGGAATAGTCATTCTGCAGGAATAGATGGGGGAAACCCTCTCCAGGTCTGACACGACCAGTGTCACACAGCTAACCTGTACTCAGTGTTGAACTTTAGGACTCCATTTAAAACCTGAAGGGCTTGTGTGCCCAAAGGCACAGCTGTGTTTTTCAGTCAGTGGGTATCTTGCAGGATATAATCCATCTCCAGAGGTTTTTGCCTAAATTCCAAGAGCTGTTCCCTGTCCCACAGAGCACAGGTGCTCAAGCATGACCTGTCTCTTCACAAGATACCCTTCCCTTTGGCTGTGTGACAGGAGCCCAAGCTGCTCTGATGAAACAGCTCAAGCTTCAGAGACATCAGAAATAAAATGGCCTTTGGCACTGCATCTGCCTTATCTCTTACTGCCTCACCAGTAGCTGCAGGAAGGTTGTCCAACACTTCCTTAACCTGAATGAAAAAGACCTTGAGAAGAGTGTGTTACTACTCCATGTAATTCCAACTGATGTGAGATTGGGGGGAGATGGCAGCATTTCCTCCAGGAGCTGGTTATAAATATTTCCAGGGTCACAACTGCTGCTGGCAGCTCCTGGGACATCACTAGAGAAGGTAATTAATTGAGGACTGAGGAGGTTCCTTGCTGGTTTGTCACATTCAGAATTTTCTACGAGAGTATCTCATCACCATTTCCATTGTTTGAAAGGGCTCCTTGGAAGCTGTGCCACGGGAAAAGAGGTTTTCTTCCCAGTCCAGCTCTCAGTAAGTGGGCAGCAGGCAGTGCCCATCCCCAGCTGCCACAACATTCCAGTAAATGGCCATGTTTGTGCAGACTGGTTCAGCTGAGGACCAGCTCTTTGGTTTGTGCAAGCCTAGTTAACCTCTATCATCTCTTATCCAAAATAATACAAGTAAATATAATCTAAACACACTGCACTGGGCTCCCTGACACCCTTTGCATCATGTGTTTACATAAATAGTGGAGCCTATCACATTATTCACATCACATAATGGCACTGACCTTCGACAAACTCAGTGGTTCAAATACTGTATTTTCACCCAAAAGAAGACAAGGAGGTTTTAAAAGGGTAAAATTATATATGGCTTCATTTATTCTGGGAAAAAATAAAAGGGGGGAAGAGCTTGTTTTAAAACACAAAATACTTGTTTTAAACTGAAAAAGTCAAGTCAGGTCAAAATATAAAAGTATCCTTTCCAATTCTAAAATCTTCACAGCTGGTCATTCCCACATGCAAAAACTTAAATAACCTTTCAGAGCTGTAGTAGGGCTAATGAAAACTCTAACCAAATGATAGATGTATTTGGACATTTGGATGTATAAATGTCACACCCAGTGGAATTAAGAGGGAATAAATAGTAATTTGACAGCATTGGCAAGCTGCATTTTTGCCTGTGTAGCACCACCAGCATATTTTACACGTGTATCACAGTCATGAATAAGTCAGTCCAGACACACATTCACAGACCAGTTTTGATTTCCTATTAAGCTGCATGCTCATTTTCTTTCCCCCACCCTTTCCAGCTAATAAAGAGCCAAGGGAACGCACTGATCCTTGTCTCTTTGGAACAAATTACCTCCAAATTCTCATGATTGATTCACACAGACTGGTAGAACTCCAGGAGTCAGGGAGAAAAAAAAATTCCCTTCCCAGTGATAAGGCATTCTTGACATTTGAATTGTTTGTCATTTGCTAAGGACATAAAACCCTGATACCAAAGATGGCACTTGAAATTATCATCATCACTGGAGACATGCCTAGTTCTGGGGCTCTCTGCTCCAGAGGGTTTTCTGAGCACACTGAAAGAGTCAGTGAGTTCTCCCCCCACCTCTGCCCTGCACAGAACGTGCTTCTGCCTGCCTAGGGACACGTTCTGGAATCAGTCTGATCACTTAATGGTACCCCTCCTGCACAGACCAGAGGCATGGGAAAGATTTTCATCTCTGAATTCACCGTGGCTTCTGGATGTAATAAAAATGGTTTCCTCCTCTTCTTCCCACAAGGAAAAGCAAATCCTTTGAAATCCCGCTGCTTGCTGGCCATAGCTTTGTTGGTTGGTTTGAACACCTTCATATAATCACAGAGTGGTTTGGGTTGGAATGGACCTTAAAGCCCATCCAGTGCCATGGGCAGGGATACCTTCCACTGTCTCGGGGTCCTTCAAGCCCTGTTCAACCTGTCCCTTGGACATTTCCAGGGATCCAGGGGCTGCCACAGATTCTCCAGCCAATTCCTACTCAAATTTTCATGTTTGCACTTAAAACCATTTAAATATTTTCTTTCCCTTCATTGAAGGGTCATCCTCCTTAATTTATCCAAACCAAATAACACCAACTTTGGAAGAAAACTTCGTCTAAGCAACAGTCTTCTCTCATTTGCTGGGGTTTTTTGCAGGTACAATGTCTAACATGGGTCTAATAAAGCATCATCATCCTGCTCTTCATTTTAGATCCATCCATGATATTTTGCATACATTGTTAACTGGGATATGCAGGGTGGTGTTGAGCACAGTGTAAGAGTCTGTACAAAATTTTAGACACAGTTCTTCTGTCCTCTGGCACCAGATGTTCCAGTCTGGTGTCAAAATTTCCTCACTTGTTCCCCTCCAAAAAAACAAAAATGGATAATTAAGCAGGTAAGCCACAAAACAGGAGGAACCTGTACACTGAGATACTTATCCAGCCATGTCAGTCCATCTCTGCCAAGGAACAATGCTTCCTCTCCTCGAGCAGAAATACAGAATCTCATTAAAAAGCGGAGGAAGACCCAGCTGGTGATGCTCTGTTCCATTTTTCTTCCCATTATTGTCTGTTTTCCACCTCTGTCTTTGTGCAGCCCCTTTCTAGCACCCCACACTGCAGCCACAGAGATCAAGGCACTCCACGCTCTTCCCAGTTTTTCCCTTTTGTACATTTGAGGTGACGACCTTGCTGGCTCGCAGACTTGCAGGAATGATTCAGTAGGTGCTCACAAGAGTCATGGCAATATTGGCTATTTCCCTAAACCCCTCCAGACAGCTCATCTCGCATTTAGAAATCTATTTTAAAGGAAAAACAGGATGCAAACCGCAGAAGTGCGCCCCATGACAAGTTTATTATTATGTTTATTTAGTGTGCCTCGGTGAGGAGCTCTGAGCTGTGCATGCTCTCACAGGCCTGGCTGCTCCCTGTCGTCATAAAGCATAGTATAACACCCAGACAAGAGCTCCAGTGCCATGACCTGTGTGCAGCGCTGGGAGTTCCGTCCCCTCCACTTCCATTATGGAAGCAGCAAGCTTCCATAATTATTATTCTGGAGCAGCAAGCTTCTCCTGGAGAGTTATTTATCAGCTCCTTGCTGAGACAGCAGGCTGCACATCCTAGCAGGCCCCAAACCACCACCTGCCCTTTGTCAGGCTCAAGGTTTAGTCTCCAGATGGAGGAGCGGGGAAACAAAAGGGCCTTTAAAGCCCCATTTTACTGCCATTGTAATGAATATGCGACTACATGGTGCAGGTGTTCACTGTGGTCTGTGTCCTGCAAACACTGACCTGGCTTGGTCTTGTTCCAGACCTCTCTAAATAACATTTTCCTCCTCAAGCATCTTGAATCACTGTGGGTCATTGAGCTGAAATGAATTTGTCAGTCTCTAATTGAGCACAAACACTCACAAAATACCCAGTGAAGAGCAACACAAGGAGAAGGGGCGAGAGCAAGCAGGAAAAAAAAAAGTGGACTGGATTTTTATGCTGCTTCAGTCATGGTCAAAGGGCAGGAGCAGTCCCCAGAGAGGAGGAGAGCACCCAAGGCTGAGGAATTTGAGGAACCCTGTATCCCCCAGAGCTCATTGCCTCATTTTCCAAACCACCCAAGAGCTGGTGTGGGCTGGCAGTATGGGGGATGCTGATGATATTGGGGATGTTATGATGCAAACTCCAAGTCTCAGGCCTTCCCAGTTGTTTTCTTACATTTAGATTTGTGTCTTTCACCTAAGCCCTGCCACAGACAGAGCAGTAACCTCTCAAGTGGCCACAGAGTGTTTTTATATCGAGTAGCATACGCTAATTTTGAACATCAGTTTTCGTGACCTGGGACATGGTGTTTCAGAACTCTTCAGCCCTGTGTAACATTTCATATGTCTAAAGCAAAATTCCATGGTTTATACCTATGCCTGAAGTCAACCAACACTTCCGAGAGAAAAAATCAATGTTGAAAAGCAAATTAAGTGAGCATGGAAGGAAAAATGAAATTAGGTAACAACACCACCAAGGACAGAAAGAGAAAATTAAATCCCATGGTTTTCCTACAGTTGCAGTGAGCATCAAGCCATCCATGTTAGAATCATGGAATCCTAGAATGGTTTGGCTAGGAAGAGACCTTAAAACTCATCCAGTTCCACCCCCTGCCATGAGCAGGAACACCTTCCACTGTCCCAGGCTGCTCCAAGCCGTGTCCAGCCTGGCCTTGGACACTGCCAGGGATCCAGGGGCAGCCACAGCAAATCTGGGCACCCTGTGCCAGGGCCTGCCCACCCTCCCAGGGAACAATTCCTTCCCAATATCCCATCCATCCCTGCCCTCTGGCACTGGGAAGCCATTTCCTGTGTCCTGTCCCTCCAATCCTTATCAGTTGTCCCTCTCCATCATTCTAGTGAGTTCTCTTCAGGCCCTGGAAGTAACATATTGATCGAACACCTCCCAGCTTCCCCAATGAAAGCAGCAGGGTGCCATCCCTATTGCATCCAAATTATCCCCTGGAACAGTTTCACCCCTAACACTGGATGAGGCACAGGACACTTGAGGGAATTCCTGTGTCAGCACTGTGCCTGTGGCTTCACTTGCCAGGGCTTCACCTGCCAGGGCTGGAGAGGCTGCCCAGGCCACAGGATTGAGCCAGGGAGAGTCAAATCTGCTCAGAGTACTGAACCAGCACAGACCCACAGCAGCAAGCTCCAGAGCTTAGCAGCAGTCGTTCTTGGACTTTCCTTTTATCCCTTTAAATCCAGCTCCAGAAGCTGCATTATAGCATCTGATCCTGGGAAGTGTCTGAGCAATTTCTATTGCAGTTCCTCCTGTGTTTAAACAGACTGCAGTTTTTGTTTGGGTTTTTTTTTTGTTTGGTTGGTTGGTTTGGTTTGGTTTTTTTTGTTCTTTTTTATGAAATATTCAATCTCAAGCATTTTGAAGGTAGAATAATTCAGTCTAAAACCACTCCTGGTTAGAGCATACCATAGTGTTGATGGGGAAACTGGCAGAGATACAGATAGAGACCTCATCAAAGCAAGTGAAGTTTTCAACAGATGGGTTTGCTGTTAAGCAATTCCACAGCCCCGTTGGGAATCCTGAGCCATCTTTACCAGAAGCTTTTAGGAATCACTAGGCACTGAGTTGTGTGTGATCTAACCTAATTTTAGGAAGTTGCCTGAGTTCTTTTGCAGCACTG
Source organism: Drymodes brunneopygia (assembly GCA_013400955.1). Classification (NCBI taxonomy): domain Eukaryota; kingdom Metazoa; phylum Chordata; class Aves; order Passeriformes; family Petroicidae; genus Drymodes; species Drymodes brunneopygia. The sequence continues at coordinate 26,981 of VZTZ01023109.1, forward strand.
AATTCATGCAGTTAAACACAAGATCATGTCTGTTTTCAGGGAACCTGCTGTGCTTCCAGAGCAACCCCCTCACCTGTGCCCTGGTGCTTGCAGATTTTTGGGAAGTTCTCACTAATGGAGCTGTTGACATGTCCTAGATGAGGACACAGACTTTTTCTCATTCCACCATGTCATAACTCCCACCAGCTTTGTGGGGAGCAGCACTCAGCACATGAAAAAGAGCTCAGGGCAGGACAGGAACACCTTAACCAGTTTGTGTTCTGAGAGAACTAAGACTATTGATGAGCTATTAATTATCACTAAATAAGGTGAAAAATGTTCCCTAAATTGTACTTAGAGGCAGAAAGAGTGGGACTTACTCAGACTTTAAATCAGCCAAGTGATTTAAACTGTAATCCAGATCTTAGTCATTTAAGCAACTATAACTCCCAACATCTCTAAGAAGATGTTTAATCAATTTATCACTATTTATAACTGAAATTCTCAGGCCCGTGCTATTCTGCTGTGCTGCTGCTGCAGATTTTGGCCATTTCCACCTTCCAAACTCTTATTTCTCTATTGCATGCCCACCTGGAACAAGCTCACTTGAAATGACTAAATAAGCTTTACTTCCAAAAACCTAAATTCCAACAGACTGCTGTTTTATTCTTTTGAAAGCTTTATTCTTACAAATAAGACCCTTATCAAAACTTTCTATCTCAGAAAAGACATTATTAGCCCCCATTTCAACATAAAATGTTCTTGTTTTGGAGGGAAAAGAAAGATTTCAATGTAAATGTAAAGAACAACTTCTCAAAATGTCTAGAAAATTTACAGTTCACAAATGTGTATGATGCTACTAGATGATACTCATAGGGAATGACAATAGAAGCATGTCCAACTGGATATTATCCCTCTTCCAAAAGTGCTAACTAATCTTAGCTGTCCTTGTGATTTACAACAACACTAATGGAAGCAGTTTAGCAACATTTTCTGGCAAGCAAGAGCATGTGCACCAGGGAGAGGGAGAAATATCCTGCACTGGAGGGAGAGGATGTGTTTGCTGAAGGGGAGAAGGATCCTGTCAATGTAAAACACACAAATAGAATTAAAACACTCTGGGTTTTCCTCTGTTTCTGTGTATCCATTAGTGAGTACATAAATTAGACTCACTGGCACTGAGAACTAATCTAAAACATGTTGATAATGTCAAGACCTAAACAGGGCCAAAATGGTTTTAACTCATATCTTGGGTGTTTTCAACTGATCCAAAATTGTCCCAACATCATTCATGTGAGGCAAAAATGCCTCCAGAACCCATTTAATCTCCATTTCTGCTATTTTGTGACAACAGTGCTCCATTTTGCTATAGTAAATCTCCATTCTCCATTGTGTTTGTGCTTGGGAGCCACTCTTCCCTTACAATTTCTTTTTCACATGCAATTCCTTTTTCCTCAGACACTGGATAATCACCCATTTGTTCCTGCAAGATGAGCTCACATTACACTATTTCTCCTAAGTCTAACACAAATAGCACCTCAGACCTGCCAGGTGATTTGCCCAGTATTTTCCTCCCTTTCTGAAAAGAAAACACTCTGTTATTGAAATGTACAAGGTAGATATTCAACCTCTCTGTTTCTCTGGCTGTATCACTGAGGAAAGAATATTGGTTGTTTTCTCAGGAATTAGTTTTTCTTGACCATTGTTTCTTGTTCTTTTGGCTCCTGCCTGGTGGCTCCTTTCCACAAGCAGCCTGGAAGAGAGAGTCAAGGAAAGCTGTGGGGGCACCAGGGAAATCAAATGGCTTCATTACAAGTGACACAAACAGCAAATGAAAGTCTTCCCTTCCTCAGGCTGTTTACATTTCTAAAGGCTTGGGTGATTGAAATGCTAGACTTAATTGAATCTAGCACCACTGAATTCTGCAAAAGTTAAGTAGATCTGTTTCATAATGGTAAGTAAAGTGGAGAGACTACAAACAGGAGGATATTTCTCTTTCCTACCACATCTGGTTGAAAAACAGTATGTTTTTCTAGGCAAGCATGAAAATAGAGATGAAAGAGGAGTTTTCCACTGAAAAAAAAAATGCTGGTTGATAATTATTATGGTGGTGGTAGGGAATGAATCAAACCAGGAAAAGCTTCTGCCAACCAGCACAAATGTTATGGCTGATTGTCAAAATTCAGTCACGGAGGAGAACAAACACCAGGCTGTTTGTCTCTAATGAGAGTCTGGGGCACTGGGTGGATGTCAGGGCCACACTCATCTGGCTGGAGTGAGAAGCTCCTCTTTCACTGGCGGTGGACTTGTGATCCACAGAATCACAGAATCATCAGGGTTGGGAAAGACCTCCGAGGTCATCGAGCTCAAACATGAGCACAGCACTGACAAGTCCAGCACTGACTGTGTCCCCAGGTGCCACCTCTGCACGTCTTCCTTGCCTGTGCACAGGATACAAAACATCCCTGGTAGGGATCAGTCAGGACAGCAGAATTTAAGAGGCACAGCCATTTTCCCAGCAAAAAAAAAAAAAAAAAATCTCATTTCTGCTGGTCTCTGCTTTCTAACATCATCTGGAGAGCAAGGACATGGCTCCCCCTGGTTCTCCATCCCCAGGCTCTTTCCAAAGAGCAAGTTGGCTGCCACACTGTGCATAACCAGGACAAAAATGTTAGATTCGCTCTCCATGCAAAAGTCAACTCGCCTTTTTTGCCAGAGGTCCTTTTGTTACTAGAAGCTTTCATCACCTGCACCTGGAATAACAAAGGACATGCAAATGACGGAGTAGCCTCACTGGTCTGTTCTCATAGAGGACTCAAAAGGCAAGTCCCCAGCTGTCCCTCAGGGAAAGACAGGAATTATCATTTTAGAGATGCCTCAATCCTTGTATTTTTAAGTTGAAAAATTCCTTAACATTTTCCAGGTCAAGCTGGATGGGGCTTAAAGCAACCTGGGACAGTGGAAGGTGTCCCTGCCCATGGCAGGGGTGGCACTGGATGGTCTTCAAGGTCTCTTCCAACCCAAACCATTCTGTGATACTGTGAATCTATGATTCATAACACAGTTACTTATCATAGGCATTTTTCTGGACGTCTGGGCATTAAAACAAGAAATTTCAGAGATAAGAGTTCATACAGATTTCCAAAGTACACAGTTCTTAAACCATTAGGTCTTCATTGGTTACAATCATACCCAAACTTTGGATTAAGTGTCTTTGTAGACTATGAACCACAAAAAACAGCACCTTCACCAGACTACTATGGATCTCAGGAAAAACAGGACTTTAGGGTTTTTCAGCAGTGCAAAACTAGCATAAACCCTCCATAAATTTTGTATCTAGGAAGTATTTTAAACCTGAAACATTGCCACGGAATTGCTGATGATGGATTCTACAGAGTAACATTCCCATTCCTGGAAGTGCCCAAGGCCAGGTTGGACAGGGCTTGGAGCAACTTGGGACAGTAGAAATGTTAGAAAAATTTTAGAAAATGCTAATTAGACCAGCTAGAAAATACAGATCAATATAAATTGCAAAAGATATAGAGAAAATCTTCAGCAGAAGAGGTTTCATGGAAGGGGAGCAATTAATCCCACTACCTCTTAATAAGCCTGGGGCAAGACATGGAATTTGGGTAACACAAACCACACAAGGTGTCTGAAACCAGGGCAGGTGCTGATATAACACTCTTTGTGATTAAGATGTCAAGAGCTAGATTTCCTCCTCTTCCTTTTTCCATGGAAAAAGTTGCATTCTGAAATGTTTGTTTTGTTCCAAAGTAGAGCACTATTTTCAAAAAAATAGTAATAATCAAAGTTTAAAAAATACCTTTTCATAACAGAATAAGCTGAAACATCCTGTGCAGCTGAAGAGAAAAACAAAGCCAGAAACCTGACAGTCTTGGGTGGAGAGTGGATAAGCATGGGGAAGTCTCAGAGATGTTTCATGGGGGAAAGGGAATTTTAGTGGAAAAGTCACTTAGGTTTTAGTGAGGTAGCAGTCAGGAAAAATAATCCCTCTGAAATTAAACCTTAGTTTCACTTTTATTAACCAAGGCAGAGTGTCTTGATGAGGGATACGGTGAGGAACAAGGTCCAAGTGCTAAGCAGAAGGAGAGGAGCAGCAGGAAGGCATATCTGTGCTTTATCTTGGTGCATAATGAAGCCTGAAAGGACTTCCAGAAATATAAATCTATGAGGAACTCTCAGACACCTTTTACACATTTGAGAGTAATTTTTCATAGATGCTATTGCCCAAAGCCTGGGGACTGCAGGAAAATCTAAGTCAGACTTTTGCCCCAGCTGCAAAATCCAGACCTGTGCTTGGGAAGGAAAACAACAGGAACAAAAGTGACAGCTAAAAATGCCAGGTTTTCTTGGGACAGCAAATCCATACAGGAGCACAAAAAAGCTGCTCTGATTCATGCTGCTGACACTCTCTCATAAGGGCTGTTGACAGAAAAGGCTCCCCACCTAAGAGGGCTAACAGCCCCCTTCCTCCCTGAAGCACAGAGCTGGCAGGAAATTCCAGATATCCACGGAGCTGAGCTCCTGAAATGAAAGCTGCCATTCAGAACCAGCCTGAGGAAGGCAGCAGCACTGAAATTTAGCATCTGAGCCATACCTGCATCGTAAAAGCTTTCAGTTTTACTGTGGTGGGATTTTGGCACAGGACAGCCAAAGTTCAGCCCTGAGTTACTGACATATTAAATCCAAACATACCAGTACTTGTGGTGTGAAACCATAGTTTTGATTCCAATTTCAGTTCTATTGTGTCTAGCAGAGGCATTTCTGATGCAGGGAAATAAGGTAGGATTGGGATCACACTGTACTTGAGGAAAATTCCAGCATACTTCATGTTTTTTTCTTTTCTTTCCTTTTTTTTCAAAGCCAGACTTCCCAAGATAAGATGCCTGTTGTAATGATTTGTGGACATCCACACAGCAAAGACTGGAAAGAAAACCCTTGTGTAACAAACCTTCAGATAATCACAAACTGTAGAATTTAAGGTTGTTCTATTGCCAGTATTTTCCTGGCCATTTTTATAGCACTGGGTTGTTTTCTCCATTATTTTCCTACAGTGAGTCTGATTCCAAACTATAGGCAGGGAAAAGCACTCTGGAGTGTAAATCACTGCAGCAAGCTTCAGGATATGGGGATTTAGAGTGAACCCACCAATGGAGTGCTGGCTGGGAAAAAGTTTTCAGCCTCGTGTGAGTTAAAGTGAAAAACTGTGTGATGCCACCACTAGGACAAATTATGTGTGCAAAAAATATTTCATTTTTTTTTAAGCTTTCCCAAAAGATTGTAGGTTCATGCCAGTGGTATTGTCAGGTGACAAAGGTGTCAGTCTCATATACCAACACTGAAAATCCATTTACAGTGCAGATGAACCTTTATTCACACGCTCAACTTCACTATTTAGCTGTTCCTAACTAGCAGAAAAACCTACTCTGTTTTACTGTTGTCAAGTTCATCAGCCCTTTTAGCTTTAAAATCGCAGAAGATGGCTTTTGTTCTTATTCCAGGCCCTTACTAAAACTGCAACCTATCTCTACTTTCCTGCTGCCTCCACCTGTCTTATTAAAGTGCTCGCCACGCTGCCTCAAAAATAAAATGGCAAAACTGTACAGAGCAATGAATCAGATGTAAACAAAGGTATCTGCAGCCTGAAGCTGCTTTATGGTGTTCTTGGGCTGTCTATTATGAAGCGTGTTTCCTGGTGAAGAAAACAGATAACCCCTCTATCTAACAGACAATTTGGGAGCAGAGGCAGGGAGTTTAATCACGATTTCTGCAGCCTGCTTTCCATGCAAGCTCTTAGCATGTGCACAGTGATCCTCTGAGTCAGTGAATAAATTTTTAATATATTTTAGATGGCATGAGACGAAAAAAAATACTTTGGGGAATTTCATGCATAGAATATTTAAATTTTCTGGCCTAATTTACTACAGTCTACAGTCAAATGTTTATGGCATGAGTTAAGACTTTGGCTCGTGAGCTAATTCTTGGCTTTCTCAGCAGTGACACAGCTTTTCTCAGTCATGTATTGAGCATTTATTCATTAATAACAAGGTGTGAGTAGAATCAATTAACTCCAAATTCCTTACTGAGTGTTTTCCAAGCAATAGATATATTTTTTCAGCATCTCATCAGAGAAAGGTGTCTCAGCAATGTGCATTATTATTGTGGCCATCGTGTCAACTGGGCTGCTCTCATGAGAGGGGTTGAGAAGAGACAATCCAGGCCTAAGTCAGAGTCTAATCTAAGTCCAGATCTAACCTGTTTCTAGGCAAGACCTAATATATACTCTTAAATAGAACTGTTATGGTTAATAATTAATATTTTATGAAGATTTGCTCTCTTTAGTCAGACATCCATGTATCACACTAGCACAGGTAATTGCATGGCTTTCCTCACTTAAAAAACATGACTCAGCTTTAGACTTTTTAAAAATACCTGAAACTAAATAATACTTTGCCACGATTTGCCTTATTTCCGCAAGCAAATTGAAACAGGACTTAAAACACGCCAATATTCCAAACAGAACAGAACAGCAAACAAAAAAACACCGTCTTTAAAGGGGAAATTCATTTTCTCATGTACAGGAAAAGTACTAAAGGAGTTTTAGCTGGGATTTTTTTTTTTTTTT
>VZTZ01023109.1:33619-49806 GCA_013400955.1 Drymodes brunneopygia
TTGGGGGCTGTCAGAAGCTCTTTCACAGGACCTTTCATGAGAGGCTGCTGATAAGAACCCAGTGGGCACGAGGGGAAGGGCACAGCAGGGCCAGAGGTCAGGGATGGAGACCCACAAGCATCTGCAGGCACAAGTGATAAGATTGGCAGGGTCAGTTCCCTTGGTGCTGCAGGAGTCAGGCAGAAGACAAAATACAGTGATTTACCTCAGTTAAAATTACTGGTGCCTGCAGAAGTGTTCAGGAGGCCCAAGTGCCTGAGCAGTGAAAGGTGTGGTGGGAGGTGTGACCTAAGCTGCTTAGAGCTGGCCAGAAAGTTTAGAGATAGAGGAGATGGAGCCCCTCCAGATCTCCCTTTGCCACAGGAAATACATCCACAGCACCACTCTTTCCCTTACTCTTGAGCTCTTAAAAGGCACCAAACCCTACAGGTGAACATTGGCGTGCACATGACAAAAGGAGTTCAATTTTGGTTGTCAATTTGTGGTACACTTGAAATATTTCTTGCATGTTTTGGCCCACACGAAGGAACTTTTTTGAGCAAAGTTGGTTAAAACAGGCAAAATGGTCACCTTTGTTTGGGTTAGAACAAGTTTAAACTGGCAGAGGGCAGGGATAGATAGGATATTGGGAAGGAATATTGGAATATATTGGGTTATCCCAGGCAGCTCTGACTTGATTCTCACCCAGCAATAGGAGGTATTTATATCTTCCTTTTCTCAGTCTAAATAGCTTGCTCATTTGGGCCAGTTATTTTTCCTGTTCTTGGCTCCAGCCCTCCCATTAGTGAGCATTAAAATGTTCAGGAAAAGAAATCCAGCTGGTGGAGCGAAGGCTCTACACAAATTAAATGGGAAACTTGCAGCATGCCTGTTTTTCATCTAAACAGCATGTGCATTTAAGTCAGGGTTATAAAAGTTCCTATGTCTTCAAGATTTCATTTATAGGCACATCTCACAAATAACAGTGAAAAAATTTTAATGTAACTTCATCTATTTTATCTCAAAGTAGCCTAAAGAAATATAAGGTTAAAACTGTCGCCTTGGGCACTGCCAGGGATCCAGGGGCAGCCACAGCTTCTCGGGGCATCCTGTGCAAGGCCCTCACCACCCTCACATTTCTTCTAATATCCCACCTAACCTTGCTTTCTGGCAGTTTAAACTTGTCCTAACCCAAACAAAGGTGACCATTTTGCTTATTTTAACCAACTTTGCTCAAAAAGTTCCTCTGGATGGGCCAAAGCATGCAAGAAATATTTAATCTTGATGTCCTTAATGTCTTGTGCAATACGTAATACCCAAGTGATAATTTCTAAAAATTATTCCCTGAACAGAAACTTGATTTCATCTTTTATCAAGGTTTTAAATTACATATAAAAGCAGCTTCTTGAGGATTTTAATTTTTTTCATTCTTTCTTTGTCTTCTTTTTCCTCCTTAGCATAATAATGCTTGACAAGAAATCTAGAGACAAAACTAAAATTACATTATAGCTTCTTTATCTTCATTTTAGCAGAGCACTACAAAGTGTCTTCAAATCAGGTTTTAGAAAGTTAAAAATAAAGGATTGTGATGGAATTAGAAGACTCCCACAGAAATTTCATAGGAAGTAGTGCCAGTCACATAGACATTGTGTGCTTGGAAAATCCCTGCCTCCTCATCAAATTGTACTGTACAATTTCTTGCCACTAAAATGGAGTAGAAAAATGAACATGTGAACTATCAGGGCAACTGTTCCTGTTGTGCAGGAGGCCAGCTTTTTTCAGATGATTAATTGCCTTCTGTAAAAACCCCTGGATTTTGGAGTTGCTCTCATGGATTGTGGAGACTCATTCCAGTGCCACAATCCAAAATCCAAACTCTGCCCTGGGTGACTCCCAGAGGGTGATGCACCTTATCGGTAGATGGTCACCGTCAGCCAAGATAAACAAATTAAATTTCTTTCACATCCACAGTTATCCTCCACAATACCCCTTTTCTTCACCCATTTTACCTGATCCTGAGCACAAATTGATTTGAACGTTCAAAAATTAAGTCCTTTTAAAGCCAGTAGGGAGCTCACACCACCACCCTATTCCTCAAGTGTAAAATCCCGAACTGGGAAAATGAGAGGCAGTTTCATGGAAAGAATCAGGGTTTCACCCGAAATGTGTGATACTTTTCAGAAGGTATGCATTGTGTGGAATTTTTTATGAAATTTCTTCCTCCCTTCCAGCTGCCCGCACGGATTCCCATCAGCTCACTGTCCTTGGTGGTAGATAGGCCTGCTGTGAGTTAATTGTGATCAGTGAGTTCACACAAGAGGAATTTTGTTCTGATTCAGTCAGCATGAAAACGCTTTGTGGCACAAGTTTTACTGACAGTGAAAGTGGGAATTTTATTTTTTCTTAATCCTCTGTTCGTGAATTTTGGACCAGGCAACACAGGAATAAACAGGATAGCAGAATGATTGGAACAAAGCAACTAAAACTGAGCAGCTTTCGTCTAACTCTTCTACTATAAGGGCTGAGGTTTCAATATTGTATATATTGTGTTGTTTTATTCATATTTATGCATATGAACAGGCTCAGCTTGGCCACAGAGCACTCCAGTGCTTCCATGAAACCTTCATGGCATGACAGGCATTACCTCCACAGGTATCAGCCACACACTGATGTGTCCTACAGGCTTCTAGGCAAATCCCAGCTGGTTTAATTCATGGAGAATTCTTAATTTCTCACAGGTACAGATGGGGAGATGCCTCATTTTGGATCTCAGTTTGACTCCTGGGCTCCTCAGCACCAATGTATTCCCTAGTTCTGGGAACATCTAACATGTGTTATGTGACAAGGAGTCACCTTGGCAACTTGCTCCGGTTTCCCAGCACCATCCCTCCCAGAGCCCTGGGATTCTGGGAAGAGCTGGGAGTGGGAAAGGCTCGCCGGGCAAGGGAGGCTGTCAAGAAAGGAGGTGGAAGAAATGGAAAAGTTTGAGGTAGATGAGCTAATCACCAGGCAGAGGCAGAAAATATTCCAGAATAAATATCAAGTCCTTTGTTCCAAAGAAAACGTCTTGTTCAGAGTTAGACAGCCTTTCCCAATACCAGATAAGATCTTGGCAGGAGGAAGCTCTGAGCACCTTAAGGACATCAGTTCTGAACGGTTCAGAGATTCAGTGTTTGTGCAGAGCAAAGCTGATGATGTCTGCAAAAAAAAAAAAATTCTCCCCTCACAAAAGAAAATTCTCCAATGTTCAGAAGGTTCACTGACTTTAAAAAAAAAAAGTAAAAATAATAAAAAATATTTAGGAAGTGCACATCAGTATTACGTAGATTTTCTATTTACCCTATTTATTTGAGGAGTTGCAGCACAAAGAAGAATCAGTAGTTTTCCTTCTTACAGGGACCATTGATACTCATTAGAGTAATTGTTCTCATTAGAGACTCACTCATTAAGCAGAATAGAGGAAAGTAGTGTGTGTCATCTTTCCCATTCCCAGCTGTTGGTGTGTAAAGAGACCCAGCCCTGGAAGGAGGGAGAACTGGAAATGTTAACTGCTACACTGACATTCATAGCCATGTAATTTCTGCAGGATGCAGGAAATCATAATTTATTTTTCACTCCAGGCTTATCACAGGAAATCGATTCTTTCCTCAGTTTATCCAGAATGAGATATGGACAAAGGCATGCATTCGCTAAGAAAATAAATAAATAAATTAACGTGCTTTTTGTTTTCTTTGTGGAGGAACTAAAACAAGGATTTCCCTGTTGCAGGCAGCAGTGTCATGTGCAATAATCTGGTGATTGTACAGCCATATCTGGTCCTAATTCCCAGACCAGCACCAGATGTTCCCAAGGCGGGTTCCCTCATGGGGGAACAATAACGCAGAGATTTTGGCTCCCATTTTTTGGCACCTCATCACGGTTGTTAGGGGATGGGTAGAGGGATTTCGGGGCTGTTACCCTGCCAGGGAGGCTTGAGGTCATGGCTGCAAACTCAGCTTGACCTAGGGTCAGCGTGTCCCTCTCCCAGAGCATCCCAGGATTGGCCTGGCACCCCTCCAGCCAGTGGCCGGCAGTGCATGGCCACTCTCACACGGATCAGGTTGTGGGAGAACTCCTGCCTGCAGCCAAGCCCTGCTAATTTGGTGGGATTGGATGCTCAGGGTGTGAGGGTTACAAGGGATGCTCTGTGCTGGGGATCAGCTCTTGCCCCAGGGGCTCCTGGCAGTTGTCACCATGGTTCTTTTCCCTGCCATGTCCAACAGGTGCCCCCAGGCTGCTGGCAGCTGGGGGGACATGGCCCCCAGGATGCCTAAGGATTTTGGCTTTTATATTTTTCAGATCCTGTACTGCATTAGTGCATAACTCTGAACTCCATACAGAGTGTTAGTTACTGTCTTCACATTTTGGTCAGACAAAACAATTCCTCTGGGCCTGTGATCTAAGGATACCCTACAGCCTCAGGCCCCGAAAAGTATAAACAAAAGTGAATTGGGGGGAGCAAGCTGAGGGAATATGACTTAATTACCTGAAGCTGTTACAGAACAATTAACCACTGATATGTAAATGGACTAAACTTATATCTGTCTGAAAAACTCATGACCATTGTCCATTTTTGAGTGTAACCCCTGTGGAGGCTTTGTCTGCCTTTAATGACCTTGAAGGGCTCCATTAAATATATCTGCTTTTATTCTCTTAACTCTGTCTGACCCCTGTTTTTAGGTAAGCCTGTCAAAGGCATCACCCAGGAGAGCTCCAAACTGGCTGCAGGCCAGAGGGTCTCCAGACCTTGCTTCTGGCTGGGTCAGTGTGTCCCTTGTCACACCAGGGGTGCCTCTCTCCTGCCCAGTCACACGTCCCTTCCTTTCCTTTATGCCCAGCCTCACTGATTGCCCCATCTTCCAGCACCCACTCTGCATTTGGGGCTGTACTGCCCCAAAAGTGACCTCTCTTCCCACAGAAATGGCTGTGAGGGGGCTTTTCCTGCCACAAAACCTTTGGGATGGTCACGTCAAGCCCCTGAAGAGGGGTTCAGATAAGATATCTTCTGTTGCTGTTGTTTCCTGTACACCTGTATGGTGCATTGTGAATTAGGATGGACCCTCCTGAGCATATTTTCCTCTGTAAGGACTGCCCAAGGTGTACCTATTGAAGGCCTTTAATAAATAACCACTTTTATTCTCTTAATCTTGTCTAACCTCTGTTCTAGATAGCCACTCCAAGGCATCAGTAGTGATTCCCACCAAGTAAGTTGTAGCTTTATGACATCTTCCCCTGCAATTCCGGGGGCGTATGGTTTGGTTTCATGACCTTAAAAGTATTTTCCAACCTTAATTCTATGAATGTAGAATGCTGCTCTTTAGTCTTAGTTAAGTTCCTATACTGCTTTAGCAAAATAAATGATTTTTCAAAACTTCTGTAAAATTGTGATGTGAGTAAAGGAGGACTTGGGCATAAAAATTAATCACTTCTCATCACAAATTACACAGGAAGGAACCCAACTGCTGTTGAACAACTTGCACTGTGAAGTCTCCAGAATAAAAACATAGCAATGCTGAAATGCATATGGCTCCTTTTTTTTTTTAGAGATAAATTTATAAATATCCCTGGAGGTCTGAATTGCAGGGCTGTAAAGTAGATGAAGAAAGTGGCAAAAATGAGCAATTACACTCAGTGTTGGTACATGCCATGAAGATGTGTATCCTGTGCACAAATACTTTTCATTTTGAAAGATCTTGGTTGTGACATAAAGGCTCAGGCATGAAAAGTGGGGGACTCACCTGAGATCTAGCAGTTCTACAAGAAATCAGGTTTGCTCTGCCTTGTCTCCAGAATAAAATGAGCTCATTTGCTCATTAGACTTTCTGGGTGAAATAGAGGTACTCGCACCACATACAGTCATGAGAGCTTTTTATCTCAACAGGATGGATAGAACCAACCCCTGCCTTGAGGCAGAGACATTTCTACTGTGATGCTGCTGTTCAAGACCATGAACACAAGGAAAGCATGGACAGTTTCCTTAAAATTTGTCAGCCTCTGACCAAAATCTTTATAGGCTGAAGAAAGAAAGTGTACTAATTGTCATCTGTCATTACAGCTAAATGCTGAAACTTGTCTCTCTCTCTCTCTCTTTTTTTTTTTTTTGTTGGTTTTTTTTTTTAGTTGTTTTGTTTTGGGGTTGGGGTTTTTTGTGGGGATTTTTTTGTTTTGCTTTTGGTTTGGGTTTTTGGGGGTTTTTTTGTAAAAAACCTTGAAGTCCCACCTGAGTCAGGCTGGATTTTACTAAGGACAGTAAAAGCAGTAGGACATCATCCTACTGAGCAGTTACAGAAAACATTATCAAGAACCAGGAAAATAACACCTGAAGGAGCTCTTGATGAAAACCTAAGAGAAGTGAAGAAACATGAGTGGATTGGGCTGGAAGGGACCTTGCCCTTTAGATCACTCAGAATTTCACTTCAAATCCTGACCATGCTCACACAGTGTCAGTAACTGTGTGAATTGAGCAACAAAAACCTTCTGCAAAAGCTGAAATTCACACCAAATGCTCTGACAGATGAGATTTTTCATACAAATAATTTCTCATAAAATATAAACTGTTATTCCATGTCACTGATTGCTAATGGATTAAGTTCTTGTTTTCCCTTTAGGATCAGTTACTGGGGGGGGAGTAAGAAGGGAAAAAAAAAACCTTAAGCAAAATCAGTTTAATTATCAAAATGAATAAAGGGAAGCACAGTGAGTCAACAAAAGATACATGGGTGTGCCTGTAGGAATGAGAGTCTCTAATCCAGGACCTAAACTGACTCTGGTACCTTGTCAGCATCCAAAAACCCCACCTCTGCCATCCTTTATGACTGTCTGGGCACACACAGGCACAAGCCTTGGGGGACTTCTGCTGCTACAACCTTCTTTGAGAAAATGGCTTGGGTTTCCTTGTCTTCTGCTACTCCATCCCTCTAACTCGCACCCTTTTGCACTGCCATGGATGCTCTGCCTTGAATTGCTCCTATAATTTGCAGGATGTCATACTGCTGTGCCAAAGGCTTCCTCCTTGGGTGTGAGATGGAATTTATACCACAAACCTGTTCATCTAGAGGGTCAGAATAACTACCAAGCTGTTTCCTGGCCTTGCTGGGCACTGCAGCCCAGCCTCTGCAGCTCCTTCAGCTTTTATGGCTGTTGTCTGCTCTTCCCCTGCTTGTTTTTTTCCCCCCTAATCAACGCAGTGGAGTGAACAACTCCTGCCCTGCGAGCTCCTGCGCTCTGTCACAGCACTCTGGCAGCTCCTTGTCAGCAGAGTGCCACAGAGCCCTAAGGCATTAACTTATTAATCCTCACACCCCCCCTGATGATATGGGCAGCTATTATTATCCCCCCTTTTCAGGGCCGTGGGGAGGAGAGGAAACTCTCTGAGATTAAACAGCTCAACCCAAGGTCACACAGGAAGCATGGCCAGGCTGACCTCTTCTCCTCTAATGTCCAGGTCCTCCTGGAGGAGCTGCAGTGCCTCCTCACAGCTGGGAAATGCTTTGATAGTCAGGGCTTACACCCACACAGCGGGGAGCAGGAGCATTGCATTTATGTGAGAAAATTTGGGGCGGTTGTGAAGAGCATCCTACAGGGCACAGGGCAAAGAAACACCTTTGGGTCAAAAACCAAAGTCACAATGTCTCAGTAGACCAAACTTGGGCAGATGGTTTATGTTGCCTCATTGCTCACATTGCCAATGGTGTTCACCATCTGTGGAAAGCCAAGCTGTGTTAGGATGGCCAGGATGAAAGTCCTTGGAGGGGAGAGGAAGGGAGCAGCCCAGGATGTGCCTCCGGCATCACTCCCACCTCACAGCCTTCCCATGCTCCACCCTTCTCCTGCACAACCACTTTCTACCCCAAATCCCTGCAAATAAAACCACCCCAGGAGAAACCACACCTGTAACATCACAGAGCAGACCAGCATGGAGCAGAAATGTGAGAAAGTGTGATTCTGAGGACAGCAGAATAATGGTCAAACCCTCTTCACTCACAGAAATCAAATTGCTCCATTTCTTTCTACCTCTGTTTTTGCCATCTGTAAAGCCATCACAATGACGGCCCGAGTTTGTTGCAGGTCTGCTTTTCTACAATATGATATTCAAGATTAGAATTTATTCCTCCTCAAAGTGAAAATGAAATATTGAAACCTCTTCTTTATGTTGTTGCCAAACGAAATCTGTGTTTTATAGCCATGTCTAAAAATGGGTAACTTCAGTTTTCAGACTAATTGGAAACATGAAATTAAGGCACCTTTGAACAACTGTATTTGAAAAATACGGGCAGAGATTTAATCTTTCATGAAAGACTTCAGCAGAGACTTTTGCCCCCTCCACCCGGACAATTTGATGCTGTCCAGATGTTTGCTGTATGATGGGCGTGTACTTTCTGTCTCTGATGAAGAAACCAGCCCAGACATCCCTGGGTTCCTTTCTTTTTTACAGCTTAAGAGGATTTAAATCTGTTTTGTCCTAGACTGTCTACTCACATTATCATTAGGGATGGGCAAATCACAATGGGAGGGAAAGGCTGGCTTAGGTCAGTACTGAAAGTTTTGTTGCCTAGGCAAACTCAGCCAAAACATTCATGAATTCAAAGGGGTTTAGCCTGCTAGGATATAGTAAATCCATAGCTTTTAATATCTGAGTTTGCAAAAAAAAATTATCCAGAGATGTACTTTTCTTACATGATTAGTCTATTTTTATTCTGGATAAGAAGGCTAGAGGTAATGTGACAGCAATGACAAAAATTATTCTGTGGATTTATTGCAATTCCATCATTATGTGAAATCCACTGCATGGCTGCATAAATCAAGCATTTGTATTTGACTGAAGAGAAACAGTCTTTATGTCACCAAACCCTGCATATTGAAAATGGTGGAATGATAAGTAAAAACCCCAAAACTTTCCAATTCAGCTACAAATTATCATAGGTAATTGGAGTTTCTCTTTCAGACCAATGGTGGCTTCTGGCTTTGATCAAAACAAAGGGAATGACACAAATAAAGAGTTTAAAATAGGTTTTTCCTACATTCTAGGTTAGCTATGCAGTACAAAGGCGGTGCCTGGTGTGTACAGGCAAATCCAAGAGGATGCATAATGTCAAAGCTACCAAATCATTAGTAATAATCTTATTGTCACTTCTAACACCATCAGCTGTGGTGGTAAGAACCTGAAGAAATTAGTGCAAAACCAGACAAGCCTTCAAGTCGCATTCTTATAATTAAGAAACCATTCAAGTGGGAAAGGAGGAAGGAATGAATAAATTACTTGCTTGGCATTTCATAGACCCTGTAGAATTCCAGAGAGACTGAACTATTACACATATAAGCAAGATATAGAAATAAACCAGAGCAGGGTAGACAAATTTATTCCTGGTGCCACTCAACACTCTTGAAATACAGAGTTTTATGAAGGGTAAGTGCATGCTCTTTGACTGTATTGTGGAACATGAAGACCAATCCCTCCCCTGTATTAATTCCTGTGTTATCCCTTCACTGGTGAAGGGGGAAAGTGAAGAAAAGATGGGTAATAGCACATTCATCCAAGGGAATGCCCTCCTAAGGCTGCACTGGAAAGCTCTTGGAGATTGAGAGAGGCCCTCAGGAGTGGAGAATGCCAAATCCTGCACCTATCTCCAAACGAGACAGGAAGGACTTTCTGGGAAGCTACAAGATCAGAATTATTGAGGATGGAAAAGACTTCTGAGTCCATCGAGTCCAAGCTGTGCCCNTTCCCCTGGGGCTGAGATAAGGAGAAGTCCCTTCCCTGTGGAGGCATCCCTGCACTGGCATTGTCTGAAGCATCCATATTACCTCCAACCTTGAAGGTTTTCACAACCTGTCTGCCAAAATCCTGGAGAAAGTTGGTACAACCTCAGGGCTGTCCCTGCTCTAGCTGACCCAGAGGTCACTTCCTACATGGAAAATTTGATTCTCTGGGTTTTCCAGCCCTCTCCAGAGGACTGGCTTCCCTAAAGAGCCATAGTGTAAGGTCCTGCAGCAGCCAGGCTTTCTGGGGAGAACCAGGTATAGCAGAATCTCACATTAAGTGTACTTCAAGAACATAGTGAGGAATAGCTCAGAAGACATTGCTGAGAGCATGCCAGCTCAATGTTTTTAAAATTAACATCCACTGCACTAAAAATGGCACAGGTGTACCACTCTTCCATCACTAACTAATTTCTGTCTGAAAGATTTTGGACACAGGTGAAGTATGTGTTGTCCTGGTTGAGCTCTATTATGAATAAATAACTTGGAATGGGAAGATTATCCCCTTATATGTGTCATCATAATCATATTGGCCATTGAAGGGGGAACATGGAAAATTAATAAAAAAGGAAAAATGCCCTATTTCACTGTGCGAGTAAGTGGAACAGGTAATAGAAAAGAATTATAGAATTATTAGGACTCCAAGACTTTCAACCAAAAATGAAAGGGGGAAAATTTAGAGTAATATCCTGTACTGAGCCCAGACATTGGCAAAGATAAGACACGGAAGCACACAGAGCCCCCTCCTCAAACTCCCTGTTCTTTGAGGCTCTGTGGACACTCTGAAAGGTTCATTTCCAGAGTGTTCTGACCAAATCCCTGCCAAAATCCCCTCCTGGTGACTCCATCCTGACCATCCCCACTGCCCCACGCAGGTGTCCGGGGTCTGTTTGTGTGAGGAAGGGGGGACACACAAAAACCCCTGAGCAGCAGCTGGGCTCTGTTCACTGCAGGGGAATCCCCACCCAGCTGCTTCCATCCACTTCCCATTGACAATGGCCAGAAAAAACAGAGCAGGGGCCAGGACATATTAAAGTGTTAACTGCAGGCTGTTATCTGTGTTCTGCAATTATGAGTGTGATAGAAACTTGGTCATTTTCCCCCCCTGTTGCACTGCTGCTCTCCCATGCCAACATGTACACAGCAGATTTCTGTATTTTAATCTTAAGCATGTCATTGCTTACTTGCTGCCTTGAAAGTCAGCTGCCGGGGTGGGAAACTAAGACAACCAGATGTTTTGCTTTTCATGCTGAGGAAGTGAAATTAGACATCATCTTCCTTAAGATTTTTTATGGAAGAAAGTTCAGAAATATAAGGGAAGCTGTACTTTTAACCCTGTGCAGTTAAGCATCAAATCCAGTAGGACTAATCACTGGTTGAAAAAAAATAATTAAAAAGAAGTAAGAATAAACAATGTGGAGGGAGGGGTGGAAAACAGTAGGAAGAAAATGGAGTAAATATCACCCTTTGTTCTTAGTTATGCCTTGAAAATTAATTATCTCCTTAATGAAGAGCAGGTAAATTTCTACCACTTAAAAACTTCTAGTTTAAAAATCGAAAAATGTTTATATTTAGATCAAATATTTCTACTTCTGACCTTCATAATCTGATACTTCAAGTCACCCACTGCTAAAACAGATGCACAGCTCTTATTGCAAACTGCCCACATGTTGTGGCTGGCATCCTAAGTACATGGAAATGCAAAAATCCCAGTATTTTTCTTGCAGACTCTTTTTTTCAAGGCGTATCTGACAGTCTTCAAGAGGGCTGTTGCAATGTCAAGGCAGAGGGGTATGAGGTTTTTAGGCAAGCAGCCTGGAGTGGGAAGGTTTCATGCATTGCCAGCTCTTGGCAATCAGTGCTGTGTGAAGGAACATTCACGCCACAGCCCTATTCAGCTCCTCAGTGTTATCACAAATGGGAAATTAAACATTTTGTCTCACAACAGAATACACTGCCTGGCTTGCACCCATATCCCTTTAATTTCATTTGTACTAGCTGCAAATCTGTTTCTCATTTAGCTGCAGCTTCTTTCTCAGCAGTGTCTCACTTTTTGTGTGTGTGTGTTGTACTGCAAGTGAATTTGTGTTTAGAGGTGAACACTGGGTCCAACCACAACTCCTAATTCAAGCCCCATTCAACCCTGTGACTCTTTAGATTTAAACTTTAGCCCAGATCTAGCATCTTTCAGTTGACTTCTGCCTTTGATATAGCACAAATCGAATCCCTGGAGTTGAAG
This sequence comes from Drymodes brunneopygia, assembly GCA_013400955.1. Lineage (NCBI taxonomy): Eukaryota > Metazoa > Chordata > Aves > Passeriformes > Petroicidae > Drymodes > Drymodes brunneopygia. Next base: position 45,636 of record VZTZ01023109.1, read on the forward strand.
ACCTTTGGGCAATTTCAGGGTTGAAATATGACTCCATCTCAAATCCACAGCTTGAGCTCGTTTCTTGGGGGTGGTGGTGAGGTCCAGGCATGAAGCCTTGCTCATGTTTCCTATCACTCTTTGCTTATGTCCTTGGCATGAATTCACCCATCACCTTTTCAGCTGAGGTTTTGCACACTGAGGCCTCCTAATCCAACTCCTGCCCACAGATGCTCCAAAAAGAAAAATAATCTAAAGTGACCCTATATTTGAAAATCAGTGTCATTTGAACCTCCCACTGAAATGAAAGATTCAGATGCTGAACAATGCAGCCACTCTGGGCCTGCTCTTAAATCTTCTGGAACAGCTCAGGGAGCAGCACAGGAGAGATCCTGAGCTCCTGGAGGGGGATATTTTTCTGCACAGCAGGAGTGGGAGCATCTTTAACCAAACTGGAGCCAGAATCAGGGCAAGCAGAGGGCAGATTTTCCCAGCTCCCAATTCACTGCCTGTCTGCTCGTGGCTGAAAACCTAATTTTGTTTTTCCTCCAAAGCAGCACAATAATAAGTGTTAAAAATCTGTGTATCAGGAAGATAATAATCTACAGATTCCTCTGTTTCTTTTACTTTTTAAACACTTCGTGTGTCTTTTTCTAAAAAACACAATGTATTTTCAACCCTAAACTGTGTTACTGCTATTTTAAAAAAATAACAAACACCAACAGAAACATACAAACAAACAAATTAATTTAAAAAACGTTATGAGGCTGTTTTCCCCCTGATGATGTAGTTATGCAACATCAGCCCAAGGAAAAATTGTCAAAGGGAATGACAGAAAAAATTATTCTTTGGACCCAAGGGAAATTCAGGAAGTTTTAACACCAAATGATAGCATTTCTCATTTTCTTCATTAAAGAAAACATGTTTCCCCTTACACAATTACAAAAACCAATCTTTACCCTAGAAATACCTATTCACTCAGTAATTGGCCTGAACTGATTTAAGCACTGATGAAGCCCTCTCTGCAGCAGCTCTGCTGCTTGGTGCATTGATCTCAGGTTCTCCTTGTCTCTACCTACACAGAGCTGTGGAATTTTTACTCCCTGAACACTCAACAATGGTTTTAAATCAAGCACTTTTTAAAAAAAGACAAGTGAGCATTGGTTTCTTGAAGTTTGCTTGCAAATTTATTTATTTGTTTTTAAGATCACAGGGAAAATACTGGAATATTTTTAAATTCTTTTTCTAGAAGAATTTCCACATCTAGAAGATGTGGAAAAAGGCAATCTCCACTCTCCTCCTGTAGCAGGCAGTTAACAAGGAAAGAATTGAAATATTTCCAGGTGTCATTCCTTGCTAAATATGAATTCCAGTTGTTTTTTAGGCAGCTCTCCTGTGGCATAAGTACCTGTAAGTTTGAACATAAGCTGCCATTACAGAAAACTCCCATTTTCTCTGCCCATCATGATGATTTGCTTTATCTAAGCAGAGGGTGTTGTACTAGAAGGGTAAAGAAAGCAGCTGAAAACCATAATGGACAGGAAAACCTGGCTGGAACTTCAGTGTGTCTCTGCATCTCCTCGTGCTTTGATTTTTATTTTTTTGTTGTTTGTTTGTTTGTTTGTTTGTTTGTTTGAAAAGAAATGCAGTCTCATGGTAGATATTCTCTTTCCACAGCTAGAATTACAGCTGTGAATCCAGTTTCATTTCTTTTTAGAAAAGCAAAGTCTCTAAAGTATTGCAAAGTGAAACTCACCAAAAAAAGGGTTTTCCTTTCCCATTTTACTCAGTTATTTGGGAGTGACAATGATGGACATACAACATTTTGTTATTGACTTTGTAATGGGAGAGCTTGGCATGTCTTATTGCTTTTCATAAATTTCCAATAGAAGGAAAAGCTGAAAAGGAGGACAAAATGTTTGTAAGCTACAGAGTGAACTCTGGGATAGCTCAAAACTTATTCTTTCAAAGTGTGTTCCTAAGTCCACAAAATGTTACTTAAACTGACAGCTACATGGAGAGCTCCTTGCAGAAACAGTTATCATGAAAAAAGCTTTTCTAAAACCTAAAAATCATCTCTTTGAACTGCTAATCTAGCAATTGATGCTAATTTCATAGAATTATAGAATTATTAAGATTGGAAAAGACCTCTAAGATCTTTGAGTCCACAAACTTGTTAACCCAGCACTGCGGTGTTCACCAGCAAACTGCATCATTTAATGATGAGTATTTAATGATTTGCTGCAATTTTTTTAGCTTTAAAAAATTGAAATTTAAAATCCCTGGGAAAGAAGTGTTTGCTGAGGGACATGTCACAAATCTAAATTGTAAGAGAGGCCATATAGTGAATTTATCAGGGGAAAAAAGTGTAAAACTTCCCAGAAGAGCTAAAAAAACCCCAAACACAAGGATAATACTTTTTTCTCTGCTCTGGTTCTGTCACACAGAGTGTTATATTTGTGGTACTGACTGCCATGGGATGTCACGGAGACCAGAAGCATGAGCAGTTTTAGGAGGGATTAGAGGGATTGATGGGGCTAAGCCCATCAGTGGTAATTAGGGTATCTGCTCAAAATAACATTTACACAGAAAATCCATGTCTTGTCTGCAGTAGCCTTTCCACGGAGATATTCCCTAATGTGGGAGTGCGAATGGTGACCTCCAGGCAGCTCCAGCAGAGCAGGGAACCAGGGCAGAAGCCTGAGCTGCTCTCAGCTGATCAGGTTCCCAAAGAGTTCCCTGTCAGGCGCCACCACCGTGTTCCTATACTAAAGCTTAGTAAACGTTTTTTTTTTCTTTTTGGCAGAGATCAAAACCCATCTCTGGTTTCCCAGTTGCTCTGTGTGTCCCTGTTGACATTCACACACAGCAAAAGGCAACACTTTGAGCTCTAACCCACCTCCACCCCAACCTTTCCAGCTGTCAAACATCAGTGTCCAAGTGAGAGACTTGACCCTGCTTGAGAAAAAGTCCAGCTGTGCTGTTTGGTGAGGTGGCTCCAGGTGAAACAGCATGCTCTGCCTGCACTGAACCCCTCCAGAACCATTTCTGGATGAGCTTTAGTACCATTTCCTACACTAATTGTACTCTTGTGTACAATTTTGGGAAAAAACAACCAAACTACAACAACAACCAGCAACAACAAAACAATGACCGTCAAAAAACCCCAAAACAAGCCAAACTAAAATAACAAACCAATAAATCACCATTTCTCCTATCATTTTTTTGGAAGATGTGGGTAAGCATTCTGTCCTTTTCATAGATTTTAAAATGAAAATGTTTTGCAGGAAGGAGGCTGCTGGGCCTTTAACACTCCTCAGCTGTGAAGTATTCCCCTTCGTAAACCTAAAATAAGCTTAAACCCATAGGACAGGAATCCTGCAAGTCAGACTGACCAATGTGGTGCAGCTCAGCCCTATGAGACTTTGGGTAATTTTATTGATATTTGTGGAATAGGAGGTTGCTTCACCCATCACTGGTTTCTGTCCCTCTGCAAATAGCTATCCTGAAGCTCCTCATGCACAGGAACAAGTTTGGCACGAAGAATTTGGCTGATAATGTTGCCTTTAGGACAAAAAACATCAATTTTACTGTGAAATATATTATACCATTCCATCCACCTCAGGTATAACTGCACTGGAAAGGATGTGCTGAGCCAATCAAAGGATTTCTAAAACCATTAAATAAATTACTGATTTGCTGTGTATGTTCATTATTGATTGAAGCAGGGAATAATCATAACTGTATCAAGAACCAAGATATGTATGTATAAAAAATAAATTCTTCCTCTTAAACATGTGTCTAAAAAATCACAAATGCAAAATTGGTATCATGAGAGGCATCAGGCTCAGTCCTAATGACTTAAGGGAGACATTCATGCACAGATCAAGGGGAAGAATTGGATGTGGATTTGAGAATGTTTTACCTCTCCATGCACACTGGTTATGGCAATAACCACAGAACAATTAGCTTTAAAAACTGCTGTCAGAAGTTATGAAACAATGAAGATTAAACCCCACAATAAAGTGTAAAATGTCCAGCATAATTAGTTAGATAGACAACCCTGTGAAAATATTTATGACTGGACCTCAAAATGGCTTTTTTAGGAGAACTTCTGGATCCAAACTGGATCCTCAGAGTCCATACTAGTCCCTTGGATCCCATGAATTCTCCAATCCCATAGACAATCATT
>VZTZ01023109.1:49834-75631 GCA_013400955.1 Drymodes brunneopygia
TTTTTTTTTTTTTTTTTTTCATAAAAATCACCCTAAATTTCTGGTCTGCAGGAGGAGCACCCCAAGACTTTCAGGGCTCAGCAGCTCAGGAAATCTCTTTCATCCAACCCCAACGAGCGCCCTCAGACTGGCTCTTCTCTGGGCTCACCTACCACCAGAATAAATCAGGTTTTCCCAAAGTTCCTGCTGCTTCCAGCTGGGCATTTTAACCAAGTTGTCAGTGATCTGAACTGAAATTCCTGCATCTGAGGAGGGCTGTGCCAGCGAGAGTGAAACCAGCAACATTGCACACTACATTTGCATCAATCTTTAGAATCAGATGAAAAATGCTTTAAAATAAATGCAAAATTATGCAAACAGCGTGGATACCAGGAACTGTGCCTGTTTAACCCAAATACAGCAGAGCACAATGTCTAATTCATTAGAAGGGGGCCAGAATGCAGCCCTCTCCCTTTCCAGGTCAAATATCAAATTCTGGTCAGATATAAAAAGTTTGGAAACCTTCTCAGGATCTTTTTACTTCAAGCACAAATTGTGCCAAGCTACCAAACCAAATTAAAGCTGGGGAGCTCTTGGGTGCCACTCAGATGTGATAAAAGAGGCATTCCCATGAACAAAGCAAGGACCACAAACATTAGCAATACAATCTGATTATACAATTCCTCATCACTGTCAGAGTGATTAAGATTTTCACTGTCAGGCTCCTGAGGCTGAGGGAATAGTTCAAAATAAATACATGATGCAGGACCCAAGATGTAGCATTTAAGACTCACCAGAAAAAGCTCTAAGCCCCAGACAAAGCTCTACACCAGATAAATATTACCCAGGCCTAAGCCCAAACAGTTCACAGTATCAGAACAGGAAACTCTTCCAGTTTATTGGGACTAACACGAGAGGGAGTGAAAGTAACTCCTCTTTGCATGTGATTAAAGGAAAAATAAAGCACAATATTTCCAGAGTTGCAGTTCTACCAGTAGGCTCTGTCACTCATTTCAGCACTGCTCAGAAGAATTTAAAATATATAAAATTCATTGTTAACACTAGACTTTGAGTAATGTTCTGTGTGAAAAGTGAATTATTTTCAAATTCTCTCTGTAGGCAGCACCAGCTATACTGAATAATGTAGCAGATAAAAGTGATTATTTTATTTCCCTTTTCTCTAAGGAAAAAATAAAAATTAAAGTATTTTAAATTTTTCAGTTGTCTTATTCATACTTTCGTTTAAGGGTTTTTCTACAGAAACTTGCCTGAAGGTTAAACTTTTCACCTTTATGATTTTCACATTATGACCAATGTTGAGTATCAAAGATACCCTGAATAAGGCTTCTTTTATAATACATCGTTGGGATTTATTATTGTACTATTTCAATGGTGCAAAGTTGCTTTTAGGACACTAGTGTTCTTCTTAGCAATTTGTATATTATTGTAGACTCTCCAAAATGCAACTTGAGTTGGTTTTATGGTTAAAGAATAGGTAAAACCCTAATTTTGCTGCAGATAATCAGAGCTGTGAGATTTCTAAACAAGTCATTTATCTGATGGAAAACTGTAGCAAACAGAGAGGCCTGGTTTTATCAGGAAAGAAAAAGAAAAAAAAGTTCACATTTATAAATCAGTATGCTACAGCAAAGGCTTACATGTCATGGAGAGATTGTTACCACTCCATGATTTAAATGCTGAAATAATTAACTTGTCTGACTGAAAAAAAAAAAAAAGAATTACAAAGGAATTCAAAGGAAACTAGCCAGAGGCGATTATTGTATTAGCAGTAATATCCTCCTTTGAAAAACAGAAAACCTGCTTTTAAATGTCCTGTGGGCTATGGATTTTCTTCTGATGTCAGCAGAGGGAAGGCAACTTTCCTCGTGCCTCTTTGAAGAGGAGCAGTTCATCACTGTCTGATCTGACACGTAGTCATTATGCCTTTTTCTGGAGGTGCTCAGCACAGCTCCTGCTATGAGATAATAGCATCTTTTCCTAGAAAGGCAGAAAAGTGGAGTTTGCTGTTCCCTGAAGACATCTCATCCTGGGAATTGCCTGGGGAAGCCAAACTCAGTGCTTGCCCAGCTGAAGCCAAATCTATTTGCACAACAAATGCCTACAGCTTCCCCTGGTCAGGTTCTGACATTTCACTTCTACCACCCACCAAGCTGAATTTGTGTGCTGAATTTTCAGCAGCTTTCACTCCACTGCAGGTTCTACAGCCCCAGAGCAAGATTTTCAACTGGAATACCCAAGAAAACAGCACCATTGCTCAATCACTCCACAAAACTCATCCCAGATTAATTCTTACTGTGATTTTTTTTTGTTCTTAAATATGGAAAGGTTGCCTTTGTAGGCTACTCAGATAAAAAATGATAAAACTGCACATGCACAAGCAGAAAATACCACGTTTTGCAATGGGGGTGGATCTCCTCTGGCCACTTTACTTACTCCTGTCCCTGCATATTTCTTATGCTGAAGGTAGATAGCTGTTTCTCTGGGAATTTTTCATCACCCATGTCACCAGAGCCACCCATATCTGAAAAACTGGCCTGAAAAATCACTCATACCTGCATCCTTGATCTGGTGCTCAGCAGACCAAAAGACATTACAGGAAGCCCTGCACCCATTCCTTCCACATCCAAAATACAGGGGGAAGGAAGGGAGAAAGGGGACAGAAAAGATACCTGTCCCCAAAGACAAAACTCAGAAAAAGAATGGGTAATTCTCAGCAACAGCTGAATTATTGAATAAGTTGTTCCATGTGCTTGGGTAAACTTTGCAATATCCCAAATTGTTTGTGCTTCCTCCTACCTTGCTCCCAGTCCTCCCACTCCTCCACAGCTGTTGCCAGTGCTCAGTACTCAAAACACAGGCAAGAATTTGGGACAGGCTGTCAGATGACAGGATTACTGGTCTAGACACAAGGGATTAAATCAAACTGTTAGATGTTCTCGATGGGCAAGGACGAGCGTAACAACCTTCTTCTCAAAATAAAGGGGAAGAACAAATCAAAAACCCCCTCCAAACCAAAACAAAACAATTTAAAGTCTCAACAAATGCATCTTATGGTGGGCCACAAATCAAATTAACTAGTTTAATTTGTGGAAAAAATCCCAAATGACACAATTTTACTTGCTTATACCTTCCTTGGCCCCTGCCTTTCCCTGCCTCACAATGGAACCATTCCCTCTTTCCAGGGACCACCAGAACAGACCACTGGTTTCCTCATCAAGTCTGTGCTATGAATCTGACTCCCTGAGCGGCTCCTGAGAGTCACTAGCAGTTGTCTGCCTCAATAAATCTCTGAAAAAGGAAAACAAAGATGCATTGTTTGAATGTGCACTGTCACCGTAGGAGTAAATAAGTGCGATTAATGTTTTGCTTCAGAAAACGTCTGGTTTCTGTATCCAGAAAAAAAAAAAACAAAAACCTGGAGTGTATCTGTTGTTCAGCTGAAATGTAATAATACAAATTGGTTATAAAAAAAGTTGCTTATACAAGCTTCTCTCCGCCATTATTCCTTTCCTCTCTTCTCTGCTGTTATTTATTTTAAATTCTAGTTTAGGTGGATTAGATTTCATCTATAACCAGTATGTGACTGCATGTTGCCACAATGCCAGCTTCTGCTAGGACCTCACTGAAACCAGCAGCTCCCCACCCTTCTCCTTGATATATGAGAGACTTTCCAATGTTTTCCTTTCTAAAATGATTAAGAAGGCATTCTAGTTTTATTACATTGAATTTTTAAGGGGTATTTCACAACCAGAGCCTGGGTAGTAACAAATCACCTGTGTATTGCACAAACACAAACACAAACCTGCTGTAAAATAACATCAGCCAGGTGGTGTGTCCAAAAATGAGCAAAGGGAGAGTTAAAGCAGTCTGAGCCTCTGATTAAAGGCAGCAACATAATTAATAACAGCAGTCTGTCCTCGTTCTTCAAGAAGAACTTCTGATATGGTTCAGATCTGGGGGGAGAAATCAAATGTGAAACAAGACATCCCATCTGCATGTGGTGTGAGTTGGCGTGCTGGAGCCTTTTGAATCACTGAACAGCCTGCCTTGCCCTCCAGTTCATCCTCTCCCTTTCCACCCTCTTTGTCATCACAAGTTTTCACTGTTGGCAGCATCTCTGCCCAGTGCCCATGTTCCTTCCCAAAACTAGCTGCTCCTTGCTTCCATTTCGTCTGTCAGTTCTTGATGCAGCACAATCTCATTTCCTCTTTTCTCTTCCTGACCTGCACCATCACAGGTGGCCCTCTTCTTTCACATCCCTGTGCCCAGTGGTCTGGGTTTTTTGTTCTGGTTTTTTTCCCATAAACTTCTGAACCTCATCATCTACATTTCTCCTCTTCCATGTCATGGCAGGTTCAGCCTTTTTATTGACCAGTTCAAAGCTGTGTCACCTTTCCCACTTCTCCTTTCTTCACCTAATTCCTTCTTACCCACTACCAAATTCTACTTCTCTTTCACTATTTCACATTTCCACCTCCATCCCCTCCTTCCTGGGCTCCTTATCAACATCTTTTTGCCCCTTTGGCATCAACATCCACATCAAGCTGTCCCTGCCATGGTGCAGGAGCACATCAAGGAAGCACAAGAGAGAGCCTCCCCTACATTTTTTCCTGCTGTTTGACCAAAATCCAGCTAATAGGAGATTACAGGTGAAATTCCAATGGAAGTCTTGCCAGGTTCTTGGCTTTGACAAGTTCAGCATGGACAAGTATCTTCATCACTTCCAGAGTTACACTAATAATCACTTTTAAATGCTTATAATTAATAAAGACATTTCAAAAGAACGTGCATCATAAAAGGAGCTTTTGCTGCCAGCACTGAAACTTCTGTAACTTCTCAGAGAAAATTTGCCAGAATTTCTTCCAAAAAGAACAAAATGACATGGTTTTATTCATTCTTGGTTTTGGAAAAAGAAAACCCAAACAAGTATTTTCCTCATAATTACAGGCAGCCTGAGGCACACATCTCACCTGGAAAGCTGAAGTTCAAATTATTAATGTTGAGCCAAGTTTAAAGCAGCAGGGAACTGCAAGCAGTGGAAACACAGACACCTTTAAAATGTGCTGTAGCCAGTCTCCCCTTCAATGTTAATTATGCATTTTGCTTTTTACTTTTCGATCAAGGTTCTGGGTGTTGCAAATAAAACACAAGTCACAGAATTACCAAGAACTGAGTCTGTTGTAAAAGCCACACAGAAATGTTGTCTGCCCTCTCCTGAGTGTACTGGAGCTCAGGTTTCCAGAAAACATTTTGCTTTGTCTGAAAATAGTGGCTTATTCTTAGAGAGCATCTAGGGCTGGTGAACTCTGTGCCTTTTATGCTTCATCTTCTCTTGTTCAGATGAGTGGAAGTTTTCAGTGAACTCTCAAGGCCAAATGGTTTTTGAGGTAGATTTGCTGAGGCCCTGTCGTGCTCTTACAGAAATCAAACAAAGGGAATGACATCGTTATTTTAAAAACTGTACAAGGAGAAAAAAAATAGCCTCACATCCACAGCCTTGCCCCCTCTTATCTCTGACAACATGTGCCAGAGGATGCACCACAGCAGTGGAGGAACAGGGTGGGATTATTGTATTAAGGCTCTATTTATACCAGGCAGTTCAGAAAGAGCTGTCAGAGCAGAGATGTTGTAACATGTCCTTTGCATTAGCAGGGTTTGGAAGCTCAGATAAAAAGCCCTGCCATCACGTTTGCCTCTTGGCAAACCTCACACACCGTGGCTCTGTGCTGTGAGAAAGGCTTGTCAAGCAAAAGGCTCTTGCTGCTGCACTCTTATATTCCTATTCCTAAATATACCATATTACCCAAGTGCATCTGAAGCAAAGAATTGTAGCAAACAGAGTCATAAGAAGCGAAGAAACAAAAAAAAAAAATTAGCCATTTTCATGTTTTCTTTCATTTTGCAGCATCCAACTCCTTGCCTTCATAAGGATTTGATCTAAGAAGATACAAGTGTGGAACTCACTTTCCTGTTAATTCCAAATATTCAAACTTCATGTAAAATCAGAATTCTCAGTTTTAAGCAAAAACCAAAGCCCAAATAAGAGTTTTCTCCTGAGATTATAAGTAATTTACTGTGTATAACACAACAGCCTGATGTCCTGAAAAGACCAAACAGGATTTCACAGGCAAGTTCAGTCTCTTTTGGTGATGTAGAAAATCAGAGCAAGCAAAAGAAATCAAGGCCAGACAATAAAACAAGGTAAAAGCTACACATAGGGAATAAAGAAGAAGCCATCTCGACCCAAAAAATAACTTCTAGATCAGTGAAAATTTATGGTTGTCCATAGTATTCTGGAAAAATAGGTTTATTTGCAATACAAATATGATTGTTTGCAATAGTTTCAAGTGGTTTCCCATCTAAAACTTGCTTCAATCAGTTTCCCAAATAAAAATGATTTCTGGGTTACTCATTCCGATTCTGTCCCTCTGTGGAGTCTTAGTGAGAACCCATCAGAGCAGTCCTCTGAGCAGAAACAGATTTTTTTGTAGCATGGAAAACACAAGTGACTATTTTGTTGCATCTCAATTTACTCTGATTGGAAGCAATAGTTATTAAAGATGCAAAACTCCCATGGACTTGAATGTCTTGAATTTTTGAATGCCATAAATCTCAAGGAAGGAAAGCACTGTCTCCCTCCAGGCAATGTGGCAATTGCAGACAATTTAGAAGTCCGAATCCTTTTTTGCAGCCAACTAAAATTATGAGCACTTCTATATCAATTTGAAATCTGGTCTCTATTGACTACCAGAGCACAAAGCCACTGAAATTAGAAACATTCTTTTGAATTTGTATTTAACTACAGGATTGTTTTGCTTATTGAACTTCCCCCACACTTTCGATATAATAAAAGAAGTTGATCAAAACATCTTGATGCTCAGGAATCAAGCTGAATTTCCAAGTTGCACAAATAGGAATTTTTCACCTTTTTTTTTCCTCCCTGTTCACTTGCAAATTCAGCAATAAAATTTATAAACAATGTTGAAATACGATAAAGAATAAAACCCACAATTTCATTTTCATTTCCAGCTCCACAGAGCAGAATTGCAAGAATTTATGAAGCTGGCAGTCTTCTACGCAGATTTCACTCTATTTGCTTTCTATTCTGAAATAAAATTAGCAGAATGAAGCTTTTTCCTTTGCTCTTTGTACCATTGTGAGTCCCTTCATGAGGGAGACTCTGGCATGTATTGGATACTCAGAAACCTCTCTACAAATACAGATTTCTCCAAAGGACTGCAGCCCTGGAGAGGGATCAAAGCACATGGAATCAAGTAGCAAAAGAACTTCTTGGCATTTAAAATCACTAGTTCAATAAGAACAGCTAATTCAAAACTGCAAGAGGCACCTCCCACCAGCTAAATCATGGGGGTTTATTCTATTACAACCAGATTAAAAATTTATTTAAAATGTATTCTAAGAAATTAACTGCAATCACATCACAGCACTATATCCTGTTGGGTCACCCTGGTTCAGCCTGTCTTGATTTCAGCATCAAATTCCTTGGGTTAGTGTAATCAACTACAACCATCCTTCCTCCTACCTTTAAAAAAAGGATCACTTAAAAGCAGTCTTCATGTGAAAACATCTTTGGGGAGGAATCCTGGTAAAGCTTTTAAGTTGACTTTTCATCCTGATTCAGTCTGAAATATTTTTCTAGTTTGCAAGCTAACTCCCTGGTTCTATTGCATTAAGCATTTCAGTTTTAGGGTTTCAGGGGTGGAACAAACCACAGTACAAATAAACTCACAAAAAAGTTTTAAAAACCTAATTGTAAAAATATTATCTTTTAATTTTTTTTTTTTTGCTTTTAGTGACTCAGAGAAAATTCCACTCTTCTTTATGTAACCTGTGACTCCCATTGAAGTCATGAGCACGAGTACCCAAGAGGATATTAACCAAAACTTTGATGAAAGACATTGTTTGCAGAATTTGTAACAATACTGCATTTCATCCTTCAGCAAAGCCCAAAATAACCTTCAGAATCCTTTGCCATTTCCTCTAAATCACTTCTTCTGGCAGTACCACATGCACACTACAGGGAAAAAAAACACCCCAAACAGTCACACATGAGAAATACAGCAAAGTTTTTTTATGCATTTTAACACACATGTTAATTTAAATCCTAATTTGTCATGTCCTAGCTGGAAGAAAAGCATGAGAGCATAAAACACAAATCCATTCCTTCTTTCCTGCAGCCAGTCCCTGACTGTGGCCACATTTTCTGGTCTCTCACTCTTGTTCTACCCCAGCAAGAGGGTTCAACATCTCTGCAGGCAGCTGAGTCTGGCTTATACCTGAAAAAGATCCCGAATTGGAGACTTTGAAGAGACATGAGCTTTACCCAGACATTCAGGACCTTCATAACACATATGCACTTTCTTTTGTTTTATGAAGTAAAGCAGAAACTACCATCTTAACTATGCACAAGAAGTAGACTGGGGTTCTAGACCTCCTTTAAAACTAATGAAATCTAATCCTCCATTCCCCAGCTTCTAAAAAGGACTTTTAATCATTAAGTTACAGCCAACACAGAGGTAGGAACAGGGATTAGAACCAAGAATGTTTTTCTAGGAGTGTGTCAGCCGTCAGCCTGCAAAGCAATGGATCCAGAGCATCAGGGGAAATGCTGGCCTTGCATTTCCCTCTGCAGAGTGGGGGAACATCAGCACGGGTGTGAAATTGAGGTTTTTCTCTGGCTGAGGAGAACCTGGATTGGAAGCTCAGCTTCCTGGAGAAATCAAAGGTATCTCCTCATCCTTCCCAGTCCATTATTTTTGACTCTTCAGTCACCTAAGAGGAAACAGCAGAAGCATAAAAGCAAGGGAACAGACCACAGGCAAGGTGGATTCTCATGATCATTTTGATCACCTGTGTCACACTTGGGCTGGAGATTCATCACTACAGCAAGGTGGTCTGGATAGCAATGACAGTGAGGAGGGCTGCAGAGGGAGCTTTCAGGATTCCTCACTTCTGGGATTGTACAGCTCACAGAAAATAAATAAAATCCAGATATTCTCACTATGTATTTCCACTTAAAGAAGATCACTATCAAATACATCATGTCCTAGGAGAAATATGTCTAAGGACTATCATACCAGCATCCTAAAGGAAAAGTGAGTTCTGCTGTGTACACACAGAACTTGATGAATCTGTTTAATTGCTCATATCCCAATTGTTTTTGTAGTAACCATCTGCAGCCTACAACTCCAAGCTACCATAGAAAAATAAAGCACTAATAATGAATGTCTAAGTGCCAGTTTGGACATGCATCAAAAGCAGAAATATATCCTAATAAGCCACCTGTCAAAAGTTCAACAAATTAAAGAACACAGGAGCCAGCACAGTTTTAATGGGATCAAAGATTTGTTTGACTATTTGGTGACATCTCTGTGGGTCACCAGCTTGTGGCTGTATCTGTTGTCCAAAGGGAAAGTGATGATGGGTGAAAAGAAGCTCTCACTGATCCCTGCAGTTCCACTGACCTTATGTCACTGCATGCTGGTCACTGCATGGGTGTAGCTCAGATCAGGATGTGACCCATTAAACCCTGGGATCAGGGATGGAATTCAGCCTCCCTACCAGAGAGGCCAGAATCCACTGGGGGATTACAGAAATAAGCAAACCTGAAACAGAATCAAGGGTTTTTTTTCCTTTTGTTAATCATTTATTTTTAAATTATTGGAAAAAAAATCCCTTGTGAATGAATGAATGAATGTTGATCTTTCTTTTGCCAAGTCTGCAAAAAAAATTTCTAAAGGTTCCCACTTGTTTCTGTCTTTCATAGTATTCATGTTCATAACTAGCACATTTGCAGTGCTAAAACTGAGAACAGGGAACATCAGAAGTTAAAGAAAGAAAAAGTAATTTGAAAAATAATTCTGCATTTACTGATAATGTCACACTAATATGTCTTGAAATGTAATTGGCTACCTACAAACTAGAATTTTTCACTGCTCTGCCTGGTACACTCCCATTCAGTGACTCTGGACCAGCTGCATGCTGAGGCAGGACAGAAAAATTGTGCCCACAGAAGTTTAAAAGGACAAATTTTATACTTTAATGTGGCTTGATTTTAATTTAAAGCAATAGTGGAAGCCACTATTGAAACTATTTGATGCTGCAATTTCCAGTTAGAGCAGCGAACAGAGGATTCCCTTCACTCTTTTTTTTCTGGTTTAAATTGCTGAAAGCGGCTGTGGAACAAGAGGAAGAGCTGCAAAGGCTGAATCAATATTCTGAACGCTGATCCACCAGAAAAATAACAAACAAAAACCTAAAGCGCCTGAACTGCTGAATTTTCCTTGGAGAAAACTCTGTATTTGAAGGGGAAGAGTGTTACATGCCAGTTTTGGACTGGCAATGACAATGTGTGCCTCCACAGCTTGTGGAGGTACCACTTTCATTTTTATATACCTTTATGTATTCTCAGTATTCTTAACATACATACTTGTAATTCTTTAAACCTGGTTATCTTAACATAAACCCAAAGACCAAACATCCTAAAAGCCTCACAGTTAAAAACCAAAAAACCTATCCTAAAAAATCAAGACCCTCTCTAAAACTTATTCCATAAACTAAGATTAAACCCATGTAGAAGAGAATACTTTAGAATAAAGAAATATTACTTCGTTCATTTAAACCTCTCACTAGAGAATCTTTGTCAGAGAGTTTGACTCTGCTCTAAGACTGGGCAGTTGGTTGTTTTTTCTTCAAATCTCCCACAGAGAAATGAGAATTCAGGAAAACTTAATGTTATCTGTCTGTAATCCAAAACTACAAGTGCAGTCCTCTGTCGGTGTTTCATGGTGGCAAATGGAGAGTAACAAGTGCTGGAAGGATCCTGCCTCTAAAATATGAATACTATGGAGTACCAGTGATACAGGGCTGAACTTGCTCCTCCTGGCAGCTTTTCACCATCTCTAATCACTCCTGGGGAAAAAGGCTTGGCCAACAGCTAATAAATTTCACCACAAGCATGTTTTCTTTTTCATGGTGGCACAGGGACCATGGAGGGGTGTCTTTGATAAGCATTTGCAACAACCATCTAATGATGAAAAGAGTAATTGGTGCAGATTATATATATAAAAAACCAAAAGTGTATTCTAGGCGCATGTATCTAAACTCACTGAACATTTAGATACAGTTTTTTTCATCACCCTGAAATTCACAGTATTATTCTTAGATGGAGGGGTGTGGAAACAGAGTAGTTTAGACGTGTTTTGTTTAATTTCTGTTAAAGAGGTTAAAAAGAAATTAAGCCCTTTTGCTATAGGAAGATCCCAGATGATAGATTTAATCTTAGCTTTAAAACTATAAAAATGTTGCCACTGCCTTAATCATAGCACCACAAAAACAGTCCAGGGATAACAAAATGCTATGGTTGGTTTTGAAGTTTTTCTGGACAAATGATCACAAAAGTTGAATTAGATACACAGCATTAAACTCAAGGTTTGCCTCTGTGAAACCCATTTTAATTTAGAAAATTTTCTGCAGTGCTTCAGTGTCAGAGACATGCCTTCCCTGACTGGGTAAGATGTGACAATTACAAAAGCAAATCTCAAAACTAGCCATACCCAATCTGTAGGGAAAAAAATGCTGTAACAGAGGTACCTGCATGGTTTTTACAGAGTAAAAATTAGAGGGAAGGAAAGCTGGAGAAGCCAAACCCTTATTCTGACACTGTATAAATCCACATTACTTTCCAGTTTGAAGCTCCAAGTACTTCTAGTCCTCTGTCTTCAATAATAGCAGAATAGGAAAAATTGCAGGGAGCAGCAATAAGGTCAATTAGATACTGGCAAGACAAGTAACTAAACATTGCAGTTCTTGAAACTGGAAGAAAGCAGCATAAGGCAACAGGAAGCTGACAGGACTGATATCCATTTTACCATGCCTGATGTGGAATAATCGTCATTTTGAGAACAACATGAGAGGGCATCAAACAAACCTAGCTGTTCAAGAAACTCCTACAACACATGTAGACAAGCTGTGGAATCCCTCAGCACAAGACATATCATAAGATGAAAGTGTTCATGGACACAAGAAAACAACATGTTCCTGAATTATAAAAAAAATTCAAATATATAGAAAACTGGCACCACACTTGCTTCAGGAGCTGTCTGTAATGCAGGTGGCTGGAAGAGTGTTCTGGAGAAAGACACAGTCCATTTTTCAGTGTTCTTTCTCCAAAAGCCTGTGCTGTGAGATTACCAAATGTCCCTGGCCTGTGCCCAGCACTAATCCGAGTAGATTGTATTAACTTGACCTCTTTGGGTGAAATGTTAATTAACTGCAGTGGATTTGTGCTCCAGCCTTCCCTATTACAAAAAGAAACCATGTAAAAACTTTCTTGATGCCAGATTTATCTAATGCACATAATTCTGTTTTTACTGAGCAAATAAAGACATCAAACTTCCTCTTTTGGATATCCCTGAAATTCTTTTAAGAACTAGAGCTGAATTAGCTAAATTTCTGTTCTTCTGGCTCTACCAACGATGCAATCCCTGAACTTACCAGAACACAGACAATTCTTGTGAACACTATTTTACAAATTCATGCTGCACCAGTTCTACCAGAATTTCATGTATGAGACAGGTCTTTTAATTAATCCTCTATATAGAGGGATTTGGTGTCAAAATCTCCTCTCTTACTCTTTTGCATCTGAGCACAACTTTTGAACTCCTACTGGGTCTATAAAAAATTCTTCCTACAAACTCCCTAGCAGTCTGATGCACTGATCCTGATATATTCAAGGAAGGAATTATTTTTACATTTGTTGTTTATTTGAAGTTGTTCAAACTCTTAGTGATGTTCAGCTGTACCACTGCTCCTTAACAGTTCTGTTTCCCAACTTCCTCTCCCCAGACCTGTGTCTAAAGTTGCTCTTTTCTGAAAAGTTAAGTTGATCCAGGAATCTGCAATTTCTTCAAAGTGGTGTGCATTTACACAAGTCTATTAAAAGGCACAGAAAGAAAAATAATTCCAGATGCAGATGGTCCCTCATAATTCGTTATTCCTTAATGAAGAATGTGTCTATTTTAAGATCTAAGCTAAGTACCATTTCCATAGGAGACCACCTACATTTTTTTAAATGCATTTCAGAGGAGAGTAGAACAAATCTGAGTCACTAACAGAGATCAGCACACCTGCACAGCCTTGGACCAGACAAACAGACAGGCCCAAGGACTTTAATTTAATATGTGCTGATATCTTCTCTTTAAATCCCTGAGCATTCAGAAAAAGCATTTTCCCCCACTCACTTAATTTGCTGCTGATTCCACTTTCTGAAACTTAGGATTTGACTTCTGCTGACCCTGAATTTCATCGGAGTAAAAGAAAACAAAGCAAAGGCCTTTTTTTAAAAAAAGACATAAATAGTAGGACACAGATTTAAAGGAATAGTTTACTATTTTGCAGACAACAGCCATGTTCTTACAAGCTGAATTCAAAACATCAGCCGCCAACTCCTCCAGCCTTGCCCCCCAACCTTAGCAGGCAAAAGGAGTTTGACAGATTAACATGACAGACTAACAATAGAACCATCCAAATATTTGCAGCCAAGCAATGAGGACACCTCCCTGGGCCCCACACTCCATGTTTTGCCATGTAAAAGATGCCAAGGAGTGTTTAAGAACAACTTGGATGGGGCTTTGAGCAGCCTGGCCTAGAAGGTGACATCCACACCCATGGCAGGGAGTTGGACCAAGATGGTCCATAAGGTCCCTTCCAACTCAAACCATTCTGTGATTCTACAACTCTGTGAGTGATGGGAACCTGAGAAAAGGTGCCTTACACGGCTTCATGAGGAACAAAGGTGTGAGCAGCAGCCTAGGAGAAGGGAACCAGGGAAGGCCCAAGGTGCACGAGGCCAGGCTCTCTTCCACCTCCCTCCACTAATTAGCTCATTGCCAGAACCCCTTAGAAAAGTCACCTTCTGATGTTCCCAAACCATCTGACTCTCTCACAGCCTCAGAAAGCCACAGCAGATCATCCCTACAACCCCTTTCTGCTTTTATCACCTCCAAAGGATGACTGCAGGCTATGGAGTGAATATAATGACACAAAGTTCAATAAGAAACCCACTCCCTATTTCAGTGGCTGCCCCATGACTGCAGGCAATCACTGCCATCTTCTAAAGGGGCAGCTTAAAATGTTTTCAGTTATGTTAGTTAGCCTCTCCTGCAGTCACACATTTATTGACTTTACTGCCAATTTCAAATGCAGGCCCCGCAGCAGGACCTACAAATGACCTGTTCATCTGGACCAAGATGAACAGACCCTGACATGTGCTTAAATGTGTATTATCATTCCTAATAATTTAAATTCACCTCCTCACAGCCAGTTGCAGATGCTTTCCTTGCTGCCAGTACCCTCTGAAGAAGAGGTGAAGAGAGGAAGGCATGTGTCAGTGTTTCCAGGCTGACAGACCATTTTCTCTCAGTTACCACCACTCAGATATTGTTCCCTCCAACACAGTGACTTCTTAGCTAATTCCTTGGGCCTGTCACAGGTGCTGGGTCACCTAGCCCACATAATCATAGACAAGGTTTTAATCAAGACTTCTAGGGTTGCTTCCCTGTATAGCAGGCAATAGGGGACAAAATTCAAGTGAACACAAAGTATTAAAGCAGCAATGAATGCAAATATATGTCACTTCTTCATCTTCTTTTTTTTTTTCACCTGAAGGTTTTTTTATAGTTTGGTGTTTTAGCATGTCCAAGTTCACAAGAATAAGGATTCACACCTGGAGATAGGTGTGAAGAATGATTCCTTCCCAAATCCTCATTGCTGCTTTTTTTTTTTTACAAACTGCAAAGCACTCTCAACCTGTAAACACAACAGACATAAAATTTATGTGTGCACCATGACATGTCAGAGCACATTCAGCCCCCAGCTCTTTCACATTTCTCCATTAGCTCATTAAGCATCATCTGTGGTGGTACTGAATCATTTTTTGGAAATCAAAAATTGTGTCCAATCTTCATAACACTTTTCTAGGGATTTCAGTGCTCTCAAGACATGCTCTGTTGAATAAATTTAGTAGATGCCAGATTGAAACTAGACTTCAGCATGTTTAACCACATTATTGCTACAGGACCTAGAATTTGAATCTAGTGTTCGTGCAGTCATGACAGAGTAACTTGTAATAAACTAGGTGGGTATGATTACATCTGTATAGCTGCTAGAGCTATACTGCATTAACTGTGCCTTTACCATGGCTTTATAATCCTAAAAAATATGGGTTTGGGCCAGTGTTTTATGGAGCTGCCTTGCTCAAACGTGCTCTTCATGGCAAAAAAGTATTTTTTTTCCTGTTCGAGCTCCTGGAACTGTGACATGAACAGGAAATACAACGTTCATGTACAACAAATGAAAACAGGGAAACTTGCCAGAAGTTTGTGCTCCTTCTCCAAAGTCCAGTGCAGGGAAAGATGAATCTGCTGATCCTACACGTGCTGAGGCAAAATCCAGTGATGTTTAAGAGTGAGCTGTACTTCCAAGAAACAGAGCAAGGCTGGGAGCCTGGAACTGGATGGTTTTCAGGTCTCTCTTGTTGTTGCATCATCCTGAAGAAACCTTGCAGCAGAACTGGGATTGGAGAGCTCCCATCGGCCAAAACAATACAAGAAATGTACTCAGGGAAATACAAGGAAAAACTCAGGGAGAACATTTTAACCTGTTGAAACCGGATGTTCCCATTCACCCTTCAAGCCTAAGCCTTGTTCCACCTGTATCTCAGGGTGAGGGAGACGTTCCTGGATACATGGATTTGCATGGATCCATAAATAATACATGTAAATGTATCCATGTATTTGCAAGGATGTTTTCTTTAATTTACATCTATATCTCCTTTCCAACCTGAAGAACTTATTGGCCTCCCTCCAATGCTCTCTATGAAGACATGCAATCATATGACTGTAATATTACATATTGGAATATATATTTAATATATTTGGATGAATATATAATTATGTATATTTATCATGAATACATGATTGGTGTTCCAGTCGTGCTGAATTGCACAGGCAAGCAGGAAGTGAGCTGCCACATGATGAGCAAGAGAAAAGTGGAAATGCCTGACTATAGCTGAAATCAGCTTTAATTTTTTGCATCCCATGGCTTGGCTAGTGCAGCACAGTCAGAGAGGGGTTGACAAGTGGAATCCCACTAAGGATTCCTTTGTGACTTTTGGGCATTAAATGTCATGGAAAACTCTTTCCTGCCCATTAGCAACAGGTGGTCTGCTGCAAAAGGAAACCATTTTAGCCAACCAGAGAAAAGTTCATGTCTTTGACATCGGGACAGAACTGAAATTGGGGTGAGAAAAAGGATCTGGTAATGAAACTTTCTTCTAAGATTTTGAAAAATCAAGGCTCAGTTTCCTGCTCTCTCCCAGAGCACATCCCTTGGTCCAGATGAACAGACACCATTTGGATCCATTTCTCTGAATTTTAGTGCCCATATTTATGCAGGAATTTCATTAACAGCAAAAGATTAGGAGTGAAAGGATGAGATTTAAAACCAGAAGTGAATTCTGCAGCAAGTCTGGCCCTAAAATTTGTGTTCATGAACAACAAATACAGAATTGGCTCCTTCAAAGTGACCCAAGTGTTAGGAAAGATCTTCTGCTTATCATCCAAACCAGCCCGGGGGATTCATGGACAACTAAGATACTGATATATATATATATAAAAATACTCTTCATTCTTTCTTATTCCCAGCAGATATTTAAGTAAA
This sequence comes from Drymodes brunneopygia, assembly GCA_013400955.1. NCBI lineage: Eukaryota > Metazoa > Chordata > Aves > Passeriformes > Petroicidae > Drymodes > Drymodes brunneopygia. The sequence goes on from VZTZ01023109.1 coordinate 66,575, forward strand.
AATATAATTAGATTAAAAAAACTATAAAGATGAAGATTAAGAAAAAATATAAGATGCTAAAGATAAAGGTAAAGATAAAATTACTTATCTAATATGTGTTACCTTTAAATAAGTGTCACTTGTTGGATTCCAAAAATGATGTTTTACTCAAAACACTTCTAATTGACTCCTGTGGTGCTGGATACCATTAAGGAACTGTGAGTGATGTACATTGGCTTTTTCCTCCTTGTGTCTGCCACTCAAAATTTCCCTCCCAAAACCTTCCTGAGAGATGGGACACAACTAACCTGACCACTGCTGCCTTAGTACTGCCTGAAAATAATCCTTTATCATTCAAGGACCTTCATTTATTAGACATCTATTTATTTATTTATTTATTTGTGAGGTGTCTTCTCTCTCTTTATCAGGATTCTCTTTGAGAATGTGATGTGAGATGCAATTAAACACATCCCTGATCCAGGGAAGTCCACAGCTCACAGTTTAACCAGGCCAGAACCAATGCTTGTCATGTTCTTTAATGTGTGTATTTCATGTGTTTCTTCACTGAGATAACCTCTGTACATTGCTGGACGGTCTGGACAGATGCTTGAAAAGATATTTTATGTGCACACCAAAAGGCAACCCAACCCCTGCTGATCCTGAAGTCCCTGCAAGAGGAGAGCTTGGGTGATGGCCATCAAGAAATTTCCTCCAAAAACATGTTCAGAAGGAGCAAGAGGCAGCTCCCAGGCAGAACAAGGAGGTGGGATGAGGCATAAAGCTGTGGTTACATCAGTCCTCTGATGGCACCCTACTTATGGGCTCCCCTATTCCTTCAGCCTGGCCCTGAGTCTTCTGCTCCCCCAGTGCTCTAGAAAACCTCCAAATCCAGTAAATCTGATCAGGTTTGGCTACCAATGGCTACCTGGCCTACAGGAACTCTCTGAGACCATTTCAAGAGCTATTCATTGCCAGTGAAGCGTTGGCTGATGTTTTGCACCATTTAGGCTCTCTAGGAACAACATTCTGAAACTGGATCTCCTCCCTCTCCCCATTTTAGTGAACCAAGGGCTGAAACACAACAATTTACACTTCAACAAACAGAAATTCTATCATTGCTGTGTTTGATGTGTTAATGCTGCTGAGAAAAATTCCCTTGAGGGAAGACTCTGGTGATTACTTTCTAGTGCGTTTCAATATCACCTTGTGGACTTCGTCTAAGCAATCAAAGCAGAACCTAAAAATGTACCAAAATAAAGCCCTGAAAAGGAGGGGAATCTATTTCAGAGTCTGAGGGGAGAACTCAGCCTTGAGAAAGAAAAAAAAACAAACAAGTAGGTTGAAATACTGGCCTCTGTGAAATTGGTGACAAATCTCCCTCTGCTACACTGCTCCCACTTGTGTTCTAATATTTCAAAGGAAAATCGATTTTCCTAGCTTTGCTATTGACATGATGCTGATAGGGTAATAAGGAACTATTCACATCCAGCATACATACTCACACTGTGACAACCCCACTCAGCCCTTCACAACCAGAGGGAGGGAGAAAGTGGCAATTGTTAATAAATTTCCTGTGCAGATTTATTTCACCTGCTGACATTTTGAGAGGCAACTCAATCCTCATACTCTCAAATCCAACTGTGCCTGTGGGACACAGCCAGTTTGCATTAAATCATGAAGCCCTACTCTGGCTCGAAGAGGATAATCACAATTTGTGTTTAGGAAAATGGGTGAAGTCATTTGGGTTATTAGTAACAAATGTTTAACAATGCAGGCTTTTCAAAGACCCCTCTGTATTCTCTCCAGGAGGGTTTCAGTCTGTGCTGCCACTGTGCCCTCAGGAAAAGTTCTGTGTGTGACATGCAATACATGCTGTTCTGACCTGTGTCCTGTTTGAAAACCTGAGTGCTTTCTCCTTCTCTGTGTCCTACACTCAAACTCTCCGTTCCACGTGGAGCTTGTCCACATTTGTGAGTTTAAATGAGCTCATGATAAAGGGAGCCTGTTCTGTTGAAGAAGTGAGCACTAATGGAGGGTGGTCTCCATCATGAATCCAACATTTCCACGCAGAAGTTCTGGCTGTACAGGGGTTATCCCCTACCTCACACATGACAGAAAATGTGCATGAAAATCAAATTATTGTCAGTTATTAATTTCTCAATATCAGTCATCGTATGTATCGAACAACAGTGCCATCTCAGCATTTTATGGGATATATTAAAAACTTTGTGAAAGCTTAGTTCTCAACAAAAATAAGCCAGGGGAGTGGAATGAAAAAACTGCCTTGCTCCCAGTTCTGAAGAAACACTGTGTCATATACCACCACGAGGATGTGAACTGCAGAACTGCCACCCGGGTGTCACTTCATCCAAGGGACAAGACCAGCAGCACAGTGGAAGGGTTGGGGTGTGCCTAAAGGCTGGGAGGTCCAGAACAGCAATTTCAACAAGAAATAAGGTAAATGGGCATGTTCTCCATTATATAATCCCAAAACAGGAACACAGTAGACCATGTTGATTGATTTCACATCCTGGATTATTTTGCTTCTTCAATCCAACTGAAAAAAAAAAAAAAAAAGATTGGGTTTGATTTTCTGGTTTTGCTTCACCCATCTGGCCAATCCTCAATTAATAAAACTCTCATCAATGAAGCTGTAAAGGATAGTTTGTATTTCACTGATGAATCTTTCTGCTGCCTGTAGCCTGTTGTGCTAACAAGAGACTGGCAGGAGATGCAGGCAGCTGCTCTTTTGGAGTGGAAGTGCACCACTAGATCTGAGAGGCCAGTAAACATTTTCTTTGAAGTTATTTTCAATGTTTTCACAACCTATTTTGGGAAAGGAGTGGGGAAAAAAATCTTTATATATTTGAGGAACAAAATGAATTGACAGCATCTTTTCATGTGCTACTTCTACCCTGGACTGATGTGGGGCAGGGAGAAACATTCTGGCACCTTGTTCTAATAAGTCTTCTTCAGTTTTCTCATGGACACAGCACATTGTAATTTAGAAACTTGGCAGGGAGGAAGTCCAAGTGCAACATCTTCAAAAGGCTGTGGCTTTAGTGAAAATACAAGTGGATGAACTTGGCTGGGGTACAAATAATAAATGTATTCCTAGACTGTAAGAGCTACAGCATTAGCTTAACCTTAGCACCAGTTCTGCCTGTCCAGAAGCCAGAGTTTTGTTTTGTTTTGTTTTAATGTATAAGATCAAAAAACACAAATAGATTGCACTCCCTGTCAGTGGGTGGAAGTAATATCTCGAGCAGCTTTGCTTCCAGTGGGTAAAAGAATTGCACCACTGTTGTGCATTTCTAGGTGAGGTGAGTTAAAATTCAGTTGCTGTGGTGGGTCTTTTATCTACACATCTGCAGCACTGTGCTGTAGTTTTATTTCCTTAATTTCCCTATGTGGGTTTTTGTTTGTTTGTTTTTTACTCCTGTGGTTGTTTTTCACAACTTTGCCAGTGGCTGGACACTTGGGGCCAAAACCATCACAAAGATTTTTGGTTACAAAGGGTGCTGCCTTTATGCAGAAGGCATGAGAAAAACACCCTCCCTAAAATGCTTTTTCCACAGGGTTTTCCTTCCCTCATCCACTCCCTTGCAGCAGAGGGGGACAGTGAATGGTGTGACTGAGGGGTGCCCTGCTTTAAAAGCAGGGTGGTGGAGTCAGATTTACTTTTCCTTTCTCTTTCAGTGGTATTTTCTTTGTCCAAAAAGTTGAGCTCTGCGTGAGATGGATGTCGCTGTGAAGGAGCAGTAACTGATCTGTCAAGTTTGTCGAGTGTTTCTGTGCCACCCAATTTATTATGCCACAAAACAGAGAATGCTTTATTTCAAAATCCACAACATAAATGTTTTTGGTAAGAATTTGGATCCATACACATGAGCACTGTGAATTAGCTCATTGTGTCCCCCCTCTCCCTGCCCCTGCCACTGAGTCAGACTTTGCTCTTCATGCCCCATTTTCAGTGTCTAATAATTTTAATGGATTTTGCTGTAGTTTCCAAGGACTGGTTTGAGACAAACACACTGATGCCAGCTTTGACCTAGATCTGAGGGAAATCCATAACTCAGTAGCCACAAGTTCAATTTCTCAATATGTCAAATTTAATAATGATTTAAAAAGAGACTTTGGAAGACTCCAAATGTCTGTTCCCTCCAGAATGTGTCAAATATGGGAGCAGGAAATGTTGTGTGAAGCTGCAAACTCATTCAGAACTGATTTCACCACAAATCTTACCTGTGCTAAGTTAAGTCACAGATTTTAATCTTTGCCTCCTGCCTCATGCTGGGTTGGTATCATTTAAAGGCCAGTGGAAGTACTTACATGAAATACCTTAACAAGTATTTGGATGTTATTTCATACCAACAGACCCATATGCTACTCTTAGTTCCCACTCTTAGAAGTATAAAAACTGCCTGAAAATTCTTTAGGGCATCTCTTCCATGAAGGACTAAGTGTGGTTGGGTTATGCCTTCCCCTAGAGAAAACTCCTGAGGCTTTGTGCTTGATGTGGTCTAGAGAACACAGTTCTTCTACCATCAGAAGTGAAAATATGAACTTGCCCATCTTGTAGCTGGAAGAAAGAGACAGTATTTCAATATTGGGGGGTTTTAAAAATGTTACTCTTTGTTGCCTCCCTGTAGGATGACATGGTAACACCCTGTGGTCTAGGTTACACCAAATTTCTGGACATAATGCAATGAGGTAAAATTCCCAAGGCGTTTGGTGGAGTTAAGATTTTGCATTTACCTGGCTTTTTGAGTTTTGTTGTTTTGGGGTTTTTTTTGGTTTTGTTTTGTTTTGATCAGTTGGTTTGGGATTTTTTTCCATGCTCTCCAAGACTGGAGTCTCTAATGGCACCAAACATGAAAAAACTTTTCCACCCAACAGAATAAAAATCAGCCTTGCTGGTGAGTCATGGAACCATGTGCTGGTCTCAGCAGCACATGCTGCATTTGTTGGTTCAATTTCTTTTGACTAATTTATTTCATCGAAGTGTCACTGTTGGTCAATGGCCCACAGGTTGCTGCTCCAGCTGCAACCACTGAGCTCAAACCTGGGCTTTCTGAGGTGTGTGGAGTCTTGTCTATCAGCTTAACATCTCTCACAATAATTTTGGGACACCATTCTCACAGTAAATGTCAGTAGATCATTTATTTTCTCTGCAGCCTTCATTGTGCCAGAAATCTGCAGACAGTTGCCTCTCTGTGTTTTGCTTTCCACTCTTGTAGGTTCTTTTTCTTTCTTTTTCCTTTTAGAGACTTATCTCAGGAAGACACAAACAGAAATAAAACACAAGGCCCTGCAGGATCAGACTGAGAAACTATTAGCTTGATGAGTTAGATTGCTTGGAGGAGGTTGTTTTTACCAGGGCTCAAATTGACATCTGCCAGGTCTCTCCTCCCCCTCCTTGGATCAGCTTCAAACAGCAGTTCTTCCTCTGTCTAAGAAATCAAGCATTTTAAGATTAAAAAGCTTTAAAATTGCCTCCAGCACAGGCTTACCTTGCTAAATCAGCTCAGGCTGCAATGGACAGACCAACTGCTGAACTCTGTACAGGACTTCCCATCCTGTGCAGGACTGCTGAGCACTGCTGGCTGTTGGCTGGCACCTTGCAGGATTGCATCAAAACTGATACAGAGACAAAGGAAAAGTGCTGGTTGTAAAGAAACGCTTAGGAGGAGCTTGTCTGTTTAAATAAAACAAAATAGTGTTCCCACCACACACTGAAAATCAGACAAACTTCACTTGCTTTTTACAATATCACATTGTTTTTGTGGCCTTTGAGGGCTTTGCAGCTTCCATCATCTTGTTTCCTCATGGAAAGAGCGACTGGGAATATATTGCTCAGAGTGGGGATTTCCAGTTTGGGGTACAGTGGGAAAGGCTGGGCTTGATCCTCCTCACAGGGTCTCATTTTCCTGCCCAGGAACGGGACCAGAATTTCTTCTGCTTTCTCTCTGCAGAATAATGCCTGTACAGTTACTTCTGCTTCACTTTCTCAACGCAGCAATAATGCAAGAGAGCTCATGCTCCTCCTCATCCGCCCTAAAACCATGAGGGTTTTGAAACTAGGGTGTTGGATTCTCCATACTCAGAGCATGACCAGTCACCTGATTCCTTTCTTCAAAAAATGCTCTGTACCAGAACTGTTTTTTCTGAGCTACTGGTAAAACAGAGGAATTGTGCAAGAATTGTGAAAGGGAAAATACGTGGTGAAACTCATAAGGCAATGTAGCTCTGCATTGAAAAGGAAATTGAAAAGCTGGTGTTCTCACACTGTAATTCCCTTAGTTTGCTTCAGTCTCAGGCAGTTTTACTCTGAGTTTATTACACTGGAAATAGATAATCAATCTCCTAATGCTTTTTAAATTATGATTAGTAGCCAACTGAAATCTAGTAATGAAGTTCTATAGTATAGAAAGAGTCAGTAAAGATTTTGTGCTCTCAGCCTTAGAACACATATTTAACTTAAATCCTGACTAATAAACAGAAATTTTATCATAGTATATCACACAATAGTTTTTAAATGTGATCAGGTTAACATTGCTTTTGAAATCTTCATGTTGTCCTTAAATATTTCTTACATTCAATTTCCTAGTAGTTGTTAAGTACAAAGCCCTCAAAATCTGTTTCTTATTAGACTTGCAAAGTTTATATATTCTCCCTAACCAGGTTCAAGTTTCAGCTGTGTTGTACTGTAATTTGGGAGGGTTTGGGGGGGTGTAAGTGTGCTTTGAGTTTCTCTTCTTTTTTCTGTTTTTCTGTGACCTTTTATTCATGTTAATGGATGGATGAAAGAGAGAAATAACAAGAGAAAGAGGAGAGAGAAAAGGAGAGACAGGAATAGACTGGGAGATGAATGGGAAGGAAAGCAAAATGACAAGGGGAAAAATAGAAGAAAAATTAAAGATACGAAGGAAAAGAAAAAGGAAACTAAAAAGAAAAAAATGTAAAGGGAGGGAGGGAGAAAGAGAGGGAGGAAGGAAGGAAGGAAGGGAGGAAGGAAGGAAGGAAGGCAGGAAGGAAGGAAGGAAGGAAGGAAGTAAGGAAAAGAGAGAGAGAGTGAGCAAGAATACATGTATTTTTTCTGTCATGGTATGGAAATATCAGGAAAAAAGGGTGAACCCTAAATACATGCACATACTATGCCCTACAAATAGCAGAACTACAAAGAAGACAACTCTTTTCATGCCCTGGAACCCTGTTTTCTTTGCAGACCACAATATCTTCCCAGAGGAAAGAGAGTAATAATTCAGAAATAACTTCTGTTGAGTGAGAAGATTCAAAAGATATGTTCTAAAAAGATGTTTCAGCTAAGCTGTTTTTAAAGGTGAATGGTTGAAGTAAATTTTAGAAGCAGGATGCTGCCTGAAGAGCTCTTATTAAAGAGGAATCTGTGTCAATAAGCTCTAACAGAAGGAAACGAAACAGCCTAAGGGATTGAAAAATCTGAATTAAAAAAAACACCTAACAGATTTCTTATCTCAGTCTCACTTTTCAGTCTTATGGTAGTTTTGATCCCCTTCTCCCACACAACATTAACATGTGTTCATTTAACAAATGCATCTGCACTTCCAAAATGGCAAGGAAAACATGCTGGAAAGTGATCCATCTCTGGTAAATGTGAAATTTGAGGTCAGCATTAGTAAAAATCCAAGCATACAAAAGAAATTCAAGTCTCCCAACCTTCCTAAACTGCAAAATTTTACTTGAGCTTTTTTTTGGCCAAAAGGGGTTGTTGTATTAACAGTCCTTGAGCTTCTGTTTCAGCAACACCAGGATAACTCCAGCTCAGGTTTGGCTTGTGGTCACATTCAATATTAAGAAAAAATGCATAGGAAAATCATAAAAATTCCAGCTCATTCAAATTAACCCTTATGCAAGACTTGGATTAGGAAGGAAATTATGGGAGAGAAGAAAAGACAATTTGCAACATCATTCTGCACCTCCTTTAGAAAACTGAAGCCAAGGAGAAGCATCTTCCATATATCAATACTAAAAGCAAAACAAGCAATTCAGTGTTTTTAAGCCCAGATCTGAAGTTAACTACCTAAGTGGCCTGTCATACATTGCCAAACATAACCAGAGCACCAGATCTCAAGCTTTCTGCTGCATTATACAGTGTATTTGAATTAGGTCTCAGCTATAAGTGCTCCACTTCCATGGATATTTAAACCAGCAAGAGCATATAACTTGGAAAAAAAGTAAACAAGTCGTATGGGAAACCCACCGAAACAGATTGTCTGTCATTTCACTTTTGTTCTATTTATTCAGTCTGTAGTTGAAACCTCATTTTTCTACGGCTTGCCTAAACAAGTTTTGGGTTGTAGCTGTGACTTCCTCAGCACAGGAGAAAAATTTCAACTCATTATTCTTAGGGGAAAAAAACCCAGTGTGTTGTTTCTGAAGAGTATTGGAGCCATCTGTAAGGACAGAATGTGTCACTGCACATTAAGGAGCTCAAGGATCAGGCCTTGGGTATTTCTACAGAGGCATTTGGTTGCTTTGGTAATTATTATATTATGACATTGCTGAATGTGATATTTCAGCTGAATAGAAATACAGTAATAAAATAAGTTTGAAAATCTTACTGAAAAGGTTAATGGACTGAATTGTGGCAGCACCTTAGCCATATCCATCATACTTCTGGAACAGAGCTGTTTCTCTTGTTTTCAGTGAAGGGATAATATGTTTTAGTGTGTTTCAGGCTCAGGCAATATACCCAGGGAACAAACCTACAAAAAAACAACAAAGAATAAACACCCCACAAGTGGAAACCATCCTTTAGCATGAGTAAGTAAGAGAAGGTGATGTAAGCAACAATAAATTATTTCCATGACTGAAGAGAAGAATTTCACAGTCAGATCTGAGCAGCCTGGGATAGTGGAAGATGTCCCTACTCATGGCAAGGCGTTTGGAATGAGTAGAACTTTCATTTCCCTTCCAATCCAAACCATTCCAGAATTCTGTGATTCCATTCTGTGATTTTCCAACATTCACAGCTTTGCAGAGCGCACATGCAGGAGGTGAGCTGAAGTTAGCAGGAGTGTTCTGAGGAACCAACAT
>VZTZ01023109.1:75665-88322 GCA_013400955.1 Drymodes brunneopygia
AAAAAAAAAAAAAAGGCCCTGATTTGCCTAAATGTGAAACATTTAAGCATTTCCAATTCAAATTTCCTTTATTTAGAGTGTGCCTGTGCTTGTCCGGCTGTGCTCCAGGATAGCTTCACACAAACTGGAATTTAGGGGCCTTGGGGCTTTTAATGGAAGGTTTTTGGTTGGAGGGTGTTGGGATGCTGTGCTGCTATGTGCCACATCCAGCAGCTCCAAAACTGTGACAGCACCATGGAGTCAGGCAGGGAGAAATTACATTTAGACAGCCACAACCCTGAGGCCTCCTGCCCTATGATTTCCAAGGTCATATGCTTGAAGCAGAGGATATGTAATTTTCCTGATGGTTTAAAATGGAAAGTTATTTGATACCTCCTTCGTCTAAAAGGGAGCAAAAAAAAAAAAGTGGGAGTGGTGAAGTTGTTGAGCACAGCCTCTTCCAGTCCACAATTGGGAACAGATTCCCAGACTCCTTTGATGGTGGGAAGGCTCATTTGAAGGAACAGCTGTCGTTGTTCCTGGGTTCACCAAAGATAGCAGCAGCAGCAGCAGCAGCAGCAGCAGCCACAACTTCCAGAAGAGATTAATGGCAAGGCAGAGAGGAGGAAATTTCTCCTCCTGCAAAAGCAGCAGCTGCCATCTGCAGGCAAGGCTGGAGGGGCTGGGGAGCCTTCTCCAGGATCCAAGCAAGGAGCCTGGATGAGACCTGCAATGAGAAGGCACAGTGTCTGCCTTGCCAGGTTGTCTGCCTTGCCTGGCCAAATCGTTTTTTGTGGTTTGGAACATGCCAAACCTTTCTGGGAATGGCATGGAGCTGTGGTTGCGCCCTTGACTGCTGAGATGTGAGGATGGGGTACACAGGCTCCTTTGCTCCTAAACACTTGGGAATGCCTTACACCAGCAAAAATAGGGTATAAAATTTTGGAAATATGATGGGAAGAATGGTGAGAAAAGAAGAAAAGTTAAGGAAAAGTGATACTGGGAAACTCAGCAGTTCCTGAGCTGGATCAGCTGTAGGAAGGGAAGGACAGATAGCAGGAAGGAAAATAGGTGCTGTAAGATGAGAATAGGTGAGGCAAGGGTAAGAGACATCCAAAGAATCTTTTTAAAGTCAATTCTCAGAAGGAGCTTTCTGTGGAAATGAAGGTCTGATCTAAGCTAAAGTTTGCAGCAGACAGGATGCAGGCAGCTGTGGAGCAAGATCGTGGCAGGACCAATTGTTCCCAGTGGTTCAGGGAAGTGGAAAAGTTACAGCTGAATTCTCTGCCTGTACAAGAGTTCTGAAAGTGGCATCTTTCAGCTTCCACCTCCCTCACCCTTCCCATGCGACCTGGGCTTGGGTTGCTCCACAGTCCCAAGGGCCCCAACTGCAATGTCACACTCTGCTGTAGGAAAATAGTCTGTCGTAAGTCATCGCGCATTTTTTAAATGTTTGTTTTGTGGTCAAAACCCTTGCTCGCCGTTTAAATACTTGCCCCAGAGCACCTACTAGATTTAAATGGGGTCAGCATTCATAAGGGATCAGCTTCACCCCACCATGCATGACCCCAGGGGATGTCTGAGGAAATCTTCAGCCTTTGATTGCTTCCTCCTCAGCATATTTGGTGATTCACAAAAGGGGATTCGGCAGCAGTGACATATTTCTTCATTCCTGTGTCAGACTCATGGAGCCTTGGTGCTTGCACAAGTTCTTGCCTTAGCAGCCCCCAGACCTCCTCAGACCACGATGCTTGCAGCCCTGGCAGGCAATGTGCACAAGTAATGAGCTGAAATAGCCTTTCTTGTGGCTATTTAACTGTCTTTCCTGAGGTAAATCAACCACCCCACAACGTGATTATGAGGCCACCTTCCAAGAATCTGCTCATGAATTCCTCCTCAGCACCTAATGATTTACCTTGTGCGGCTTTTGCTTAAATTCAAAATTGCTGTTTTAAAGGGAGTGGCACCAAGGAACGAGAACCAAGTCATGCACTAAAGACCCCAGAGATCAGAATCAGATGGAGAACACAGGAATTCCTGTCTCCGGCCACTGCATTCATCCCTGTCTGTCCATCTCAGCTATTCCTTCTTGTTTCTATAAAAAAAATAAAAACCTTCCCTTTATGTTTAGAAACTCCACTACAAGAAAGTGCTTAAAATGACCACTTTATTTCCTTGAGAGGCAGAACTAAATTGAAAGGTGCCATTTTCCTCGTGCCGCTGAAAATAAGCTCTTCAGAAACATGAAGACCACAATGAGGCCTTGGAAGCCCAGGAAAAAAAGAGCTCAGCACCAGCAGCAGCTGTGGGACATGTTCTCAACTCACAGGATGGTGTTCACTAAACCTGTCACTGAAAGGAAAGATTTTCTTTTTGGGTATTATTTAAGAAGAATGTTAAGAAAATAAAAGAGAAGACGGTGATGTAAGGATGCAGGAAGTGGGAGAAAGACTTTTCCTCTCTTTCGGCTGTTCAGGTGGAACCTTGTGCCATGAATTTTTGAAATGCCAGTGAAATTTGGGGATGGAAGGAGAAATAATGCTGCTGCTATATCCTGTTTATCCACTCCATGATGCATCTGATCAGTGGAGTTTTGTGCTCTTAATGAGCAAATGTTTGTTCAAATGCATCTGGCCATCGATAAGTTTCTTCTATCAGAATTTTCATCCTTTCTGTCAATATAAAACAATAAAGGACTCCTCTAAGGTTACAGCAGCTTTCATTCACTTCACATTTGTGAGAAGCCCTGTGCCCTGCAGTGCTTGCAGAACCTCCATGGTGGGGACCACGAGGCAGAGCCTGGTTCCACACAACAGCTCTGTGAGATTTCTGCAGTGCTCCAGCATGGCCAGGATCATGTTTTGACTGTGGGCTGCAGGCCTCAGTGCTCTTCAAAGGATTTCTTTTATGCAATAAATTGTTTTGTCTGTCTCCAAAGACCACACTGTGCAGGAAAAGGGGGACCAGTCCCACAGCCAGGTGTCCAGTGAGGAGCCACCTTCTAGGAAACTCTGCAAGGAATTAATGATGCTAATGCAAAATCCACATTTGCCCCTTTGTGATCCCCACACATTGTTTTCCAAGCTCCTCTTTCCACATGCTGTTAACGTACTAGAGGAGGAAGTGAGGGCTCTTTGTGTAATATCTGTGTGTGCATACAGGGTCCCTCACTCTGTTCCCACAGCCCTGGTGGATGTGTGCAAGAAAGTGACTCCTGCCAGCCCCAGTGACAGCCCAGCCCTGCACAAAGAAACAGTTAAATAATGAAGTCTGGGAGTAAACCCTGGCAGGGGACCAGGCCTATAATTCCACTTGGCAAGATTACCCAAGCCAGCAAGGAAGGCTGACTTTGTAGTATAAACAATTAACTGTGGTGCTAAAGGATCTACCACATGCTGTATCACTGGCCAAGGAGGATGGGGGGAAGCAGGGATGGTTGGTGCCTTTCAATTAATTTGCAGACTATTCAGCTTTGGGGTTTGATGGATTTGTTTTGCTTTATTAATAAATAGGAGAACACACAAGAAAGGGAAAATGCAGTGCGTCCTGTGTCTCAGCAACCTTTTTTTTTTTTTGCATGCTAGCTCTTCTGAGTCTCAAAGCAATATTTCATTTGTTAGGAGCAAACTTTATCTTCAAAGAAAAATCCAAGCAACTTAATTAATAGCTGATATTCAGAAACAATGGCAGGCACTTTTCCACTGACATCTTGGCAAGGAAATGTGTAAACATAGGAACTGATGGAGATTGCATATTGAATTATCCATTGACTTAGAGAAAGACCCTTCTTGATACTGCAGTAAAATCCTTCACAATTATATAATGAAGAGGAGGGCTGATTCATTTAGGAAAAAGAAAATGCAATCCATATTTTGTTGTTATGATCTTAGTATTGACTTTTGACTAAGATTTAGTATCTGAGCTTCAGGATACGTTTCTTTTTTATAAAATTCCTTGGTTTTGCTGGATTTTTACTTATCCCTTTTCCAGTACATGCTAACTACTACTATGCACTAGTCTAAGTACTTCCTACTTTGGTAATCCTTAAGTTACAAAATTAATTTCAAGTCTTTTGTAGCTAATTTGAACAAAGACTGCAATTTTTTTCTCTGTGGAAGTTTGTTTAAAATATATAGTGAGTTGGAAACACCTTTCTTCAGAGGAGTAGGTCTAGGAGGAATTTAGGATGGGAATATTGAAGGCCAAGGTGCCATATAATTCTGAATTTGTGCAAAGCACGACAGGGCATAGCACCTGTGATATCAGGACATCAGACTGGGCAACAAGGAGCCTTGTCACTGCTCAGAGATTTTTGGTAGCTGTGTTCCATGGCCACAACACCTAATTTGGGACTCATTTAACTAAACAGGGACAACCTTGGACCTTTGTGAAATTTGCTTTGGCTCTGAAAGAAAGACACATGAGGTTTCTCAGTTTTAAAGAATACAGCACAGAGACCATTCCAGGTTTGCAGTCCCTGGCACCCTGTGTGTGTTTCTGCCTGCTTTGGCTGGTGCTGTGTGTGTGTGCCTCCATGAGCTCAGCTCCACAGGAGATCAAATCCCACCTTCTCTGCTTCCATTCCATTTCAGTGTTGGTGGAAATGCACAGCATGTGAGTTAATGAACCAATGCTTTATACATCAGATCATCAATAAAGAGCCAAAGACACTGAAAGAGAAGGTGCCTTGGAGCAGCCCAAGTGTGCAATCACATGGAAAGCTACTGCAGATCACCAAGCAGTTTCCAGGCCTAAAATACTTCCTGCAGAGGGGCCTTTCTTCACTTTTCCTGTCCCAAATGCTCTGTGATCATCTCATCCCCATCTCCTTTTCCCTTCAGTGGTCTCAGGCATCCCAAGCCATGTGACTCCTGTTGTGGGGCTGGCACCCAGCGTAGGATCCATCAACACCTCACCTTCCTGAGGTGGTGACGGGCCAGCAACAACATGCTGACACCTTTCAGGCATCCCAGCCAGGGAAACAGGGGCACAAAAATAGACAACACCCCACCAGCAGAGCTGACAAATCCTGATTGTAACAGGGCCAGCTGTTGGAGGCCACCAGCCAAAATGCCTTTGCATGAATTCAGCAGTCAGATGACAATAGCTTTTAACCCACTTGTGCCTGGTGGCTTTTCCCTTGTGCTGCTGCAGCCACTTCCCACAGCAGCCAGCACAGGAGGGACCAAGAAATGCAAAGATAACACCTATCAAGGTACAAGCACAAGTTTGTTCAAAACCTTTACAATTCCTGTAGTTTCTTTGATTTGGAGAGATAAATTATTCCACCTCACTCTGATACAGTGAAGGTGCACAGTGAAGAATACAATGTCTGACTCCAAGGCGTGGTGCCTTTAGATGTGTAAGAGGGGACAGAGATATCTGCTTTGCTTTGAAGTAAGCCACGTAAGAACCACCATTATCTCATGGAAAGTTTTGAAAACGCCATTTAAAAGCACTTGTATCCAGATTACCCCTGTGCCAGAGCAAACCAGAGAAGCCTCTTGATTCATTCCTGTCATTAGACTATCTCACAAACACATTTGCCAGACTGCTGAAAGAAGGTAGCGTTTCCTCTAGACACCACATGTTGTGAAGTACTATAAATGCATTGCAGAGCCTGGAATCAGGATCAGATTAGAGAGCTTGTGAAACAGTAGTGTTTTACTTTCTTGTCTCATTTATTTGAGAGGTACCAAAGCTGGTGCTGAAACCGTTTTTTTTCCATGTATAAACATTCCAAAACAGCACATGGAGTTCATCTTCAAAGGTATGTGCTCCTCCACCACATATGTACAGACAAGGTACCAGAATGTGGCCGTGCCTCTACCAGTCCAGCTACAATTTCCTGTTCTCAGCCTGTGCCTCTGAACTCAGGAGTGCTCTCAATTAAATTTATCCCAGGAAAACAAGGGGATGAGAGCCTGCCCTCCATCTCCAGCTTTTCCCACAGACAGGATCCAAAGGAGAGCACCCAGAAACAGTGAGTGGAAAACGAGCACAAACTCCTCCCCAGGAGTTTGGTATAAACCTGTGACTAACCAGCCCTAATAAACTCAGTCCAGCCTAGGCCTAAGTGGCTGCTTCTCCCCAAGGAGAAAAAGTTAAAAGGAGTGATGATAATGTGTTTCAACAGTATAGAATTCTTCATCAAAAAGGGAAGTAAAAGTGAATGATTCTCACTTTTCTCCAGTGTGAAAAATAGGGCGTGATATCCTGAGAGATATCTGTGCTGAGGAACACGGCTCAGAAGGCATGATAGGGGTTCTCTGAATTTTCTAATTCCCATGTTTTTGTGGCAATCTGAGATGATCTTTGTTAAAACGTGCTTTGTTTGCAGGAGTGCCACTGTTAGTGCTGTGAGAGCCAAGAGCCCTGCAACTGTGGATGGAGGCAGCTGGGAACTTCATTTTGTTCCTCATTTTGTGCCAAAACACTCAGCACCAACATGCTCCAACCACTCCAGGCTCAAACCTTCAATGAGTGCCCTCACCTATAAGATTAAATTATGGAATTTCTGCAGTGAGTAGAGTCACTGGGTTGCTAACAGGAGGAGCACCAGTCGGCTCTACCTGTTTTTTAGGTTACCTGCAAATCCAAATTTCATTCTCATGGTTTGCAAAATTACTGAGCTCTGCTGCAACAGGAACTTCATATTCTTTTAATTTTCCTTTTATCCAGTGATCTGAAAACCTATTCTCTTGGAGAGCAATGCTGAATAAATCACTAAGTCCTTATTAAGCACTAATAAATATCAGTACTTTTCACAAACGAAAAGGAAGAACATACTGCAGGGGGAAAAAATCTGCATTGGAAATGTTGCTTTTTCTTTCCTGAGAGCATAAATTATTTTAGTCATTAATCAGCTATTAATCCATGACTAATAACAGAAATATTTTGGTAAGAGTTTTATTTTATGGTATTACTTTAAACAGTAGTAGTTTCTTTTATTTGTCTGGCTTTATTTTGTTTTTAGACAGGAGTATTTAACACATATTTAGCCTGGATGACATATATTTATTTCAAATGTCCACAACTCTCTGCTGCTAAAGGATTTAGCAAACAAGTGCAGCCAAGTGGGAAAGTAGGGGAAACACAGGAAATTTTGATGAGATATTGGTTGGTTTATTTGGTTTATACTTTTAAATCCTCCACTTTGGGGACAGGAAAATTTTAACACTGGCAACAGATTCGATAATCTACAAACCAGATTATTCAGTATAAGGCTGCTAATTATTCACTTCATCATCTAAACTCAATGAATTAACACTTCAAGTTTTATGGGTGCTGCTTTCTTCTGGAAATGTTTTCTTTGGGAGCCTGGGGTGTGTGCATGTGTGCCTGTGCTGCTATTTCCAGGTCCAACATTCCAATGATAAAAACACAGTCAGGAATCTGACTGGTAATTGTTCATAGCTCCACCGTGTTGTGCCTTCCAAATGAAGAAGTGGCATGAGATAAATTTCTGACATCAACAAGAAATCTCTTCCTAGAATCAGACAGGGTGGAAATCTGTTGAATGCACAGTAACTAGAAATTTTGCTTCCTCAGAAAAATTCAAAGTTTCTGGAGCAACATGGCAAGCAAGTTGTTGGCATCTCACATTCTTTCAGTCTAGGTAGGTATCGCTGCTCGGGCTCAACTTGGAATGCCTACCTGGATGTAAGGCAATCCAGAGCCGACGCGACNATCAGAGACTCCACCCCAGGGGTCCCTGGCCTTGGGCTCCTTCCAAGGCTTCCTAAGAGGGTAGGGGGTTTAGGGAAAAGGGTATTAGGGACACAAACCACCGCAACAGGTAGGCTCTGAAATTTGGTCATTAGGATGGTCTTTAGATGTAGTGATTTTTAAGTCAGGAAGATAAAATCAGAAAGAAGAGCCTTTCGTTCTAAGTTGTACTAAGTTTGAAAAAATATAAAAGTGTCCACAAAACTCTGAGGAAAAAGGGATTTAACTTGTTAAAAGTTCTTAAGCATGCATAAAGGACGTGAAAAAAAATAAGAAGAAAAATAACTGGCTTAGAACTTAGTTGCCACCTCCTTTAAAGAAAGATAAAAATGTGTAATATTGAAAAATATTTAAATATTACAGTGTGTAACCTCCTTGTGTGCTTCATATCTTTGCAACTCAGGTGAAGGCAGTGCATTACACGGCATTTTCTTGGTACACTGAGGACAATGAGTCAGCTTTGCTCTTCCAAACAACTGTTTTAGGTGGGCAAAGCCAGATTTTCATCATTATTTTGTTGCTGCCCCTTTAAAGTGGAGCCTTAGGGCTGATGAAGGTCTTGTAGCTGTGTCAGAGGCTGAAACAGAGATTCCAGTGATGGAAACCCAAATTTATTTGCCATAAAGTGAAAACAAGTTGTGGCCAGAGAGGCAAAAAGTATAAAAAACAAACAGACTTTGAGAGCTCCTTACTAGAAACTTCTAATAAAGTGGGGTGTTAAGAAGGTGGCCAGAGGAGCCTCCTGGAGTTCAGAAAGTTCAGATTTATCAGTGCTTGCCCAAGCTGATCCAAAGGTCTGGAGGTTTTGTCTGCTGTCCGTCACCAACCACAACGTGAATGACCCCATTTATTGCACTTCTACAGCAGTGACAGGAAGCACCATCCAAGAAACAGGGATGCAACCCACAGAAAACAAACAAAACTTCTTGCTGGGGAGCATCTGAGAGGGATTTTTTTTCCTGGAAACCAAGCTACAGGAACCAGTGTTATCTTGTGTTGAAGTGCAGTTTAAATGCTACTCACTCTTTTTCACAGAACATAAAAACACAGCCAAATATTGTAAATAAAGGAAACCCACAGCACTGCTGGGCAGCAGTGGCCATGCTCTGGTGGGTGGGGACCACTCTCTCCTTAGTAATCTTCAGCTAATTAGTGTCATTTTTCAGAGCTGCCATTCCCTGTGCCCAAGGTTTTGGACAAAAGACCTCAAAAACCTCGATTTTTCCAGACTGTATAACTCAAAATGTTGAAAAACCTAAGCAGTGCTTTATGATTTATTTGTAAAATAATTATGAGCTTGGTGGACTAAATCTTATTTCTTAGTCTGCCTTACCTATTTCTGAGTCTGTTTCTGTGTCCTAAATTTGCCTGCTTTGGAATTTCCTCTCTTAGAATACACACAGGAGCATTAAAATAAACTAGGTGTTCATTAAATATCATATTTAATAATAATAATAATAATAATAATAATAGTAATGATGAGTAATAATGAGACAAAAGCATCAGATTGTTCCTTCCTTGCTTTGTGGAGGGGAAGTTCTGTCATTGCTTATTGTAAGCAACAGTAATGGTTAAAAATAACAACATTCACATTTCTACTTTCAAGAACAGAAGGAATTCTGGAGGATGAGTGGATTGATTATTTCCTTTCCTCCACACCTTTTCCTCACCAGCTCCAGGCCTAGATTAAAAAAGCTGATTTTAGAAGATGAGGAGATGAAGCCTCTTGCAGCACACGCCAGGTTTTATTGATCCTTCAAAATTAAACCAGGGGCTTCCAAGGGCTGCCTGCAGTCAGGCTCTCAGCTAAAAATTCACAATCCCCTCTCTAGGATACAGCCCTTCTGTGTTCATGGAGAGAGGGTTTCAGGAACCATTTTTATGTGTTAGCTACCACAAACACTGATATATTTGTATATTTATCAAAATAGCTGATCCACAAAAAAGAAAATCTTGTAAAATTCCTATAAAAATAACATTTTCTAGCTGCCACACCAGTGACCATTTCTGAAAATGGTACATAACACTTGGATAAAGCATCATGGCATATAAAGCAACAATGCATATATATTAAAAAATGGTCCAGATTATACACATTTTTCAGCAAAATATTCTCAAAGCCTTCCGGTGTTTCTTATGGATAATTCAAACTTTTCCCTCTGTGCTTCTCCTTTTGATACATATTAATTATTTATAAAGTAAAAGATTAAATTATTGATGTTCATTAATACATCTACATTACATAAAACAGATGGAAATATTTAATGTATTTTTTACCAATATTCACCACTAATGGGGAGAAGGGGAAAGTATTGAATACAGGAATTATCAGCTCATAGCAAAGCAGTCAAACTGATCAAAAATTGGCCTCAAAGGAGCCACGAGTGGGTATTTAGACACTGAGAAATGAGGTGATAGGTAATTTTGAAAATTATAGTCCTAATTTCAAGTGGAAAAAAACCCTTCCATTTCCAAAATTTCTCTTTTTGATGAGTGGAACTTGCTTCAGCAGAGTGACAGACCATCCACCTCAGCAACCTGTAACAAAAGGCTCAGGTGTGGTGCAGTTGCATGTGAGTTTCTCTTTTCAAACTGGATTTTAGGATCAGTAAATTGATCAGGATTGATAAATGTGCTACGAGTCCTTAAGCAAATACTCACTAATATGCAGTCTGTGGTTCACATTTTTTCATTTGTTTGGCCTAAATTTTTATATGCTGATCATTCATTATTTATCGAAATAATAATTAAAAAGAGATATACACAAAGACCATTAACAACCATAGCAGGAAGATTTTTCTGGATTTATTTCTTGTGATGCATGGTGAGTTACCAGGGGGTTTCTTGCCTTTCCCTAAAGTCATTTGCTTTTCATGAATCCATTTCACACAGTATTTCATTCACTGCTCCTGCGTGTGCATTGCATTTAAAAAAGGCATCATTTGGACAATAAGAGCAGTGTTGTGACCACCTGAAATTCAATGCCAGACTGAAACACCTTTCCCAGCAACCCCTCACTTTGGCTCTCATCTTTGTTATTGCTGTTTCAGAAGAAAAAGTTAAAAGGAGTGATGGTAATATGTTTCAATGGTCTAAAATTCTTCACCAAAAAGGGAATAAAATTGATAAATACATGCAAGAGATAAAATAACTCAGAAGAAAATGAAATCTTGGATATTCCTAGATAATATTATAATCTATATTAACTACCTGTTTAGGTAAATTCAGAAACCTACTGCAAGAAACCCTAATTTAGTGCCTACAGTGGCACTAAATTCAGTGAGGTGATCAGTGAGTATTCTGTCATCCTCATTTAATGTTTAATTTGGGTTTTTTCTACTACTAGGCAGTTTGGTCAGGTATACTGTGGTTTCTGCAGCAGTCTATTCTAAATCCATTCCTTCCTGCTGGGGCAGCTGGAGCAACCTTGGTTATGCTTTAAGCAACAGGAACATCACCCAATATTCCTTGTTCTGTCCCCAGAATGAGGTGTATGCAGTGCAGTGTTTCTGCTGGACAATGGAAAGTCAAAGTTATGGCTCTGACAATCAGAAAAGAGAGTGTTGGGTCTTTCTAAGGCCCTCAATTCATTCCACACTCACAGCCCAGTCCCTGAGAAAGCAGTGGTGCCTCCTGCATTTTGCCTTTGCCAGCTGTCTGGCAGTCTGGACACACACCCTGAATAAATGAGGATACAAATACAGCAGTGAAGTCCTACAAGCATTTAATATTTTTATGCAAAAAACTATAGGCCTTCTCTCTGAAAAAAAAAAAAAGTCCTTTACACACCATTTCATGAAATTCAAAGCTAAAGAAACATTAATGTTCCCTGTAGGTCATATCCAGGCTAGAAAAGTACATTGTTCTGTGGCTTTTTAACAGGGCATACAGCAGCTTAAAGCATCAGCAAGTTTGGTTTTTTAAAATCTAGTTGTAAAAATAGCTCAGTAGACTCAGGTTTGCAGTAAAGCAGGGACTGATTTTTGTTTCTTTTTCAAACAAGGGAGTGCAGCAAGGATTATTGTGCTGCAGCATAATGGAGGAGCCATGAATTCCAGAAACAGGAGAGATGCCTGAACTCCTTGTAGGCTGGATATGTCACAGTCCTTGTGCCACTGCTGTCCCAGGAGTGAACCTGGGGTGGCACAGGGCAGGGCAGGAGGTACCTGCACTCCTGAGATCACGGCAAACATAGCTTGAGGTGACAAAAATCAATGTTTCTTTTCCATTACCTCTACAAGCCAGCTGTGGATTCATAGCATTTAATACTGAAAAGTCGACTATCAGGAGATAAAGCAAGAGTGGAAAAGAAAGAAGCAGCTGGTATTTCAGGCCATTTCAGGCTTTTCCAGGGGGCAGCATAAAGAGCAGACAGCAGATAGATTCAAGCAGAATCCAACAGAAACTTGAGAGGGATTACTGACTTCCTCCACACCATGACATATTTCAATTTAGGACATATGGAATAAATCAGGGCAGACAGCGTGGAGCTGGAACACACAGGAAAAATCAGTAATAAACCTGGAGGGTAGTCAGAGATGCTTGGAAGCCTGGGGATTGTTAGCAGCCAACTCTGCTGCTTTTCAGCTGAGCTGGGATCAAGTGGGCACTGGGCAGACCTAAGGAGAACTGGCAAAAACACCAGCACTCTTAATTTGCAGCCACGTAGTTACTGAGGCTGTGGTCACCACTCTTTTCCATCCCCCTGCCTCCTCCTTGGAGCTGCATTTGTTGTAGGATAAGGGTGTTGGCACACGAGTAACCAGCACAGAAATCAGGAATCTGATCCATGGTCTGGGTGTTTCTGGTACCCTTTGCAGCCCAGCCTGACACCCTCTGCCTGTGACTGCTGGAAAGCTTTAATATCTTAAATTCATCAAAATCATGGAATTATTTGGGTTGTAAGGCACCTTAAAGCTCATCCAGTCCTCCCCCCTGACATGGCAGGGA
>VZTZ01023113.1:5251-50599 GCA_013400955.1 Drymodes brunneopygia
GCTTTATTTTAGATATTAGTAAAGAACTGTTATTCCTATTCCCATATCTTTGCCTGAGAGCCTCTTGATTTTAAATTTATAATAATTCAGAGGGAGAGGGGTTGCAGTTTCTCCATTCCAAGGAAGGGTCCTGCCTTCCCTAGCAGACACCTGTCTTTTAAACCAAGACAATCAGTAACTTGTTAACCAAAGTTTTTGGAGTTTTCTGGTATTGGAGCTCTTTAAATTGCTCTTTGTTGGCAGGGGAAATAAGCCTGGGAGAATTGAGGTGTTTCTGCCTTTTGTTCTCTGCTGGTTCTGTAGCCATGCCACAGGGACTGGTGCATTCACTCAGCACAGCAGGTTGCAGTGCAGAGGTCCCCAAGCTAGCAAAAGAGATTTAAACTCCAGAGCTGGAAGATGTACAAATGTATAGATGACTGTGATTGCTCAGAGCTAGTAAGCCCTGCTTAAAAGGCAGATCTATTTAGCGGAGAACCTGCACTGTACTGATCCTGCCTGCTGTTTTGGAAAATATGTACGTTCAACACCCCAGTTCACTGTGCAGTTCTACCAAGTTGCTCAAAGGTCTCTAATGCAATGCTCCACCAGGCTCTGAAGATTTACATGTAACTGGAGTACTCTAAAGAAATGTACAAGATGAAGCCTGTTTCTTGAAAGGATCATATTCCTACTGTCAGATCTTATAGTTTTCTGTATAAAAATGGGAGCAACTGCCTTAGAAAATGAGAGGCAACATCTGCCTGAGAAATAAGAGATGTGCTTTATAGTATTCACTCACTGAAGATTCAGGCTGCTACTTATAGGAATGGCTATGGTTACCTGTAGATTCAATTGTGTGAAAAGCTCCTTGAGTAGTTCCTAAAGGGTAGACTTTTATTTAAACAAATAGATAAATAAATAAATAAATAAATAAATTATCAGCAGTATAGTATGAAGTGTTTCATTTCTGAAAAAGATTGTCCCCCTTTACTACAAATACAAAAGATTTTAAAAAAATCTGTAATTCTCTTATGTTTATGTTTTACTCTGTATAGAGAGTCCCTGTTTGTGACTTGGGAGCTGTTGCCCTTGTCCTGTATGTCTGTGTCCTAAACGGGTGTCAATGACACTCTGATTATTGGCAGTCAACATTTTACAGGCCTTACCATAAGGAATTCATTATACCACTATTCAAGGACTACACTGACACAAAATGAAGTTTATTATTTTTATTATCATAGTCATTACTATCATTGTTATTATCATTGTGATTATTATTGCTCTGAGGTTTGACAACTGAGCTTCGACATCTGATGTGTTTTCTTTCTGATTGCTTAAAGGACCTTTTATCAACTACTCTCCACATTTCAAAACAATAAGTAATTCAGTGTCTGGGTTTGAACTAATAATCATCCCCTTCAAATTGTGATAAATGGTTTATGGAGATCGTCATGGCTTAGATTCAGTTTTGAGACCTGTCTGATAACCAATATATGTTGCAGTCCACCCTCAAAAATCAATAGGGTTGGGACTTAACTGCTCTGGGACAGTGCATGTTTATTTTTGCAATGAATGGTTGTATGATTACATCAAGTTTCATGTTCTTTACCCCCAACCCCACTCCCATTTCTTTCTATTCCATGGGGATAATTGGAAAAACAAGCAGCAAATGAAAGGCAATTTTTCTTTTTTGGCAATAAGATAAATACATGGTTTGTGTGTCTCAAGAAAACAAAAAAGTTACTTAATAGAAGTGAATTCCTCTCTTGGAATATGACAGAATTTCGGAGCATTTCATTGTCCTACCACCTGGTTTAAGCATAAGTAAAACAAATTCAAAAAATTATGCCAGAGTAAAAAATAAATAAATCTAGTTTTACCTCTTAAAAGAATTGACTGTTTTCTGAAAGCTTTGGTCTGAACAACCTACTACTGAAGCATGGTTGTTACCTTCTTAAGTGCTCCTCCATTCTCCTTTCCCAGCACCTCACCAATGCAAATTAAACAGTGTAGGGAGATAATATTTGAGTTTCTATTTATGCATGCATGAGAGAGTAAAAGGAAATAAATAAATAAATAAAACTTCAGACTTTCTCTTAATATAGATTTCCTTAGAGTTTATTGAATCAAAGTGCTAATAACATCATACTGAAGTGCATAAGTCAGCTCTGTGCAATATGTTTATATAGTAAAGATGAGGTTTATATGTATCTATAAATATCTATCTAGTCCATCTGGGTATCTAGACTTCATCCTTCTCTGAAATCGTGAAAGGTCACAAAGAGACAAGATTGGACATAGGAACTATAATTCTGAGGAACTGTTTACAAGAACTAAAATCCAAGAACTTAATTTAGATATATAAATGTCAAACCAAATAGTAAAATACACTTTCTTTTCTTTCTACCCTCCATTCCTGTGGTTTTCATTAGCATTTTTTGCCTTGCATAATTATTAGGTGCTTTGTCTGTATCTAGACTACAGTTTTTAAAACCACTCCAAAATAATGATGATGCTAACGCTGCCACATTCATTTAGGCATTTTGTCAACCCAAAATCATCTTCTAAGCTTGTCCATAATGATAGCCACCCTATATTTAATCTAAACTTAATCTGATCTCTGAGCAGATTTACAGTGGAATTTTGCTAGCAAATCAGCAGAATTACTTTTGTCCTAATCTTGTCCTGTACTTGTCATTAAATACTTCATATTCTTTACAACTGGAGAGGCCAAATTTCAGCATTTCTGAAGTTTGGTGTGTGGTTTGTTTGTTGTTTTTTTTTTTTTTAATTCAACTTTAGAATTATTTTTCCATGTCTTAATTGTTAGGCTATTTATAAGAAACATTTTGTTATTACGGTTATATACTGGGGGTTTTTATTTTTTTTAACGGGTGAATGTTTAGCACCTAAGGGAACAGAGAATGCTTTTCAATGGCAAAGTAGAGTTTTCCTTCATCTCCAGAATCTCCACTGCTCATTTACACTACACGCCTGATAACTTTTTCAACTTACTTGAAGAGTACTTCTGCTGAGTAGAGGCACTCCAAGGCAAAATTAATCTTCCTAATGGCAGAGAGAATTGTGCCATCCTAGTTGGTATTACAGGTTATTTAGTATAAACATATGTGTTCCCATTAAGGGCCATCCACATTCAACTAAAATGAGTCACCTGTGTAAGAAGTTTTGTTTATAAATCTGAGACTAATTTCCCTAGTCTATTCTACATGTGCCATGTGGTATAAAATTGTACAAATGTCAGTGTGCAGCCTCACAATACATTTCTCTGAGAGCAAAAAGTAAAGCCATTATGCAGTATATTTCTCAGCAGAATTATAAATAAATAGAACATGGAAAATAAAATAAGCTGGAGGTGAAAACTTCCACTACTTATCTCTCAGTTAAAAATGCAGATATTTCTTCTGCAACAACAAGCCATTCCACATGGTGGTTATATTAATATACAGTTAATGCAGATTATATTAATTATGTGCACAGATGTACATATCCTTTTGGTTGAAAGGATCCGTTCCCCCTGGCTTTTATAGCTGACTATATAGAGATTACCACATGCACAAGACTGTATGTACTGTGGTTGTCTTTGTCTGAAAGAACATGCTTGCACAACACAGTGGATGGAGTCAGTCACGTTTTTCAACTTTGTCGGAGGTCCTCTCTTTCAAGCTAGAGTCACTTTCATCTGTAATAGTCAGACAGGAGAGTTTTGCATTTCAGAAAATGTTTGGTCTATATTTCTGGTTGTCTTTCATGTACTAAAATCTGTAGAGTTTTCAGCCTTCCTGAACCTGCCTGAGCATCTTATGGTGCTCAGTGTTCACCCAGCTACCACTGTGCCACTACTACATGATGAGAAGGGCAAGGCTTGGAGAAGGAAGGAGGAAGGGGATGGGGGGTTGATACAGGCATGAAAATCTGGGCTCCCTGCATCCACTCACCTGCTGACCCCACAGTGTCCTTTGTGACCTGGCTGCAGCAGTAGTGCCAATGTGCCCATGTACACCGTGGTTGAAGCACATAGGGTGTGTACTCAGCCACAGTACTGGCACACAAATCATTGTGCTATCTCATCACCCTATGAGCTGTCCCCTGACCTGGAGGCCACCTTGGGACACTGCCTGATTACTTGCATTAGCAGCACTGTAAGCTCAGGTTTGCCAGCATCAGCTCTGTTAGCACAGGACTGGAGCTTTGGCAGCAGTGACTGTACAGTCTGGAAGGAGTTTTCGTTTTCATCAGATCATTTTCTACTTGTATTTCTGGTGAAGGAGAGGAGATCCCCAGTGCACGTGGGGGCTGTTTCTTGTTAAAATTTAACACATATGGGCTGTTCAGTATCTCCCAGCAGGGAGAGCCTGGGCTTGGACAGGTACCAACAGGGACTGTAAGGTGGCTGCCATGGGTCTCAGTGGTATCTGGCATACGAGCTACAGCATTGTCTATGAGGCTGGCTAGCCAGTAGAGTGTGTTTGACTAGAGTTATCTGCAAATTTAAATCACTCAGCACTTGTGGTTACAAGTGCTGAAGTGTGATGTCAGATCCCAGGCTCCAGATGAAAGCACTGCTCAGAGGCCAAACCACTGGGAGAGGGATTGCAAATATTATGGTCTCTGCTGAGGATATGTATATCATCTTTAGTGGGTGCCATAGAAGAGCTTTGGAGAGCAGAAACCTCTAACGTTTGTGACAGCAGAGGCTGTGAAGAAAATGGAGACTTTTGGGCATAAACACCTTGCACTGGGGAGCTTTTAATGGCATTGAAAGCTGGCCTGTTTATAGATAAACCAACTTTCCATGTACTGAAAAAAGCTGAAATGTGAAGATGAGCTGTTGTAAACCTCACAGACCTGTTTCTTGGAATAAGTGTGGACAGCCCAGAAAAACTTCTGCAACTCTCAGTCCCAGCTTGAACGCACCAGTGAAGTCCGTGGGCCTGCACAGTCAGGAGGTTCAGGGGGAGCAGCTAAGTCACTTTTGTTACACCACTAGGTAAACCTCCTCTCAACAAACTTAGACTTACTAAGCTGATGAGAAAATTTGGGTTCTATGAGCTGATATAGCTACTACAAGAAAAAAGTGCAAGAAAATCCAGTGAAAATCTTCTTTATTTCTGGCATCTCTGTTTAAATCTGATCACATCCTACACAGACTCCCTTATATGCAATCAGTTCTGTGAATTCATACTATTCTTGTAATCCATACAGAACTTTATAGGACAGTATTTGAAATCAGTCTTGAAAGGGGAGTCAAAAAAAGTACATACCAGAATAAAGTTGTTAATTGCAGCTCTCAAGGTTATGAAAACACTGAAAAAAGGAAATGTTTAAAATAGGGTTGTACTCTAGTTGTAAACTGTATGATATAATTTTACTTACTCTGTCACACTATTCTTTTTTTCCAAAATATTGCATCATTGAATAAAGAGGCCTTTTTTAACAGATGAATCAGGGTAATATATTCAAGACATTTTTTCCCCACAGTTGAAAAAAAAAAAATACTATAAGGTCATGCTGTAAAGCCCCGCTCAGTGAGTTTATTTAAAAGGGACTTAAGGTACCTCTTTTATCCAAGGTGATGCAAAGGAGAACTTGAAAAAAGTTCTCAGGTGGTTAGAGAACCAATCTGTAATGGCAAACTTTAAAAGATCAGCAACTTAGCAAAATGTAAAGGAAATATTCAATCAAAATAAAACATTTAACAAAGCACTGACTTAGTGAACTAACCCAACCTTAATTTTGTCAGATTTCAAGAGGAAATTAGGAGAAGAAAAGGAGAGAAAGAGAGAAAAAGAGAGATACAGGTGCCACCCCTGGATCCAACATTGTCTCAGCTGCCATAAAATCCAAGGAGAACAGGAACAAACCATGTGCATCTTTGTGCAACACTTTTTATGTGCTCTGGCCTCCTGCATTCACCACTTCCCTGCAGTTAGGGTTTCTGATCATCTGGCCACTCTGGGGTTACACTGAGGCTCCAGAGGTTGGCTGGGGGGGATTGCTTCAGGTCTGCCAGTGACTGGGAGCTGCTCTAGAGGCTCCAAAGGGGACCAGGTGTGGGGCAGAACAGCATCCTGCTTTTACAGAACTTGCCTTGCTCCCTCACACACACTCTCTTTGGTTGTTTTGAACCAGTAATCATTTTCTCCAGTCTCTCACAAATGCAATTAAAGACTGTCATAAAACATTTGTTGAAAAGGCAACTTCAATTATGACATTTCTTAACTTTCTCTTATTAAATTAAAAGTTCTTAATGTACTCATAAAGTAGTTTTATCTGTGCACTTATTTCCCACGTTAGCTTTCTTTTTGTTTGGTTTACTTTATTATGTAGTCAAAATGAATTTAGTTTTCCTAATTAGAATACATACAATCCTATATCATCTTTAGAAATGGAGAATTTTCTGTTTAAATGTGCAATAATTAAGAGCAATTGGGACTGGGTATTTAAAATAGTGACAGCTCTGTATTTTAAAATGTTAGTATGCAGTTGTTTGGTTATAGAGAACAAGAAAGAAAAGCTGGAAATGTGCCAAAAATAACATACTGAGAATTTTACTTTCATCTCAAATATCAAAGGAACCCAGGATCTTCAGCAAGAATTCAGATTGAAAGTGATGAAATTATAATGCACATTGTAGATGATAAGCAAAGTAATTGTTTAGCAATTTGTGGGAAGGTGGAGAGCTTTTGTGAGAGAGCAAAGGAAGGCATAACATGAAGCCCAACCACATGTTTAGAGTCTGTCAGAGGTTATATCTTGAAATGTGGAAGGGTAACAGCCACTAGATATATTTTTTCAACTGAAACCATACTCATATCAAAAATAAGGATGTACTGTTGCATAACTGGCACAACTGGGGATATCTAATCTTACTAATGTCTCCATAATTAGCACAGACTGTAAAAACAAAGGAATAAAGAGCCCAGTTTGTATAATGAGTTAGACTATTCAACCCTGACTCTTGGCAAGAACTTAGCCAAATATTTCCACTGTGTACTCTCTCAAAAATAATTAATGTGTAACAGAATGACTTCTTTTAGAACAACACAGTTTGACCATTTCTAATATTTATTACACAGCTTAGTCAAGAATGCCCATACATACAAAAGAAGGTCACAGTTTTTGCATTTGCTCCCAGTTTGCCCCACGTGAAATTGGAATGAGAAAATGTGATATATGGGTCAATATGCCTCTGTCCCCCACAGTATTATAGCAATGATGGTGATAATAAAAAGATCCTAAAATGGATGATCCTAAAAATCCATCCTAAAATGTACAGAGGTTTGAGACAGAAAAGATTTCTACAAGCAAGCCTTCTGCACCTGTGCAGAAAAAGGAGGTTTAAAGTAAATCCAGGGCTCTACATCAAAAAATGTAAATGCTGTACTTCTATTGACTTGAAGAACTGCTCCTACTTATGCTGAAAGTTAATTTTTCTTCAATGTACAATTCAAAGGTTTGATCTCCCACTATTGAATGAAGAAATGTAGTTTAAGGATTAAATTTATTTCCCTTTACACTGATTTTTTGTAGCTCAATAATTCTGAAGGATTTGGGGTTTGCTCATAGCAGCATGAGATTCTTTACATTACAGAACTTAATATTATATCCCTAAAACTTCAGAGATTAGTTGAATGACTTAATCTTAATAGTGGCTACTGTCCTCACAGTAAGAATACACATATTATTCATAAAATGTTCCCACCAGATAGTAATTTTGTTTGTGGTTTGTTTTAAATGAGCTGTTTAAAATTCTCTAATTTATTTGGTAAACACGGCAAAAATGACAGATGGTTATGATAAAGGAACTTAATGCCTCATGGAAGCAAGTCAAACCACAATCACTAACAGATGTTTTCTGCAAAGCCAGACTGTGTGTGTGTGTGCAAATGTGTATACACATTACATATATATATATGTACATAGTAGAAATATGGATTTATGTATGTGTATTTATGTGCATGTCTATCTGTATGTGTAAATGTTACTTGAGCACTTTCCCAACAGTGTTGCAATTGCACTGTTCCTTAGTGCAGTAATGACCACATTTATTCCTGTAGTCATACAAAAGACTTCTATCAAGGACAATCCCTTAAATTCTCATTAGTTTAGAAATAATTTACAGGTAGCACCTTTAGGGATTCTTCATAAGTTAGAAATATATGATTCTCATTGTCAGGTGTTGCGATTAGAGGCTTGGGAAACCGGGCAGAAAGACCAATTCGTGCAGTGGTTTCAGTTCCCTTATTTGATCTTCTGGCCAAATGCCAGCACACTTATCAAAAATTACCTGATTTTTGCTGTGAGATAAGGATTAGGATTAAGCAAAGCAGGCTCAAACTTTAAGAATATAAGGAAATTTATAAAACAAAGGGAAAAACAAGAAAAACCAGAACAAAACCCTCAGACCATCTCTCTTAGAGTTAAGAAAAAAACCCCACAGCTTATATAAGGTTTCTTTCCTTGAAGGCGGATCAACTTTTAAGTGGTTGGCCCACATATCAATGTTCAAAACTACCTGGTTATTGGTTCTCTCTTCCAGGAAGGAAGTTGTATTACTTCCTGCAGCACAGATCACTTCCGAGATTTTGACCACTCTGGGCCAACCCAGGACATCAGGACAAAAAATCAAAGCAATACTTTCAAAAATTGTTTTAATACTGTATGAAATTGGTTTCTGAAATGCAGTTACTAGAGGACAACAGTGGAACTGATCTGGTTTGTGCAATAGAGGCCAGAATAACTGTTATCTTACAGACATAAGGTAACACTAATGTAGAGTCAGTGAGGTGACAGTATCAGGGGCAATCATTGCTTTTCAGCATTATCAACTGAAGATCAAAGCACATACTTTATACCATACATAAATACAGATTTTTAATTATAATAATCATCATCTCACAGGGCAAACTTGATGGGTAAAACACAGCTAAAGAGGGATTGGGCATTTCATGGCAATTTTTACTATATTAGGCTGCAATGTCCAGTGTTAGTAATCTTGTATTCAGACTTGTATTCTGACAAACTCCTTCCCTTGAAGTGGGATGCCATGACAGAAGTAGTCCTTAGTAGATGCTTGGGGCCATCTAAGCATGTCATGAACAAGCAACACAGATATTCAGGGACCAGTGATTTCATTGCCAGACTTTGTCAGTCTCCAAGAGGTTGAGAACATGATCTGGGTCTACAAGACAAGCATACTCCTGTAACTCTAGAATCAGCCAGGATTCTCTGCTTCCCATGAAGATCTTTTTATTCACATACATTGACACTGAATATCATTTGTAATGTTGGAGAGAAGGAAACAGAAATGAATAATTTCATTTAAATTCTGACATTTCTAAATCTGAAGAACCCACTTGAGCAATGGACAGCATACAAGCTCCTAGCTATCAGAGAAAAATGCAGTCAAAGAAATCCTTTTGAGGATCACAAAAAAAATAAACTAAAGAACTCCTTAAAAGTAATTGTCAAATATGTGAGCTAAAAAAATACATCTGAGTAAGGGTCTTCAGGTATTTCAGATTACAGCCATTTATTTAATTTATTCATATATCACAGGAAAGTGCTCAGTGTTCACTTCAGAGAGCAAAAATTATTTTTTAGTATCTTTATATTGTTACAATGC
The DNA here is from genome assembly GCA_013400955.1 of Drymodes brunneopygia. Classification (NCBI taxonomy): domain Eukaryota; kingdom Metazoa; phylum Chordata; class Aves; order Passeriformes; family Petroicidae; genus Drymodes; species Drymodes brunneopygia. The sequence goes on from VZTZ01023113.1 coordinate 14,880, forward strand.
TATCTTTATATGGTTTCCCTGCTTTTTGTCATTTCTGTGATGCACAGAGTAATCAAACCCTCAAGGAACTGAGGAGGGTTAAGCACCTGTAAAGTTATTTGGTGTCCTATGATAAGAAGTCCACTATTACACGGTGTAGAAGAGAACAGTGAGGTATGAAGTCAATACTTTATTGACAATCTACACATGCAATAACCTCATCAGCAGTAAACTCACAGGAACTGTTGCCCAACTTTAAAGAGAAATTTAATGGCAATGCTCAAAACCAGGCGCTGCAAAATCACAGAATTATTGCTACAAATCAGCAGAAGAAGTGGGATGCTGAATAGTGAGAGCTCATTGTCTCTGAGCTTGCATAACCAGCTCCTTCTGGCTCTTAGATTAATCATTAGACCAAATATTATGCTGTTTTGTGATGTGGATCCTATCTGGATTTCTAGCTTAGTTTTTGTCATGCAAAAGATGCTGCAAGGCTTGAAGTAATCTCACTGAAATGAATAACTCATTTGAAAGTGAATGGAGCAGAGACCTGTATTGGAAATGCTAAAAGATTTCAGAAGACTACATTAGAATACCACACAAAGGGTCCTCCCAATTGTACTAGAGGTTTTACAAGCATGTAGGCCCTCCAGATGGAATCCATTAGAGTCAAGGAGATTTGAATCAGAGATATAATCATTCTTCTAGAGAGTTTCCGCAGTAAACAGACAATACTGACAAGAAGAACAGTACCTAATATATGTGAATACCCATGAATAAATTTCACAGACATTCACTGATGAGACTGGATTAGAACTCGACCTGCCTCCAAAAGTGTTTGCAAATGCATGGTTTTATAGCTTGTGATCATTGTGAAAACACATGTTTGGATTCCATAATGTACTTTATAGAGGCCAAGGCACAATTTGAGAAGCAAAAGCAAACAAAATCACATTGTAACATTGTAAAGAAAAAAGTGGGACTAACATCACAGAATACGAAGCATCAAGAATTTAAAAAGTTACATTGGAAATTCTTAAACTGGTAATCTGCAAGTTGCTTCATGAAAATATTTAAATACACTGCTTCTAATGTTACAGGAGTATGCTGACTTCTCTCTCACATCAATATTCTCAGAGAAATCAGCTGCAGCACATACTATAAAGACATCCTATTTTCTCTTCTCTCAACCTGTGAGAACCCAGCAGTAGATCATGTGACAAGTGGTGAAACTCAGGCAGGTTACATGGTGGGCCTGGAATCCTGCTGTCTTGACCCTCTCCAAGGATCTTTGGACTAAACCTTCCCATTAAGGAGCAGATCCCTGGGTGCAACCCCACATTTCTGTTCCATTAAATGACCTAGGTTTCAGATTGACCCAGTCAAAGGATGCCTGGCATGCAGAGTGACCGAGTAAGCAACATCTCAGTGCAGCACAGCAAAGAAGTGAGAGGAGAGCTTGGCAGATGGGCAGAGTGAGAGTGGAGCTGGTGTACTGATACCTTCAGTGTCTAAGAGCTGACAGGCAGCTGTTTGCCCCATGGCATCCAAGAGAGATTTTTTCTTTTTTTTTTTTTTTTTTGAGGTATAACTGTTGGCTAATCAAATTATCATTTTAAACTACTCCTACACCTCCTGCTGCTGCTACTACCAGTACTGCTTCTATTACTGATCCTACCAATATTAATCTGCCTTTTCTGATCACATTTTTGAATGCAGTATTTTTACTATATCAGGATAGCTATTGTGCTCTCATACTTCATCAAGAGAATGATTTTAAAATTTTTTTTTATTTGGTTAAAATGTGTTGCTCTTTGATTAATAACTGAGAAAACTATGTCTTACATGAAAATTTTAATTTCATAAATGGTGTCGATCTTCTCCTTATCTATCCTGATATGTTAATGGAATACAGAGAAAATTAATTAAATTTTATAAAAAATTTTAATCTGTGTATTTTGGCTTTTATTCACTTCAGAATCTTTTAATTCTTCATATGCATTAAATTGGAGATTGTCACAAACCTTAAAAAATAACATTCAGGACATATTAAATAAAAAATATAGGAGAAAGCCAAAAACATTTCTTTGGAGGACTTGAAACTTCTTGCAATGTTTTTCTTCCTTTCTCATTTCTAAGAATGCTGCAAGATGTAGGAAACGCCATAATGCTCTTTCCTTACAGATTTTCAAAGTATCCTTTAGAATTTATACTCCAGGACAGACAAATACTCTCTTGAATAAAAAGAATTTTAGAACTCACAGATGGTTGTTTCTCTTTTCCTTTGAATTGTTATCTAAATTTTAAATAAGTCTCTAAATTATAAAGCTCACATTCTGGGTTTTTGGTTAAATAACTTTTAATAGAATTATTTTGTAAAATCATTTAAGAAGTCTGAAAACATCTTCTGTTCCAAGGGTTTTGATATAAAAGTTGAATCATTATCTATATAGCCCAGAAGGCTCAAATTAATTTTGCATTATCAATGACAAGTTGAGCAAACAAATGAGTTTATATTAAGAAATCTACATAATATATAAGCATAATTGCATACCTATTCTCACATATATATATGTGTATACATAAAATAGGGATGTGTTACTATGTGTATATCTCTGTAACTGAGGTTTCTTTGTGTTTTTCTGCTCTTTAAAATGTAATGACCAGACAGTTGGGATATCCTTGAGTATCAGAAGAAGATTTCCAGGAAAAGAAACTATAAGCTTGGACATTGGTAGCAGCATACTAGAGAGTAATTTAGATTTTAAATTTTAAATGTGGATGTAGTTCTTTACTTGACAGATGTCTTGGTTTAAAAGACAGGTGTCTGCTAGGGAAGGCAGGAGCCTTCCTTGGAATGGAAAAACTGCAACCCCTTTCCCTCTGAATTATTATAAATTTAAAATCAAGAGGCTCTCAGGCAAAGATATGGGAATAGGAATAACGGTTCTTTACTAATATCTAAAATAAAGCTAACAAATAATAACAACTATGGCATTAACCAACAAACAACCAGAAATCCAGTGGCAGCCTGCCTGGCCTCGGGCACCTTTTCCCTTGGTGCAGTTCCAGTCACAGCCTGCAGGGGGCGCTCCGGATGCGATGGTTCCCCCGCGGCTGCAGGGGGCGCTCTGGCGTGAGCCCAGGTAGCACAGGGCAATGGCGGCCGCCGGCGTGGAGAGNGAGAAATCCCTTTACCTTCAGCAAAAAGATGAGGATGACATAAATTCACATGGAGTGATTATAGAGAAAAAAGGAGGCTCATTACAATTGTGGTTTGTACTCCAGCGGCTGCTGATTCCCACCAGTGCTAAAAGGCAATAAAGATGTCACAGTGACATAGGTTGACCAAAGGTTGAAATCCTCAAAACAACCATACCATGCACAAAATGCTGCTACAGAAACTCTGTAAGAGACCAAGAAAACATACCCAAAAAAAAAAAAATCTATGAAATGTAAATAGACTTTCATCAGCCTGGAAAATAGAATATTATTTTTTCAATTGGGATGTCCCTTATACAGTGTGTTCTCTCATTTGGTTCTGAGGCTTTTTCACAGTTTGACTTTTCTTACAGTACGTAATCCTTCCACAAGATTCAGTGCTTACAGTACAATAACAAGGATTTTCTACATAATTCCTCCAAGTTATTTTTCTTAGCATGTGATGAGACTTTGAAAAACTGTTGCTGTTTTTTAGCTGGTTTTGTCATGTAAACTTCTGCATTTAGAAATAGCTGTGTGAGCAGCAGGAGAATTTCCCTGGCTTGGTCCTGATTAGATTCAACTCTTGAGGCAGAGATTCTCCTTGGATGTTTCTGCGTGGGCTGAGATTTCTGAAAGAAGAGATTACCAGTTGTGATGATATGTTTCAGAACTGGTACACTGTGATGACAAAACAAATAAGACAGTGTTTATCTGACCTTCCTGTCACTGAAACCACTATAAATGGCAAACTGGAGCCAGAATGCTGTACTGGTATGAGAAAAAGGAAACAATAATTGAATTTATCTAGAAATAATTTTGTACTGCAATCAGGACATGCTATTCCCCATGAAGCAAGGAGGTTAAAAAGTTTATGTACAAATATATATATTACTACATGACTAAATTTTTAGAAGTCTGCCATCACTGGTAGTTCAGGAATTCACAATATCAAGAATTAAGCTCTAATTTAAAAAGAAAAAAAATGAAGAACAAAAACAAATTGACCACAATTGAACAACAACAACAAAAGAAACCAAACAAAACCAAACCTATTCAAACAAGAGCAACAAAAAAAACCCAAGCAGCAAAACCCCAACATACATGCCTGCCTCCAAAACCCCAAAACCAACCAAACAAAATCACTAGTATGAGAGTAAATTAATCTTCTTCTTCTTGAAGCCCACTTCTCCCTAAGCCAAACCTTTTTTCTTAAACAGACAGAGAAAATTTCAGTCTAAATAACAAATCTGTTGAAACATTAGGGGTTTCAAGTCAACAACATGCCAGAAAAAGCCCAAAGTTTGGCAGTGAAGTCTTCTATTTTGAGACATTTAAAGTGTACACTTCATGCAAAATAAAGCATGGCTTTTAAGAGCAGGTGCATATGGTGGTGTGTTTACTTGTGTAAAGCATTTTATCTTAAATTCCATTGCACTCACACTGTCTTGCAAAACAATATGTTAAAAAGTCCTACTCCCTGCTGATCTTATTGCTGTGTGTCTATAAGAAACACAGTGTGCATATTGTCAGTAGTTTCTCTTAACAGCATTAAATTAAAGTCTTATGCAAAGTATCAGGGAGAACTGTAATATTCTTTGCCCTTTTTAATAAAATGTCAGGTGAATTTCTTAACCACTTACCCTCTCTCCAGAGCCTCTGATTAGAAGCATACACCGTTTTCTCAAGTTTGAGAAACATTACTTAAAACAAAACCCTAAGTAATTCCTCTCATCCCAAGCCCCTATAAATCTGTAAATTCTTCTTCAATAATCTCTAATGTTTTACAGACAAGGTGTGATTGATGGAAAATTTCAACTCCCACCATTTTTTGGGGGTGTGAGTGGGTAGAGTGGAATCTTGTAAGCACAGTGGTTGCTATTAATATAATGTCAAGCTGACAGCCTATGTAGCTAACCATCAGTCCTAGTCCTGGCACTGGGCTGTGTGCCCCTCAGGCGTGCTGAGTGACTGTATCTTTCATTTACCTTTGTGAGGTAGCTTAGATGCAAGCCAGAGCATCTCAAAAGATAAGGCTGAACACTACAGAAAGTCAAAGGAGACAGGTGGTTTCTGCCTGAGGGTGACTCAAAGTTGCCTGAACTGAAATGGTGTTCACAATCTTCAGAGGATTAAAAGAGGAGCTGTGCAAAATAAGATCTACTTCCCTATCAAAGATAGAAGCTTCGCTGTCTGCCTCTTTCAGCTCTCAAACCTCCATCCTATACTAGATAATTTCTACACAACTGGTTCAGGTTTAACAAGGCAACAAGGCTCACCTTCAGCCACAGAAAAACACACAGGCCATGGCAATCGCTCTGGAACTCTCAGAACGGGAAAAAAAATCACAGCTGAAGGATAGTTCAAGTTCTGCTTTTAACCACATGTCCACTGTTAATTGTGGACAACAAGAGGCATTCATGATGTTGACTTCTGGATTCAGCTAGAAAATTGCTGCTAAAAGGTCTCAGGATGAAATCAGCTGTTGTTTTCTTTTTAAATTTTTTTTGCCTCCTATTTCTGAGAAGCCAATACCTGTTGAGCAGTCATACTGGCTTGGTTCCACCTGCTTGCAGTTCTAGGACTTCCTCAATGTAGGAAGCAGTAGTAGACACCCAAGAAAAAACTAGCTCTACTATGCAACAGAAATTGTATATACATAAATGCTTTATAAAGCATAAAAAATATAAAATACAGATTTTCTGTATCAAAGCTTTTTCTCAAAAAAAGTATCTTTGCATCAACCTTCAAATGGGAGCTTCACATTAAAAGTAGTTTTGGCCCTTTGCATCTACTCTGGTTAGAACACAAATGATGCTACAAGCTCAAAGTCTGTGTGTCCTAAGTGAGCAATGACTAGTTAGAATTTAGACTATAAAGAAGGCATTTTCATTTTATTGATGGACTCCTTTGACAGGTATTGCTATAACCTGTTTTGTGGTTTAGGGTTTTTTCTTTCCTGAGTAGTGCCTGGCTAGTCTTCCTTTTTTGAAGTAATTTTTAAATAAAATAATAAATTGATAAGATAGTAAAAAATTTTTGCTAACATCATTTTAGCAATTCACTGGTGTGCTTATTTCTACTGTTGTATTTTGGGAGCAGCTGTTGGAAGTAATGGAATTATTCTGGCATAGAACTGAATTGCTGAATGAGAATCTTGTGACTATAACTATATGCCAAAGCGGTGTTAAGGTCTTCTATTGAAAAACAGTTGGCAAAATGCAGAAAATATTTTTCTTGAAAAACTTGTTTAGCGGATATTTAATGTTTCCCTACTTGCTTCCTCTATTAAGATCTCTAAAAAGTTAATTTTAGATAATCTGTAATTTTTACAGTTTTCGGTTTCTGGGACTGAGCCCACAAAAATATCTATTTAAATGTAGATCAACATTTTTTCCTTTTTCTCTGACCCCCCNTACATTCAGTAATAGAACACTAGTTCTTTATCACTTCCTGACTTTTTGCTGAGCCTTGTGATTCTTTTAGAAAAGCTATCTAGATGTCAGTAAAGTCTGCTGCTGAGAAAGAATGTATCAAAATTATTTGTAAGATCTTCAAATTATTTATTTTAAAATGTTAATTTTATACCTAGTCTGACCCTCACTAACCGGGCTGTATTCTTGGATTTGAAAGTATGTAAATCTTTTCTGGGAATAATTCTTGAACTTTTTTATATTTGATGTGCTCTTTTTAATGTGTTTTTGTCAGGTGTTATACTTGCTTTTAACAGAAGTCTCTTTCAGGTTCGGTGACTGGTAGCTTAACATAGATGTAAAAATATGTAAAATACAACACAATTTTCTTTTCACATGCAAAATTCCTCTAGGCAGACTAAGTGGCTTGTCTGACTCTGTACAAAAAAATTGAGGGCTGTAGAGTACATGGTTCACTGCTCGTTTCTTGCATCCATAGATCAGACATACTGCAAAAGTCATGACATATTAAAGCCTTCTAATTGCAATTTATTATGAGTCAACATTAGCCATTGTCTTGGGCAAAATGGCACTGACTTATGTCATCAAAAATGTACCATGGTATATTATACACTTATTCAGATGCAATAATTAGCTCACATTAATGCAGTGAGCATTTTGGATTTTGTAGCAAAGAAAACAAATTGAAAAGTATGTTTCTATATATTAATGCACCTAGCATTTTGCATTTTATTAAATTAGCTCAATAAAACTAAAATTGTCATAAAACTCATGTATACTCTATCCTTTGACTGTGACTTGAAGAACTAGTGGCAGATGCAAGGAATCCTGCAATTCCTCTTAAAAGGAATACTGTGGCATAACCTCTGGAGAATTATATTAAAATATCAATGATAGACCAATAGTTTTAGATGAAATAACTTTTATAATTGCCCTAAATGTGGCAAATATGCTGTGCCTCTTCCAGGAAACCTAGTCTCTACTACCCCAAATTTCCCTGCAAATAAGAATGAAAATAACTTGATCAATGGAACTGAGAGGGATGGACAACTTTCAATAACCATTAGAAACATTATACTAGACCTGTAGAGGCACTAAATTTAACAGAGCTTTCCTTTGAGAATACTCATACTCTCTGAATGTTGTTTGTTTCAGGTCCTGCTTTTATGCATCCTGAAAAACTGCATATCACCTCTATGCTGTGGAAGTAGTCCCATGACATATGGCATCCTATCCCATGCTCTTTCCTTTCAGTTGCTACTCAGTCACTAGGTAAATTTCATTACAGTGAGAATCTTTTTTCTTATAGATATGTTCATTTTTTTTGATATGTCTTGGCACAATAATCATCTTCAAAATCAAAACCAAGGAATATGCCATTGCATGATTCACTGGCTAACAGATACACTATCCACACCTACATCATACAAGGTACTCCTGCAAATATGCCAAATACTGCTAGATTTCTTGGCCTTCTTCCCTTTCAGAGACAAGTCACACTCGAGACCCTTAATTTTCTTAAAAAATGAAACATTAAGTTCTTAAGAAGTAAAATACAGACTCGTTGTGAGCATTAGCGGGAGTGTTGAATCTCATTTATATAAGAAATAGAATCTCAAAGAAGCTGACTGAACAAAACATGACATTTTAATTTCCTTCTTGAGCTTCAGTGCTCGCCTTTATGATAGTCATTTTTTAAAGTAGGAGCACAAAACTGTAGCTTCAGAAGCTTTTTTTTTTTTAATAGCATGTTCGTTCATTTGGCTGTTTAAAAATGAACTCAGTTTTCAGTCACTCTGGACTCTTCTGTTTACAAAACTCTTCTGTTTAAAAAAAAACTTTGGAATATATAGAAAATTGAATTAGTGGACACTAGCTACTTTATTTTAGTACCACACCAACCTTGTCTGATAGCTGGAAGCATGAGGCATCCCTGAGAAGACATGGCTTACATGATCAATCTTTTCCTAACAGTCAGTAGCACATTAGGAAGGACAACATAGAGTTGTCATTGACAGTTCTCCAAAACCACCATCTCAATGTTCAATGGCAACCAAAATAACCAACCAAATGTTGGACAGCCTCAGGAAGACTACTGACAGCAATCGAAGAAGCATCTTCTACATCTTGAATACTGGGTGCTGTTCTTGTGCCTTTATTTCATGAAGGCTATAGCAGAGTTTGTGACTGCACAGAGAAAATGAGATAAAATTGACTAAAGGGATGGAGCACACACCCATGAAGAAGGGCAAAAATGTTGGCAAACATCAGTTTGGAGTGTGTGAATGCAATCAAAGTGCACAAAATGATGAAGGCAGTATATGAGAAGAATGCAAAGTTGATGTTCACAGAATGCTGCTATCATAGCAGGTAGTCACAGAAACTAGCAGGAATTTGTCTTAAATAATAACTGGCATCTTTGGAAGGTGTGATTTTGGGGGAAGAAAACCAACAAAATGTGTGAGGACAAAATAGGATGCTATTAAAAGCCATTCAAATGAAGAAAAAAATTCTTTGAATATTTTTAGTGATTGGGAGGCATGTGAAAACTACAGAGCTTTAAGAATATCTGAAATTCAGAGATAACTGATGACAGAAATGGCACACACGTAGTTGATTCTACTTCAAGACAAAGGAAAAAGCCGAATGACATAGTGAGGATCTATTCAGACCTGTTATTCTATATTTCCTTAGGTAATGAATTTAGCTAATACAGATCTTATGAGTACTTCATTTGGGTTCTTCCATTTCCATTGCACACAGAGAAATTATTTAGTAAATAGTGGGACTAAAGCAAAACTTTGTCAGACTTGCACAGTTTCACAGCAATGGTATATGTTGCATTAGTAAATGAATATTAGGGTGGCCTAAGTCTATTTGACTTACTAAAGCAATATGATTAATTTCCATTAATAATTAGGACCTTACTGTGTCTAGTTTAATATCTAGCCAAATCTGAAGATTCAGGTAAAATAACCAGGTAGTTGTTTTCTGCTGGTCCAGCAGAGGGAGGTTTGAATTCCTTCTTTTTATTTTTCAAAGAACTAGTGAAACTTCCACGGCCATAAGGTGTATAGTCTGACATTAAAACGTTAAGACATATCGATTTTTTTTCTATAAACATGAAAAAATTAGATATAATATTTCTCAATATCAGTTAAAGAAAAAGAAACTAAAATTGCATTAAACTTAATGATTTGACACTTAAAATTTATATACATGTGAATGCAACACAATAGCTTTTCATCTGTTGTTTTGTTTTCAAAGATTTTTTTCTGCATGAGAAAATGCATCCTGTACCTGTGGCAGGGAGACCTCAAGTTGTTCTCTGAAAGCTGAAAGAATTTGTTGACCATATTTGACTCTTTACACCATTAACAGTATATTGTATGGATTCTTTTCAAGTATTTCAGCAATGCTAAAATATTGTTTGAATTTTCTGTGGAATGTCTGTTTAATCTTTTGTTCAAAAATCCATCTGATTGCTGGCATATTCAGGAATGCACAGAGGCAGAGAGCATTATTCCATGGAATGGCAGTGCAGTTACAACAAATTGTATTCTTGTTCTAAGTATGTGACAACATGAAAAAATAACAGATTTCTTTCATACGATGAATGCCAGCATATTTGAATATTGGTTTACTGCTGACATTTATAATAATGAGCAATCAGCTATGCAATAGAAAAAAAATGCAAACACAGATTTTCTAAACAATACACACTCAATCTATATTTTCTAGGTTGCTGTAATGGATATAAATGCATGTCTATATTGAATAGTTCCAGGATTTTCTGAGACACTAGAAAGGAAGAATTTTAGCAAGTTCAGAAGTAGGTAGAAAAGAAACAGATTTTTTACAGCCTGCAAAAGCTTGCTCTAATTTTGCAAGCATGTCAATAGCCTTACTGAAATCACACATGAGACTACTCACACATGTAAAGCTACTTGCAAATGTAAATATTTGTTCAAAGAGACGGGGAATTGCTGTAGGTAAGTATTCTTCATGTAAACAAGCCTGATAAGAAATGTCTGTGTTAAGAATCTTCTGTAAATAGCAAAGAGACTTAGGATGTCTCCATTGCCAATATCAGTAAACCTCCTTTAGCCTTTTTAGTGCTGAAGGATCTACAAGAAGACAATATTGTGATAGTTTCTTTAACATAATAGAGGCCATTGCTTATTTCACCAAATCAGAATTCTGTTGCCACTTTTTTATCTGTATTTTTTGTTTGGTTTTTTTTGTTTGTGGTTTTTTCATTTGTTTGTTTTTGTTTTGTTGGTTTTTTTTTCTCTTTGGACTGCTTTCAGTAGTCTAATCAAGATAAGATTCTATTTGGCAGTAAAATGTTGATGCTTTCAGAAATTGCTCCTTCCTGCCTAAATATATTGCAGTGTAGTGATAGTCTAACCATTTCTCTTAGCCTATTCTCTTTTTTTTAAGCTTTCTGACACATGCAGCAACATGTGCAAATTCATGAACGATTTTCTCTATGTCATCCTTTCAGTTGGCAAATTCAGTTAAGAATCACACACTATGGCAAAATATTGTTCTGTGTAGTGAGAGTGTTTTTTTCTTGCCACTGAGAAAATAGGAACTTGCATCTGTCTAGGTTATTGTGCATTATTTTTATCAGCACATATCAAAGAGTTCTTATCAAAACTGAATAGCTTTACTTCACTATCATTCACATCAATGAGGAGAAAAACACTTGGGTTTTGAAGCTGTCAGATCTCATAAACTAGTTTTCTCTCTGGAGAGCCACATGGAATAATTCCAAGACCAAATATGCTTCTTTTTAATTAGGTTAGGTCCCAGATATTATATTTCTATAATATATTATCAGAATGCTGGCTTCTGTGCCTGAATTTGTTTGCCACAAAAAATATACTTTTGTGTAGACAGGATTGTAAGTAGGGACTGCTTTAGCTGAAAAATGAAAAATGGCCTTACCTAGTTCCCTTGAGAATGAATAATGTACTCTCCAAGAGGCCACTTGCTCTTCCGAGAAGGCTTCGTCATTTGAATAAGATGCTTTCGTCTCTTAGAATTTCTGGATATAAAGAATCTGAAAAAAAAGTGTGATGTGCCTTCCTTTTATATATTTCAAAGGCAGTAATGCTAAGAAAATATTAAAACTGAATAGCTGCTTCAGTGACTTACTGTAGTTATATAGCAAAATTAGGGTTAGTTATGAAAGAAACAGGTCTCAATAATTCTTCAGGGTCTTGCTTAGTATTTTTGAAAGATGGTTATGCTTCTGTACATAAGACCATGAGAAAGGTCCAGCTGTGTCCTGGGACTCTGCCCTATAATCCTATTCCTGAGAGGAAATATCTAGGGCAGAGAAATGTTAGGCTAAGCCTACGTGATAACTTCCATCCTGCTCTCCCAGTCTCCAGAAATTTTAGCTTAAGTATCTTCCTGTGTCTCATATGGCAGTATTTGGTAATTCTCAATAGATTCTCTGTCATGTATTTGTCCAGTTTCCTCTCTAAGCCACACTTTTCTTAACATCTGTAGTATCTTTTGGTGTATCTAGTATTTGTTAAGTACATATTTCAGTGTTCATGGTGGAATACAGAGATAAAATATTAACTGCCTCTCAGAAGGTCTAAACAACAAAAGGGAAATAAAAGAGGTTTTTTTAACATCTTTACAGGTCTCCAAACTAGCAGCAGTATCATAGCAGGTGTAGCATCCTGTTTAAGGAATTTTATTTTGCTTGTCTTCCAGTCAGCAAATTTAGTAAATGCTTCTGCAACTGCAACTGAATTTATAATATTTAACAAAAAAGGAGTATCTTCTTCATTTGTCCTTTATTGGTACTAGACTACTCCTTTGGAAAGCCTCAAGGCATTTATGTTGAGCATTGTGTATTGAAAGTTTCCTTGAGTCAAATCCCTTACTTTCTATTTGCTATTTGTATATAAATATGCAGTCATTGTAGAAATGTCCATATTATTAAAATCAACCAGTCGGGCATAGAGGAATTGACTAAGACTCATGCTTCATAGAAAAAGTGGACTAAGTTGACTAAGAACAAACAAGTGAGAAGAGATTTGAAATCTCCCTGAATGTCTCCATTTAGCATCATATGGAAAGCTGATAAAATCATACACAAGCATCATCAAGTCCAACTCTTGTCCCAGTACTGACACACTGAAGGAACTTCATAAATTCTTGATGTACATTCTGTGGTATATCAACACGCTATTTTAGAATTTTTATGCATGTGTGTTTGTGTGTGGATGTGGTGAGGTAATATATGGCAGCAAGGGTTTGGCATGAACAGGCAAATTAGTTGTTGAGTAACTACTCACAGGTAACTAGATACTCTTGAAAGTCTTCTGGTTGTATTTATAGGTTTTTTGGCCCAAAGACACCATTAGGGCCTGCCTCTTGAACATTGGAGGCTGTAGAACTGCTCCAAGTTATTCTTAGAGAAAAGAAGGCGGAAAATATCTGAAAAGAAATGAACGGAAATTCAGAAAGTCTTCCATGTTCAGTTTAAAAGCTCACATTATAGAGAATCCACATAGACCTTTGCAAATTATTTCAAGCAATACTATGTTTTCAGTCAAACCAACACTTTTTCTAATCCTAAATTTGTTCTACATTTACTTCTGTTTTTCATCTTATTTTTTGCCTGAGAAATGACAGAACATTTCACACACAAATATCGTGTTGAATTAAGACTGGGAGAAGAGGGAAATAAATGCTTTTTCTGGTTAAAAAGATGAAGTATTTTTCTAAAAAAAACCTACATTAGTTATTATGTACAAAGGTGTTAAAAACTGTAAACACAGTACATTTGTGACTGAGATTATAATATACAAAACTAGGAAGCAGAAATGTTCATTTATATCCTTCATAAGTATTTAGTACATTATCATACAACATGATGCAGACTACCTCACAATCGTACACTATCTGTCATTCATTCTACTCCCAGGTGAAGAAAGTTCCTCTGTCAACAGAACCTCCTTCCCTAACTACACGGTAATGAGTTCTAATCTATCTCAGCTTCAGAAAATGATTTTTCTGAACCTGAAATTGAGGGAGGGATTGCTTATCCACATTATCTCTGCATTGAAGATTTCAGACAAGAGCATAAAAATCAGCTGTGGAGGTCAAAAAACCTTGATCACTTTAGGAGAAAGTTTAAGATCTAAAAGTTTCATTAAGATTGATTTTGGACTTTGGTGGTCTTTGAGTTCATTAATTAAAAGCAGAGACAGATGAAATATACATATTAATGTTAATACCTAATCAGAAAGAACTTCCTTCAGTCAACATGAGAGGATGACCTGGGGAGACCTTTTCTAAAGCATGTGACTTGGCCTTTGGGCCATTTTGCAGCACTTCTGCCATCATTTCTGGCTGAGAGAAGGAGTGCCTTTCAGACTCTTTCAGAGCATCCAGCCAGCATTCACATGCTATTATTACTCCATGTCCTGCTTTTTGCAATGATCCCCTTCTTCATTAGGAATGCTCTGCAGTATTGAACCTCTCCCAGCTACACAGCGATAATAGCCTCAGCCTGGAGTGGCATGAAAATGGATGACCTCCAGTATCAGTGATTACAATAAACACATGCCTGGTTTGAAATTACTCCCATCATATTTCACATCCTATTATATACATTGAAATTGGAACAGGCTCAGGACAGCAATGTTTATGTAATCAAACTCAGTGAATAGGAATAGAGTGCAGAATTGAATTCAGGAAATGTTGGCAGGCATCCTCAAACCTCACCTATCTTTGTGTGTCCTTTGTCTAGAGACATATGAGATTGGATGCCTGTCGTTCACTGTTGAGAGTATTTATCTCCACAGCTGATGATAAGCTGTAATTTTCATGGCTAAGACAATCTGAACTACAACATTCTTTTGCATATCATTATCAAAAACTACAAAATATTTTCTCTCCTAAGAATTCCCTTTGTTTCAATAGTACTTCAGTCTGTGTGTATCAAAATTATTTTTTCAGTAAATTATTTAATTTAAAATTTAGATAAATTTGATTTTATTGTAGCTATAATTTCAAATCTACTTATATTTATGCAATAGTTGTAGACCTTTAGGTTCATAATAGATGTTCCACAGTAAATAAGAGAACTAGAGACACAATTTTTTAATGGATTTATATTATTTTCCTTATGCCTCCATTACATTTTGGTTTTTAGCAATAAACATTCCATAGTTTCTGCAAGGAAAGCATATCCAAGGAAGACTGAGATGTTCAACTCGAGGCATTTTCAAAGGATGCTTCATGAGAGGCTTGAAGGAAGAAGAAGGATATAAAAAAATGTCATGAGTACCTGGAAAAGGAAGGTCAGATCTAAGGGGCAGAAAAATCTCTACCTAAATGTAGGTTATTTAGAGAATTGGGTACTTGCTGCACAGAGGTGAGGAACTGCCAAAGAAGGGGGTTGTAATATAGAGAACAGGGTCCTCTCTGTATCTCTGCTCAAAAGTTTTTGCCCCTTGTTAATCCTTTCCCTGTCTCACTGCTCAGTGAAGAACAAAGCTGTAGATGATTAACATGTATTAGTCACAGTGTAGGGATTCTATGCTTTCTTAAAATATGATTTTGTTTGAGGAATAGTGTTTGTTTCATCTAAAGAACATAGTTTTTAAACCTGCTGCTCAAGTATTTGAATTAATCATTTCTCAGCTGGACAAAGAAATGCTGTTTGATGCTTCATAAACATATCCAGTACAAGCCACTGCTCAAAACAAAAGTTATTTCCTTGTCAGGCTTTTGTATGTGTCTCACAAGGTCTATCAGATCACCTTTTGAAACTATGATGAATCTTTTTAGGTAACAGCTGACCTTTCTTTAAAAATCACATCTGCTGTCTGATGCTAGGTGGCATTCTGCTGTCTTTAGGATTTCCGTAGAAGATTCTGCTGTGACAGTTTTAAGCTGGTATAACTATACTAACATTAATGGAGTTGCTCCTGGTTTATGCTTGAATAAGTAACAATAGACATGGACCCAATTTATTTAAAAGACGTGTAAAACAGAGAGCACTTTATACTACTGTTTTCACCAAATGCTAATTTGAGTGGTAAAACTAGGATTATTTCATTAATATATGGCAATTTTAGGTCAGTGTAACTAACTTGACTCTGAACTTAGCTCTTTCCTTGGAAGTGACTTAATGAACTGAAGAATCAAATCTCAAGTTTATAATTCAGATTTATTAACTGTACTCAGAAGTCTAACAGGAGAAGATGAATGACCATTTAAAAATAGTATAACTGTATTTAAAACAGTGGAACTTTTTCTGTAAAGTAGAACAGGTTCCATAGAAGAGTTTTGTATTTTCTATTAGACACATATGAACAATTAAAGTATACAGAAGGATTGTTTTTAAAATTCTATACTGTAAAGGTTTTTGGTATTAGGAAAGTGTCATTGTAATTCTCATAGACAGAATTTCTCCAGAGCTTTCTTGCAGAGACTACCTCTAATTAGTTCAAAATACAAACTGTTTCGCTCATTTTGCTCATCCAGATCTTAGAAATTGCCAATAATGATTTTTCCCCCTAATACTAACGAAATATTGTGATGCTTGATATAAAGTTTGGATTTGATTAAAGCTTATTAAAGGATATGAAAATAATTCCAACATACAGGGCAAATGAGGAGAAATGAAAGAGCAACAAAATAGACTCAATTTTCTTCTGTGAACTGATACAGAGATAGAGCTGCAGATAACCACAGCAACAGGAAAAACTTATCAGAACTATTCCTTGAGTTCTCTGTAACTGTGTATGAAAATCCCCAGACTGCTTTAAGGTTTCAAATCAGACAATGCCCATGAAGGTTAGAGAATTCTGGGAAAATATCTCTGTATGGTGTACTGGCATTAAGAAGCTATCTAACAAAGACAAGCTGATGCTGTATGTTCCAATTACTGAGAGCTGTTATCAGGACTTTTTGCAAAGCTCTTAGATTTCATGATAAATAAGAAACACACAGTGCTATGTTTTATTGTTATGGTTAATGACAGTGATTTCTCGGCATGGCAACCAGGGAGATACAAAGACAAACTTGAACTCTATACAATAACTGCTTTTTTTCCCCTAGTGCTAGCATTTTGAACTATTCCAGATTTTTTATAGACAGAATCAAATGCAACAGCTTCTGAATTGTCCCTATCTTTTAATCAATGTGCAGCTTCCAAAAATGATGAGCATTTTTTCTTGGAAGAGTTAGTGTGGTTAAAGGAAAATTTTTTTACTGCTTGGACATTTAACTCTCTTGCTTGTACAAAACATATGAGTATGAAAATGTCTTCAACTGTCAAGAAAAGCACAGAGACTTTCTGCCTACTGCCTAAATAAGGCAAATTCTTTGTGTCTGGAATCAGTGATGTTTAGATCAGTTCCAAATAATCTGATCTGACCTCAGTCCTATTTAGGCCAAGTTTGAATGCACTGACTTTCATATACCAACCAGAAGTGCCATCTGCCTACTAATGGCTGTTAAATAGAGCACTGAAAACTTTACCAGAAAATGAATGTCAGTGTAAAGATTTGTCCTTCACTAGTGGCTTTTTCTTTTTCATTTTCTTTGGCTGTTCCTTATTCTTCCAATTGCTTTGTTCCTGTCTCTGCATTCAGTGCCCTGAATGCTGTTTGGACTTGTTCAGCTATGTGTTTGTTATTGTCTTTTGAATTCTGAAGAAATTCTATTAAGATGGACAGTATGGAAATAAATAAAATAGGATTCTAGAAGGCTACATCCGCAAATCCTCTTATGGATTATGGATTCTTATTTCCTAAACACAATAGCTGAGATTCAATACTGCTTGTTGCTAAAAAAAAAAACCCACGTCACAGCCTTGGGGAACAAAAGGAAGCCACAATGATGTTAAGCTTGTTTTACTCTTTTCTCTGGGTTAGATATTGGTCATGCTAGTATTTCAAAAACCCTCAGGAGACAAGTAGCCTTTCTGTCTGTCTGGTGGGATGTAGTACCACAGGGACTCTTTGCTGCCTCACATAACCTAGTTCTGGTTTCACTCGGTGTTCTCACCCTCAGCAGGCTGTTAACATCAGGTTTATAAAGGTATTAATTTTTTCTGAGCTAAAATTAGCCTTCCCAAAGAAACCTGGAATATTAGAGAATACACAGACCATGCAGATCTTCTGCCTGACAAAGAAACATGGGGTAAAAATTCTACTCAGTTTTTTAAAGAGAAGGCTGTTTGTTAGTACAGTTTTATTGATATTATCTTTAGCTCCTCTGTTCTCAATCTATTTAGGATCTAGAGACCTTTAAGAGTTCCTTGATTTCATTTTTTTGGCACAGTCCCTCTGCACAGATTGATTTGAATCAGCAAAACCAAATAATTAGCCCACCCAACAGATAAAAGCTTAAACAAATAAATAGATCTTATAATATAACTTGAAGGAAGCAGATGTAGTCAAACTTCTGAAAAGTAGATTACAGTGATGAAGGTTCTTTAGAGACATAATAAAATTCCAACTGAAATAAATAAATATGGAAACTGTTAGCATGAGAAACACAGTCTATTCTATCTATCTATCTATCTGGAGAAAAAAAAAAAGTTCAAAGAAATTGAAAAGTTAGCCCATAAATGACAAAACCTCCCAAATTGCAATTTGCCATGAATTCCCTTCCCTGTAGAATGTATATATGTCATGTACCAGTCATTAAATAAAAGTAGGAAGGAAGACAGTTAAAATTGGTGGACAATTTTTGACTAAATTACTCCCATCATTAAACTCTGAAAATTTTAAAGTACCAGAAGTAAAAAAATCATTATATTTCAGAAATGTATTGAGCTTCATATCTATTTGTATGTGTTCAAAGATCGAGTTTTGTCCTGAAAACACTGAAACTGATAAATCCAGTTCAGCATGAAAGCTATGATACTTCTTTGATCACCTTTAACAGACTTGATCAGAACCAGAAGACTGCGATATTTTTATTGGTTAGATGATGTTTTACAGATAATTGACTTACTGAACATCTATCATTACTTCCTCAACCAACAGAGACAAACAGATAAAATCAGTTTAAAATAGTTCCCAACTATATGCAGCTAAGACAGATTTAGAGACCTTCTCAAACTCATTTAGCTACTTACTTTCTTTCTTTCCAAAATAGAAATTCTGGAATATTGAAAAAACTTAGTAAAAAAGAATTTTCCCTTCTCATTTTACGTGGTTAATTTCTTTTGGGCAGAGATGTTAACCACCTGCCTAAAATTTATTAAGCCTTATTCCCCAGCTAATTTTCTGTCTGATATGCATTACTTATTCAGTGCAACTGTAAGCTCAGTTTAAGAGATCCTTTAAACATCCAAAGTATACAGACATTTATAGTGTGAAACTAATGCAAACCAGCAAAATATACCAGTTTTTCTGCAACACCATTGAACTGTAAAAAAGATCTATTTATTTACACCTTCTGAACATTTGGCAACTCTGCCCATACTTACAGAAACATACTGCTAGAACCTAGACAATGAAGATCCTACCTTAGAGAATGTAAAACTTGGACAAGTAAATATCATTATTATGTATTTTTGGAAGCTAAAAATATTCAAATATCTTTTCCATTACATTGTGTTCTTCTGTTTTTTATTTTTTATTTGATCTCAAAGCCTATTGACAATGAATGCAAGAAGTAATAGTCTCGGTTTATTTAACTTCACCTTTCTTTTACAATTAAGTTTCCATTAGTAGTGCCTCCTTTATTTTTTTTGCCACAGGCAAACTATTTATTTTTACAGTACTTGTGCATTTCACTATTTTCCATGAAATTAAAACCAAGGACATGAACTCAGGATGCTCTGCTTCATCCTCAAAATTATATTCTTGACTCGTTTGCTGCCAGTGGCTTTGAATAACTTATTATTAATTTTATTTGTTATTTTTACTATTCACTTCTCTAATACATGTGATGTCCTGTGCAGTCCTATTTAAAAAAGTCAGAAAACAAATCTCAAACATCTTTTCTCCTGTTTGTTCCCTTGGACCTCTTCTATAATCTCAGAATTACTTCTTCCCTGTATAACTAATGTACTAAAGTGCAAAGTCACAGAAATGGGCAAACTGTGCCAGTAGCTATATTTGCAATCAAATCAGATGAAAGCTGCTGTGTTCATACCCAACACCCTGATGACTCAGAAATTAGGCCTTTACTTCAAACAATATTCTTCAAGGATCTTTTCCATATTAGAGCCTGAAAGAATTTAATTTCAGATGTCTCACACTTTTAACTGCTTGAAAAGAGCCTTCCAGGACACTTTTTTTGCTCCTTCAGAAGAAGAGATATTCTGAGCTTTCCCATAGAAGAGCTGCTGGGAATAGGTTCGTTGCCCTCATACACTGCATAAATGCACACAAATTTTTATTCCTGAGTTTGTCACCCTGCAGAATGTCAATAATGTGAATGCTATATGTGCTTCTTGCTTTATATTGCCAGTGATACCTACTTTGTATTTTGGAATAATAAGGTATATGAAGCATCTGGTCTTCTTTAGATCATGCATGCACAGTTACTCAAAATACAAAATAACAACACGGGATAGGGAGCATAATCTCTAATCTGAATGTTTTTCTTGAAGATGATATTAAGTGCTAATTATGGCCCATCTGTTCATACTCTATGGTGCTAGCCCAAGTGGGAAGTCCAAAGAAAATCAAAAAGTACTGGAATTACATACTACTGCTGCATACTACCACTGAGCAAGATGGCAGAATCTGGTCCTTATGTTTTTAAAATATTTGTCTCACTAAAGGCTAAGCGTTTATCAAACTACATTCCTTATTTCTCCAGCTCTTTTAACCTGAGATTTATAGTTTAGACATGTCAATGATTCCATTTCATTTTTTCCTCAATAGAAATTCTTCTGGTTTATAAACTATTATAAATATTACTGAAAATCCATCTGAGCAGAACTATTTTATAATTCAAACACCCTGCATGGCAGGTGTGATATTTAATAAACTTTCTGGGATTCTATGATAATAGAATATAAATAGACTTTCTTGGATTCTATGATAATGATCTATGCTCTTACCCCGAATCTGAAAAAGAATAAAAACACATTTTCAGACTACAAGAGACATCTTGCATTGTTGTTATAAATGATATGTTGTCTTTGTATTAAGGAAATGGTGCCCAGCTTCAAAGCACCTCAAAATGTTTGATCTCTCAAGTAAATCAATGAGACTTTTCTATTTGTCACCACATAAATGTCACACACTCCAGACCCTCTTATGGCTTTAGCAGATAGTGTATCTAACATCTATTTTATATTATAACCATACAAAGTATAAAATATTTGAGACCTTCACACTGAGTCTTGCTTCCTGTAGGAAGAAATGTGATGTACAGCATGGGGAGTTAAAAAAATAAGCATAATAAAGTCTACCTTTCAGAAGTTTATTCAGAAGTTTCAGTTTATTAACATTACTTCATACTGAGAAAAAAGGTTTTTTAGGATGGGTTGGGACAAACTGGAAAGATGAGTTTCTAGCATAGAAACAGTTAGTTACATTTTAAAAAACTAATTTAACTCAGTAGTGGAGATATAGCATAAGCAATCAGTTCTCACCAAAAAAAAAAAAATCAACTAAACGGAGAAGCTCCTGACCTACTGCAACATACAGACTTCATGTCAAAATATTCATCATCAAATTTTAAGTCACTCTGTCATGCTACTTTAATTACCTTTTTACTTACAATTTACCTTAGATGTTACAGATACCTACTGTCACATAAACACAACATCAAATAAAATAATAACAATAAAAGGAATGAGTGTGTTCAGAAAGGCCACAGTGAGAACACATTCTGAGATGTATGCAAGCTAGGGAAGTATCAGTGAATGTGCTGATAGTGGAAATACCTGAAAATATTGTTAAGCAGGTAAATTTGAGACTATTGAAAGCAAGGCAGGTTACAAGCACACCTGCTTGATCATAACCAGTTTCCCCCTTTTCTGGATTTTAATAGCACTTAATTATGCTTCCACTAGATCAAATAAGAGACAGGATTTTTAAAATGTCATATTCTTTTGCGTTATAGACCACTTGGAGCCATTAAAGTCTATATGAGTTCAATAATACCATTCTGAAACTCAGCAAATAAATATTTATAAATCATAAGGAAACATTGCTCCTTGGAGCCTATCAATAATTCATATTTTAGAAGTCCTTAAATACATGATAAACCATAATGGCTCCAATGGAACAGTCAACTCTCATAAACTTCTAGGAGGATTTTTTTTTTAATTTCATATAAGTCTCCATTACAATTCTATAGCACAGGAACCATGCATTAAAATAGCTCTGTAAAAATGATAGTATAGATGTGCTTGGTTTATGCTAATACTCTTTGTGGCTAGGAATAAGTTGCTATTTGTGGTAGGGACCATGAGTTTTTATGCTTTTTATACAGTATTACAAATACAAAGTGCTTAGCAATTGCCTTTATTCCTAATAATAATTACTCTTAGTTGCCTTGCAGCTGCCTTGAAGAGGTCCCCCGTGCATTAAATACCACAGAAAATGTAGAAAACCTTAGTACACATGCAGAAGTTTTGTTGTTGAAAGTGAACAATATAAACCCAGTGAGCTGCATGGCATTGTAACATTAAATGGGCATTAAAATTCTTAGACAAAGCTAACTTAATCCTGTACAAAAACAATTATGCATGCAAATTTTACTCCTCCCTGTAGTAGTTATACCTGGGCAAAGTCTACTTGTGGACAAGGACTGAGAGGTGTTTCCCATGCTGCTTACAATTTTGCCAAGTAAGACAAACATAAGGTAAAGCCAAGAAAATGAGAGACTTATGAGGAGGTGAAATGACTTTCACATAGTAACACAGCAGGTTAATAATGACAGCCATGAATCTTTAATAACCAGGGAAAATATGCGAGATCCTTACTGCCATGTATGCATCATCCTCCTCTTACACTGTTCACTTAACAACATGCAGTGAATTAATGATCTTCAGTCTTTAACTCGACATTTTCCTTCTATACTAACCATTTAAGCTGACTTAGTGAAGCATGGTACTGTGACACTTCCTTTGCGACTCTATCCAGTGTCACTAGAGAATAATTCCGGTAAAGAGACCTTCTCATGAAGAGGATCAGGGTGGCAGCAGCATTGAATCATAACCAGAGGGGAGAAGGAATATTTTTGTTATGAGGCACTGCCTGAAGTTCATATTTGATTCTTTCTCTTTAGAAACCTTCTAGTAGAATGAGACCTCTCAAGATGTCTCTGTATGACAGATGTAGTTGCTATTAGATTTTATGTGATAAAGAAATTACAAAAACAATGAGGTAAAATCTAAACTGTTGGATGTATTCAGTGTAGAAAAGGACTAAAGCAATTCTCTTGATTTACTTTAGTAGCAGACTGGGATTTTTCCAGCTTTGGGAAGTTCTTCCATATTTCAACCAGTATTAACAATTTTACTTTAGGTAGTCCCATGGTGAAGGGAAGGCATACACATGCACTGAAAGAAAAGCCAAGATGTTTGCTTAAAGGAAGCATGAAATCTTTGTTCACAGGGTTCAACAGGTCAGTAAATTGGTGAGGGAGCAACATGCATGTAGCCAGTCTCCTTACTTTGGATTTCTTCCAGGCTTTTCTTCCACATCAGCCGGTGTGCCTGGAGGAGGAAGCAGCAGAGGAATTAAAAACTTAATTTTTTTTTTTTTTTTACTGAAAAGGTAATTTTTCTGAAATAGCAATCAGCTCAGTCACAGGAACTAGAGCTCTCAGACCACCATTGGTCCTTATTTTTTCTGACCACCTCTCCTGGTACCTCAACCCCTGTGCCCCCTGTACAGACACCCCACAGTACCTCAGGCCTGAGCCCAAAGACTCAGCAGTTAAGACATGGGCAAGTGGGGGCCAGTCGTGTCCCAGGCTGCTGCTTGCTTGCCCGCTGGTCACTGGGCTGGCAGTGGGTTCTGTTATTGCCAGAAGCCCTGCCTTGCTGGCCTTGTTCATGTGCCAGAGGGTGCTGCTGGTTTTGGAGGCAGCATCAGCCCTATTTGTTCTGGGGTCAGGCTTGGCTTTAGCTTGTCTTCCCTCAAAAAGCTCAACCCTGAAGGATGCCAGGCAGCCTTACCTGCCTGCAGATTTGTTCTACGAGAAGGGGAAGGAAAGAAGAAGAATATTGAGGATACTACTGAACATTCCAAGTGCAAGAATCACAAGATTAGGAAGAGGCAAACCAGGAGCTACATGTTTCCTGTCCTTTGAGCCTTACCCAGGTCACTCCACTTCATCTGCCTGACAATAAGACACATGCAGGTACCAATCACTGTATATTGAGAAGTTATATTTACAGCTTTACTCTTTTTCACCAGTTTTTGGAGTAGAAAGAGAGTACGTTGCCTTAATATTTCCTGGTTTTAAGCAATCTCTGTTGATTTTAATTGACCTTCCCTTAGGCTCACAATCATAACAAATACTACTTCTAAAAACAAATAAATTTGACTCTGTTCCATGGGATTTTCAAGGCATTTCTAGCTACTAAAGATACAAATAAGAATTTTAATAGGCATTTTTGAAAGTGATGGAGGCTATTTCTACCTATCACTACTACTACATTCATCTGGCTAGCCAATAATTCAACATCACTATGGTCCATGTAATATGCATGTTATAAAATTATAAAATTAATTAAGCTGGCATGAGCTTTACAGAACAATTATATTGGATTTTTCTTGATCTTTTATGTTCTGTTTACAAAGTTACAACCTTCAAATAGCATGTTCTGAACTTAAGAAAGTAAATTGCACTAGATATATGAAAACTTTATTAGTGGTACAATTTGTCAGCCTAAAACTACTACAATGTTGTTCATCACAAAATCTTTCCAACAGTCTAATTCCAGCAGAATCAGGTTTCTGGTTTTGGAAATAATTCAGGAAAGAGACAAAATTAATAAAGTATAGGGACATGAATCTTCTCTGAAAGTCAAGTCGGCAGATAGACAGATTAAACATCTTCTCTAACAAAATAAAATCTTGGTAAGATTAAGTTGCACTGCCATATACTAGCTTTACAACTACATATTCTTAAATTCAGTCTTTCCTGAAATGTTACTACCAGGCAGCAATGAAACTGTACTTAGTATACAGTGTTCATCTGTACTTTTTTTCACATGCCTTTAGCAGAGAATTCTTGCATAATAATAATTCTAAATTAGAGTTTGTGCCATTCAGCAACAGATAAGTAATGAGAAATAAAGCAAATCAGAGACTTTAGTTTTACTACCAATTGATGCAACAAAATAATCCGTATTCTGTCATGTGTAGTGTAAATGAGACTACCTGAGACATAACTAACACTGATTTTCTGTGTTTTGAAAAAACATATATAGATATAGTAGTATATCCAGAAGGAAAAAAAAAGGAAAAGAAACTTACTTAACATTTGATCACTCTTTAGTAGTTCTATGAAAGCAGTTGGGTGATTGTACCAAACTTCTTTGTATGCCACTGTATGTCTGGATTACACATGACAATTCTTTAAAAATAAATTAATCAAATAAGATCATAGGTTTTGCTCAATATTACACAGTAAGGCAAAATTTCAGATATCCCTAACACACTGGCTGTACACACCATCCTTTCTTCTCAGAGAAGTTAAACTTGAGTGCTCACACTGTAGCGTTTTTCTCTGACACATTTAGACAACCTGTGATTTTTACTTAAGCTGTAGTTTAACTGATAACCTTCCTGAGTTTTTTGCTTCTCATTTACTGGTTCTCCTGCAACAGCTGCCAGTGTACTAATAAAGTATGTCTACTGATGCTGAACAGCTGTGAATATCATTGTAAAATATGGTTGCTCCACCCCATCTTTTATTTATCTGCTCTCAGAATTGTTTGAGCGTGAAGGCAGAATAGTCTCTGAAGATTGTTCCTGTTTTTCTATTTCAAAGGACAGAGCTACCATGCTGGATGTTTCTCATTTACTGGCAAAAAGCTGCATGAAATTCTTCTCAGTCTGTAGTGCTTCTATCTGGACAACACTCAAATTGGAAGTACTGTTAATCTGAATTATTCCTCTTTGTACTTCAGCTTCAGGGACAGCACAAAACACGGAACTTAATGTAAAACTCCCAGACCCCTTGACTAGAATTATCTGATTATCCCCATCTATAACTTTGACCTCTGCAATCGACCGCTACAGCTAATGGAGCTGACTTGCAAAAATCACGTTTTTTGTATGTCTCATGGGTGAGTCTGGTGTAAAAGGTGCAAATTTCTATGCATTATTGTTCTTCACACCCCTAGGATTCTTTGGTGTGCCATTCTTTTAATGTATCTTTTTCATATTATTGTAATAATTTTATTGAGATCATATATTGAAAGGTGTAAAGCCAATAATAAAACTGTCTTGTGAAATGCACACACAGAGTGCAGTACTGAAAAGGTTAACATTCCCAGTTAAAGCAATTAAATGTTTTATTTATATTTTGGGGATTAAGAAAGCAATTCAGGCATTGTAACAAATCAAACTGACAAGTCCTATTCACATAAATGACAACGTGCAGACAAAAATTAGATTAATTTCCAAAATAACAATAATTCCTTTACCCAGAATGCCACATTTATGGAAAGTCTTCAGAGCATTGCTTCCAATTATTTTCAACTCTGAAACAAATTATTACAGAACAACCTTTTCTTTATAAAATTACTTTATTTTGGTGACTCATTGCAGCTTTTCATTCTTTGTATAAATGGACCTTCTTCATTATGTAGACACAGAAGGGATGCAATTGCAAAACAAAAGCCAGACAAAGGGGAAAGAAATAATTTCCTTGTTAATGTAGACACACAACTATGAAAACTGTACTAAATTAATGTAGCTGCAGGGTTCATAATAACCTGTGTGCACTTAGCCTTGCCAGATGATGCATAGGTTATTTCCCTGGAATTAAGCAGTCATGCGTATTTACCTCACAGTAAAATCTTCTGACAGACAAATCTGCATATATACAAATATACTTACAATCATGCATGAAAAGGTATGAAAATTAATTAAACTAGAGTTTTTCAATAAGAAGAAAGGAAATGATTGTACAATACAGTAGGTAAAAGTGGTTAATGTAGAAATAGTCAGAAAAGAGCAAGGCAAGACCTAGCCCTTTCCTCATAAACAGCTCTTTAGTGGTTGGTCGATTATTCAGTTTTTAATAGGTTAGGTTGTTGGTACTCTGTTACCATTGATGATGATCACACTGAAAATTATGAGAGTCAGTTTTGTATCACTGATATTTAATTGCTGCCGAGTTACGTCAGCTTCTCTTTCAAATCTGGCCCCTGCTGTCCAGAGCCTTTTAAACATTAGGTTACAACAATGCATAATTTATCACAACAGATTAAAGTTAGTCATGCATAGAAGACAAAAGACCAAGCAGGGTGCTTGTCTAGGGGGATCTATGCTGAATATTCATACTTGCTAGTCATTGTCTCTCTAGTCCTAAATCAGAGACCTGATTATCTAAGAGCTTCTCTGTCACCTACCGGGATACATGCTGCCAGCAGGATATGCTTTGTAAGTACTCCTGGTTCTATATGGCTTGATTTTATTCAGGAACAATCCAGGAACAGAGCCAAAGCCATTTGTGTATAAGGATTTTTCAGAGAGGTAGTGCTGTTTTTTAGGAGACAACTGTTAGTGAAAATACTGGGGTTTATATCATTCACTGGCTGACTAACCTGAGCTGATTTGTTCATGCTGAATGTTTGGGTTTTTTAAGCCTGCTGGATGTAGAATACCATTGAAAGATTAAGTAGGAGAGCCTAGAGCTTTATGTACAGATTTTCTTTTAATGATGTAAATCTAACTAAATAAAGAACAAAACCTGGAATGAATAGTGGGAGCACCATTTGCCTTTGTCCTCTTCCCGCAGTCTATGCTTTTTTCTTTACTTGCTCTCATAAAAATTCTTACCAGGCTTGATATGCTTAGCTAAAAGAAGGAGAAATCCTCTTTATAAATTATCATATGGAAACAATGTTCAGATGCTATTCTAAATGCTGGACTGTGCTTTGCTCTATATTTTTCCTCAAAAAAACTGCTAGAAGACTTTTTTTTCCCCTACTTATTTTAACAAATATGTGTCTTCTTCACTATAACAATACAGGAATAGTAATTATCCACTCACTTATTGTGTTGGCCTTTCTCTCAGAATAAGGTATCCTGAGTGAACAGTGTTGCTTTTTCCTCTACTTCCTCTCTCCAGAGACCTCTCTGCCCTCTATGTGATTAATTTCTATGTGATTACACTTTCATTTTAGTTAATGTTATCATATTGTGCAGATAGCTTTCTGCATTTCTGTAACTTTTCAGGAACACAGAACCTTTGCTAAACGATTCATAAAATAGGGTATCATTCTACATTCTCTATCATAACACTTCTTTATCATATCAATGTGAAAATAAGGAGACTGTATAAGCAAGGAAAAGAAAGACTGTACTGGGAAGGCTTCAATGTAGTTTCTAAAGTACCTGACCCTTTGCATAGGAAAAGTATGTCCTTCATCCCCATAAACCAAAGGTCAAACGAAGACCGCACAGCTGACGACAGTTTAAAAGAGTACCTTGCAAAAAATTGCAACTGCAGTTTTTGAGGTACATTACTAAAAGTGACATATTTTGGATCTGCTCTTTTCTTGAAAGTCCCCTGTGAGTCACAGTACCATCATTTCTTTATCTGTAGGAGACAAACTCTGTCCCTTCTGTGAATTAAGTCAGCAATCTTCCATCAGACACATGTAATATTGCTAGGTGACACCTTGCAGCAGGTGTTCACTTCTTCCATATGGTGCTTCACACATTTACTTGAACTATCATATCTGAAGCATATTGAATTTGTTCAGCCTACAGAAGTTATCAAGCTAGATGGATGACTTTCTTTTAAGTATGCACATTCATCTTAGCTTGACAAGTGTCCATTTGACACTGAGTGAAAATTCTTTTCCTGAGAAGTCTCCAGAATACCATATTACCTGTCACCATAATTGTTGTGCTGCCAGAACTTTACAAGAAATGTTTGCAGATTCCCACTGGAAAATTACTTTTAGCTTGATATGTCAAAGTGTAAAGCACCTCTTCTGAATTGGATAAGTGAGCACAATTTACAAACAGTAGACAAATCCACACTGCCTTTTAAGCTTTCATATCATTAATGAGAGTCTTGGGTCTGTGTTACTGGCTGCTTCATTCAGTAGTGGAGTGATGCTATCTAAAATGGCCTCCAGTGAAAAGTTGAATTTTTGATTTTTCTAGAACACATTCTATTGACAAGCAATGTAATCATTCTCTGTTCTCTTGTCCAGCACAATGCAGCCTGCAGCAATGAATCTTTAACTACTCTTGGATTTGCTGAAAGGATCCAGTCACGACATGTGGGTAACATTTGGCATCCTGATTTAATTGAGGCTGCAAATTCCTAGACAGTTTAGTAAGAATACTTATTGACTTCAACAAAACAGGGAAGGACGACACAGTTCCTGTGAAGTGGGATTCAAAATCAGCAGGCAACATCTTCGTTTATAATCTGACAAATATGTTCTGTGGAAATTAGATATGGTTTTGTTTGTTTGGTGTGGATTTTTAAGCTGATACCATAAGAGCAAAAATAACAAAAAAATCTTGGTCAATCTATGTCAGGATGGTATGCATGAAAAGGCTGGTGTACACACAGTAGCAAAGGTGTCAGTCCCCATCTATACAATGCCTAAAAATCCTCTAGCCTATTTCCTAATATTTTTCTATGCTGAACAAATTCTTGGCAGTAGCCCCAAAATTAATGAAGCACACATGCGTCTTCTACAAAATCTCTTTCAAAATGATGTTTTTCTAGAGCAGATTTCACTCTAAAAGCTGGTGCCACTCGGTACACAAAGTGAAGTGAAAACATCCACAGAAAATAACATTTTGTTTATCAAAAATAAAGTGGGAGAGAGGAGGACTCAACCTTTTAGGAAATGGAAAAATGAGGGTTATTTTCTGTGTAATTAATTAGATTTAGGGCAATTGTTCATAAAGCATGTTAACCCTGGATCCATTGTCTAGTGCCATGTAGGTGGTGACCACATGAACAGATATTTCTTCTTGGGTTTGCTTTGACTTCAGTAGAAATCAGGTTCATAAACAAGGCAATCATGCAGTCACCAGATCTTTCATCCAAAGCCACCTCTATTCAAAAAATCATTGTTCAATTTTTTCAGGACTTTTGGCCTGCTTGAAGAGACTAGGGGTTGTGTGAATGGCTGCAGGCATTTTCCTACCTGATTTGTCCCACTATTGTGGCTAAAGGAGTCTGTGAGCACTGTCTGAGGAGTCAATATACATTCCATTTGTATATTCTGACCCTCGCAAACTGTCAGAAGAAGATAAGTGTTTGTGTAGTGCTAGATCAAAATTCCACATAACTCATTTTCTTGTCCCTCATGTTTAACAGTAATAAAAATTTTTTGCTTCATCATGTCATTCAGCCACATTGTATCTCTGAGATCTTTCTGCAAGAACTTTCTATCTCTTTTAGATGAGCTCCAAATAATTCACTGTTGTTATAAGCTTTGTATGATGGTTCATCCCTTGACTGACCGCTTGTGAATTTCTTTATCTGTCCTAGTACAGAACTTCTCACAGAATCACAGAATGGCTGAGGCGGGAAAAGAACCCTCAAGCTCATCTTGTCCAACCTCCCTGCTCAAGCAAGGCTGTTTAGAGCTAGGGAGAAGACTCTGGAACCCTCCTTAGGTTCCAGAGTCTCTAAGGATAGAAACTCTGGAATCTCCAAGGGCAATCTGTACCAGTGCTCAGTCACCCAGTAAAAAAGTGTTTTCTGATGTTAAGGTGGAACCTCCTGTGTTTCAGTCTATGTCTACTGCTTCTGGTCCTGTCACTGGGCACCCCTGAAAAGAATCTGACTTTGTTCTTTTTGCACCCTGCCTTCAGGTATTTGTATACATTGACAAGGCTCCTCTGAGCCTTCTCCAGATTGAATACTCCCAGCTCTCATCTTCTCCTCACAGGTAAGATACTTCTGTTTTCTGTGGTCTTTTCATGCACCCTACTATAGTTCTACTTTTAAGTTGTCAAAATTAGTTCTTTTCAGTTTCTCCATTCTGAGAGATGTCTGTGGTTGTAATAATTTTCTAATACTTCAATTTGATCACATTTGTTTTTATTGAGTTCTTTTAAAGCTTAATTTGTGGTTTACACCAAAGATTCTCTGTGGAAGAAATGATCATTCTCTATGTGCCATATATGTCTTTTCCCATTTGACCATGACTTGATTTCCTTCTTCCTCATATTGTTATTCCCATTTTAATAATAGACATTTACTGCATGGTATTTTGTTGGGTTTTTTTCTCCTTTTTGTAAGGGTTAATAATATCACTGCTTTATTGCACTTTCATTTGTCAGTTTTATCTGGAAAAATGCTTTCAACACTTCTCAAGAAGTGTTATCAAAGTAATCAAAGTAATCAAAGACCTCAGACCTTGAGGTCTCTAATTGCCTGGTTCAAGAAATGTCCATTGATGTCAAGAATGTTATCATTGCACCTTTATCTGCATTATTTTCATTTTAATCCAGAGACTTTCATGAACATATGTTTTTCTACTCCTTTCCTAGCTTCATTACCTCCCCACAGAAATTACAGGGAGACAAGAAGGCTGGGAGTCATGTTGTTTTCTGAGTCCTGCATGTTCTGTCTTCTCCTGTGAAGAATCAAATCTCTGCAGGCAAGATCTTGCAGGTCCCAGGAGGAAAGCTAACATGGTCCTGAGAAAATTGACTCCAACATTGTGCTACAGTTTCCATGATGGGAAAAAAAGTGTTGCTGCCCTAGGAATATCATAGTAGTATAAGGAAAAGATGAGGGAGAGAAAACAAAGAGAAACTAGAAATTTCTATCAGCTACTGCAACCCCAAAAATTAGTATTATTAGAGTAAATGATACTACAGTGAAAGATTCCAGCAGATATTGTTAGTTGTGGAAACACAGAAGACACTTCCAACCATTGCAATCCTCAGTCACTCTTCACCAAATATGGCAGCATCTAATCCATTCCTTGGACTTGTTAATCTTATCTTCCTGTATGCACCCATTCTACTCCGCCCCAAGTTATAAAAATAAGCATGTTCACGTTTCTGCTTTAAAGTTTTGTTGGTCTTTTTTTTTTTCTTTTTATATTATTAGTATTCATACAGCACTTGTAATGGAAAGAGTGCAAAAATAGGAAAATACTTTATATTGTACATACAGATTTGTTTGCAACTAACCAGAATTGATGAGCTCATTTAAAAAAAAAAAGTATTACAATGCTAGAGTAAAGGAATAAACTCTTCAATAACAGCTTCTTTACATAGCTGGATACATCAAATCCCTTTCCTGGTATCCCTTAGAAGGAGAAGGATATATGTTGAAGCAACATAACAAGGAGAAGCTCTTTTGTACCTAGCTTGATCCCAATGATTATAATGTTGATGATAATTAATTACATGTGTTGTGTACAATGTTTCTTATTTTGAGAAGACAGAGACAACTTTATTCATACTTTGTAGAGGGAATATCAAGACCAGGTGTGAGCTCAACCCTGAACTTCCCCTTCCATGTTTCATGTGCATACAGTGCACTCTACACTGTAATAGATAACTGGGAAATTATTCCCTACCTTGAGGAAAGACAGAAAAAAAAAAGAGCAGAAAGAGCACAAAATACTAAAAAAACTAAAATCACAGATGTGGCTCCCTTGTTACCATAAAGGCACAGCAGTATTAATAAAAATATATTTTAATGTGGTAGAAACATCAAGTTTTAAGGGCTATCAAAGCAAATCCAGACAGAAATCAGAGCAGGTGGACAGAAAGAAGTGAACTTCAGCCACTCATAAACTTCTTGTAACCTCAGAATCTAAAGAAGGAAGTGTAAAAGACTTTTAATAATAGTAGTTTTATTTGAAGAGTAAGGAATCAAATAGCAATTTCTGCAATAGAAGTTTGACCAGAAAAGAGTTTTAATGATTTGTTGAGTTTCATGTTTTTGTTGTGAAAGTAAGTGCATTAATATGAAATATTATACATACAGATATATATACAGAAAAGTGATTGGCCATTTTGAAAACTAATCTGAAAAACAAATTTCTTTAAATGAGATGCAAAGATGGAGTTATGCAAAGCAATTTTGTTTTTACACCAGTTTAAAAAATATAACCTAGAACCACTCTAGTCCAAATGAATAAGTCAAGATTAGAAAAAAGTTATTTAAAAAAATAGTCTTATGCCAAGTTCTGAGAAAAAGAAGCAAGAATATATTTGCAACAAACTTGGGATATTATCCTCTACATGAGTAGTCCAACAGATGGGTGAAAACTGGCTAGATTGTCATGGTCTAAGAAAAATGGCTAATATTTTATAGCCTACCTGGAGGTCTGTTCCAAGATAAATCCTCAAGGATGTATTTTGGGACTTTTCCTGTGCAATATCTCTCTCTGGAAAAAAAAAAAAAAAAAAAAGAAAAAACCAAACCAAGAACAAAGAAACAGAAGAGGCAGAGTGCATCTTTATCAGGTTTCTAAATTATGTCATGTGAATGCAGTTGATAAACCCAAGAGCAGGCCTGGAGCAGATAGCAGGAGGAATGAGGAAAAGGACAACTTCATGATAAAGAATGATTTCCCCACAGGAAATCTGTGCTATTAACTTCCATACACAATTTTTCTTTCTTTTGCCTGGAAATGACTTCCATGAGGATAGGATTTCCAGGAGCTGAGGTAACGTTGTTGAGCCTGTAATTCCCCAGATTTTTCTTCTGGCATTTGTTGAAGACAGGTGCTACATTTGCTCTTCTGTGC
Source organism: Drymodes brunneopygia (assembly GCA_013400955.1). NCBI lineage: Eukaryota > Metazoa > Chordata > Aves > Passeriformes > Petroicidae > Drymodes > Drymodes brunneopygia. The sequence continues at coordinate 48,399 of VZTZ01023113.1, forward strand.
AAAACCAAGGACCCTCTGTCATTGCTACAACCCCTTCAAGATATTGGAGAGTGGTTTTCAAATGACATCATCTAAATCCCTATTTTACAAACACATTAAAAAAGCTTAAAAGGAATGTTAAATAACTTGTACAAACTTTGAGTATACTATTGTGCATTCCACAAGTTTGCTGATCTGTGGTTCATAGGATCTACCATATTTTAACATAGCTACATGAAGATGAAAAGGAAGAACCTTACAGTTGGTTCACATACACACCTTTTCACAAATGTAGTTTAAATTAGAGCCTTCGTAGTTTTAGAAACCGAAGTAAAAATGTGTGAAGAAGATTGCATGAGAGTGTCACTCATTTTAAGCCCATATATTGTACAACAGCCAATTATCACCACATTTTTTGCAAGACACTTAAGGTCTTCCAGACCTTGTCAAGGAGGACTACAGAAGTTAGTTTGTCCCCTAACAGCATTGGCAAAGATTCACTTTAGGCTTGGAACTTTACTTCTGACTGCATTTTCTGTCACTAATTATTTTGTGAGCACACCAAAGGAAATCAGTCAAGACTGTCAGCAGCATTGATCCCACTTCCCTCTGCCAGATGTTATTCTTGTCCATCTGGTCACACTTGCTTTGCACAACATGAAAAAGAACTGGAGGCTGTGAAGTGACACTGCAATTAACCTTGTAAATTATTTCCCCCTTTGCAAATGAAACCAGCAATTGGGTCCATAACTTACACAATTAAGAGCTATGCATCTTAGTCATTTTCTGTAATCCTCCATTTAATATTTGATCATTGGTTTAATGTTTAATATTGTGGAATCATTGTTCTGTGTCCCTCATTTCTTGAATGCCCTTGTTTTTAAAGATAGTCAGCAAGATAGCAGCTTGATCTTGCAAAGATTTACTTCTGAAAGTACTTTGATGAAGGCCAATGTCATTAATTACATGAGTAAAGGTTTGCATGGGTAAATGCTTATATTTTAGATACCACATTTCTATCTTAGTAGCCTTCTTTAATTTTGGGGTCTTTTTTGCGGGTGGTTTGTTTAAAATTAATTGAATGTTTAGAGGGGTCCATAGGTATTAAATGTAATTGTTTTCAAAATCTGGATTTCTGTATAACATGATTTAAAATTTTGTTGTTTCTTAAAACAGTTATTAACAATCTTTATTAATCATGGAAAATTGTAGCTGTCTGTAAATATCATTTGACATTATGTGAATAAGAGCATGCATAAGTAAGTTTGCATATGTATATTTGATATATATTAGAGTGAAAGGTTTGGAACAGTGCACAATTTAGACAGATTTTGCCAATCTACCTAAATATTCAAATACCTTAATACTTAAGGATGTTTCTGGTATTCCAGGCTTCTGATTTTCTTATGGAAAGGGTTTCAGTATGCTGCAATTCCTTGAAGAAAACTGCTATTCAGTGGAAACTAAATGAAATAAATGACAGGGGCTTGTTACAATGGATGACTTAGATGACCAGTTCAGAAGTTGAAGTTAAGCTTCCAGAGGTGAAAGTACATTCCATTAAATTATTATATAGTAAAAAAGATTAAAAAGCCTTACCAGGGGAGGATTAGATTAAACATGGAAAAAATTTCTTCACTGAAATGGTGGTCAGGCACTGGAATAGGCTATCCAGGTGTAGTGATTTCAATTTGCCTATTTGAGTTTCTGGCCAAATGCCAGCACATTTACCAAAATTTACCTGTTTTTGTTATGAGATAAGGATTAGGAGTAGGAAAAGCAGGCTCCAGCTTTGAAGAATAGAAAGAAAAGTTTATTAATAAACATAAAACAAAAGAAAAATACAAGAAAAAACAGAACAAAACCTTCAGACCGTCCCTCCTCCCCCCACCTCTTCATTTCTTTCTTCCTGACAACAGACAAAAAGACAACATTTCGACTTCCAGTCAGTTTACCACCTCTGAAATAGTCTTTGTCTCAGTTCATTTAGGGAGAGAAGTCTCTTTTGCTTATACCACGGATTCTCTGTAAGAAAATACAGTTCTTTTTATGGGTGTCCTGCCTCACGACCAGCAGCTGCCCAGGAGGAAAATCTGCTTGTGATGGATCCCTCCCATACCAGTAGCCTTCCCACAGCCACTACAGTGGGTCATGAACAGTGCACGGGATACCTTTTTAAGCACGAACAGTTCTGTTGCGGCAACAAAGAAAATCCCTTCTTC
>VZTZ01023238.1:0-112713 GCA_013400955.1 Drymodes brunneopygia
ATAGTCAACCCAGGACAGTGCTGTATTTGTAGGCACAATGGAGCAGCTCCTGCTCCAGGTGCCAACCAGCAGGACTTCAAGCACTTTCACTACCTGTTCCTGTCCTGAGCCCAGGAGTGAGAGTGCAGTCAGGGATTGAAGAAGAGGAGGATGCAGAGGAGCAGGAGTGTGTGTTCATAGTGTCAGTAAGAAGTGGGTTTTTCCTGTGAAAACCAGCATTGTGGTTGCTTTTTATGGCCACATGGCAAGCCAAGACTTCAGTCTTCACCATGGGTCCAGTACACCAAAAAGCAGAGCTTGAGTGGTGGACCTGAATTTTGAGTGAACTGATGATTTTTATGAACTACTTCAAATCATTTTAAAGCATTTTCTGGAGTTCAAGAATGTGCCAAGCTATTTCTCCATACACAACCAAAGTGTTTTGTTTTGTTCCCTTGGTGAAGGCTTATATGAAGACACATGCTATCTGGCCCTAAATTTTTCCCTCACAGCCTGCCTGAAATCAAAAGAAGGGGTGTAGAAAGAAGGCAGGATAGCTAAAGGGGAATTAAATAGATACCCTGAAGTAATATGAGAAGGTGTTTTTGCAAGATGTATTTGCACAACTTCAAGCTGTAGTAATCCTTCTCAAAAGAAAAAAAACCCACAACAAAATAGATATACTGGATTGCAGATTACTAGTGGTCATTGGTTGCTGTTTCATTAGTTGCATACTCTGTGTTTTCTGACATTTAGTGTAGAGTCGAAAACATTTTCAGATGTTCTGTAATATTAATGTGGAATATATCAAGAATTCTCTGCAAAAATTCAGGGTTGCATTTTGATACTGTAAAAGAAGTCAGTGCAGATAAGCACTACTGAATTGTGTAAATTCACAGGTACAAAGTGTTTCTACAGAATGGAAAAGGTCAATTTAGATTAGATACTAGGAAGAACTTCTTCACTGTGAGGATGGCAAGACACAGGGTATGGCTGTCCCTAGAAGTGTTCAAGGCCAGGTTGGATGAAGCTTTGAACTAACTGCTCTAGTAGAAGGTGTCCCTGTCCATGGCAGGGGGATTGACACCAGGTGATCTCTAAGGTCACAAGAGCAGGAAAGGCAATCATAGAGTGAACTGTTTTCAGGAATCAGCAATTGCCTTCACTTCAGGAACTGAAATACAGCCACAGGGAACACTGAGATTGCAGCTTATATCATCCAACAGAGTTGGGAGGAAAAAGTGATCTATGCTGTAACTTCTGGCCAGAGTCTCCAGTGCTCTAATCCATATACTACTCACCAGAGTGCTTATTCCTTTGTTAGAGAAATAGCTGCAAAAGGATTTTGTCAACCAGATTAACAACATTACAAATTAGCAGCATTTGTATTACATTTGTATTTTCACAGCTCCCATCAGAGCAAGATCATCTTATCATGCTAACTGTACAAACAAACATTTCTGATCTCTAGAGCTAACAGGCTGAATTCAGACCCAGTGAACAAATAAAATAAATGGAGAGGCTGGAGAAGAGGACAGAAGGGAAAAAATGATAAGAACACTTAGTTGAATAGACCATGTACATGCATAATTGAGGCTCTATTTATAAACTACAGCTAAGCATGAGATATTAATGAGGTTAGTAATCCCTGCTGGCCAGCTGCAGAGCTGTTAAAAGAAGGACAATTTGTCTTTAAGGAGACTGTTCCTGCACCCCAGTGTGCTGCTGAGTGGTATTTTATAAATGCCATAGGGTTTATGCAGTTTCTTAATTCTGCTGGCCTTACCTTCTTGAGTCGGCTGTGCAAGGATAAAAGTCACACCTTCTTTAACACTTATAGCAAATAGGGAAGTCCTTTCCCATCCCACATGGAGACCATTTGACATATCAGGATAGAAAGCAAACTTTCAACACAAATAAGATAAAGGTTTTTTCTTTTCACTAGCAGAAGTGTCTATAATTTCTGTTTTAGTAGTAATCAAAGCTGTTACAATATGCAGATGTATTACATAGAGCCATAGAGTGGTTTGGGTTGGAAGGAACCTTAAGGATCATCCACTTCCAACATCCCTGCCATTGGCGGGGACTCCTTCCTCTAGACCAGGCTTCTCAGAGCTCCATCCAACCTGGATCCAACCTTTGAACTCCAGGAATGGGGCATCCCCAACATCACCACCCTCACAGTAAATTTTTTTTCCAAATATCTGATCTACGCTTATTTTCTTTTAGTTTGCATACATGCCACCTTGTCCTGTCACCACATGACCTTGTAAAAAGTCCCTCACCAACTTTCTTGCAAGCTCCCCTCAGGTATTGGAAAGCCACAATTTGGTCACCCCAAAGCCTTCTCTTCTCCAGGCTGAACAATTCCAATTCTCTCAGCCTTTCCTTGTAGGAGAGATGCTTCATCGTCTTTGGGGCCTCCTTTGGACTTGCTACAGGAGGTCCATGTCTTTCTTCTTCTGGGCGCCCCGGAGTTGGATGCAAGATTCCAGTTGGAGTCTCACTGGGGCAGAGCTGAGGGACAGAATCCCCTCCCTCCCCTGCTGCCCATGGGGCTTTGGATGCAGCCCCATTTGGATTTTTGAGCTGTGAGTGCCCATGGCTGGCTCATGTCCAGCCCCTCACCCACAGCACCCCCAAATCCTTCTGGGCAGGGCTGCTCTCAGTCTGCTCATCCCACAGCTTGTGTTGATAACAGGGTTTGCCCCAAACCAGGTGCAGCACCTTGCACTTGGTCTTATTAAACCTCATGAGATTCCCATGGGCCACATCTCGAGCCTGTCCAGGTCCCTCTGGATGGATTCTGTCCTTCAGGTGTGGCAACTGCATCACTCAGATTGGTGTCATCTGCAAATCTGATGGAGGTGCAGCTGATCCCTCCGCCTGTGTCACTGATGAAGACATCCAATTACATCAAATAACATGTCCCCAGTGCAGAACCCTGAGGGACACCACTTGTGTCAGCAGGATCTGAGCCATTGATCACTACCCTCTGGTAGTTTATGACTACAGTAATAAATACATTTCAGTAATAAAACCTTTGGATTAAGATCAACCAGTCTCCTCCCTTCTCTCCTCATGAAGCTTAATCGCTCTTTATGGCTTCAGGAGTTGATATTAAAACATTCCTTCATGCAATTTTCCATTTTCTCTGTGGCCCTCTGCCCGAGGCACAGATGCACAGCCATCCTTTGGCTGACACTTCCACTCGCAGGGAAGAGCAGGAGGTGACTGTGGGGCTGGGGTGAGCTGTGCTGGCAGGTGTGGGGCCGGGAAACACACCCATGTGTGCCTGACTGGATACTTTCCTGACAGATAATTCTGCCTTGGATTGCCATAGCTGCCTCTGTGCTGCTCCTGGAACACAGATCTCTCCCCTGTTTTAGTTCACACAAGCCAGGACCTGAATGCGGCAAGAAATTCAATGTACCAGTAGCAGTGAGTGGCAAGGAGGTTCATCTGTCATTTTCCCTCCACCCTTCCCTCATTTCCCACAGTGTTTTTTTCAATTTTTTTCTAGGCTGGTATAAACAAGACAAACCTCTCCCCAATAGTATTTCCTGATTAATGTTCACACCCTATGAACTGCCTGCTGTACAGGGAAAGATCAGCTCAGAGCAAGAGGGAATGTTTGTTCCTTATGAGGAAAGCTGCTGGTTGGTGGGCAGTGAATTCACAGCTAGAAAGGAGATGTGCAGGAACTGCAATCCCTTTGCATCCCATGGGAAGGGGCTGCACATAGCTCATCTCCTGAGTGAGAAGTGCCCGGTGCTGGGATGCCCTCAGGAAAACCATAAAGGACAAGCCAGTGGAAGCAGAGATGAATATGGGCCTGTCCTCTTCTTATGCTTTTAACTTGGCTTCTGCAGCTGGTCAGATACCAGGCCAGACAAATCTCTACTCTGAGCAGGGCTGTCCTTGCATTTCTATGGTCCTGTCAGGTATTGCCCTATATTCTTATATTAGGAGAGTCATGTCAAGTCAAAAACCTTCTCTCTTCCAAACATCATCTATCTCACTCCTCTCTCCTCCACTTTCTTAAATGCACCTCTCTTTCAGCTTCAAGCTTTTGGGCAATTAAAAAAATTTTTTCCATCTTTGTCTTCACACTGGCCCAGGTCCCTTGGGACTAGAATGGGAATAGCCAAAAATCTATGAGAAACCCTTTTCTTGGGCTATTTACAGCTTATCCAGAAGCAGGAAGAACTTTTAAAAAAATCATAAAAAACCAGTTCTCACAAGACTGTCTAAGCCGATTTAGCAGATAAAACGGATTCCAATAGCTCCATAAACTATCCAGACTTTTGGCTGATTCTCAGTCCTGAACTTTTTCAACAGTTTATGGTTTACTGACCACCATCTGTATTTAGTATCAATGTTATGACATCAAGACTTGTTTCTTTAATGGGTTGCCTGCATGGAAGTAGATTATACCTTTCTTTTTGAGCACATTGCATTTTACAGTCAATGAAGAGAGGCAGGTGCTTAACTTGCATGCTTTGCATATTCTAGAGCCATCAGAGATAACACACTGGACTTGTCCTTCTGATTTAGGCACCTGCTACATGCCTGAGGTTTACAGTACTGAATATTCCCTTCAACCTCAATGGAAAAAAAATCTTGCCCCAAAACAGGAGGTTTTGCTGTGGAAAGTCTTAATATTGTGGTTGTACTCGACAGAAAAACTTGCTTTTCAGGCCATCAGCAAAGTTAATTCTGAAAAAAAGAGAGTTTTTAAGCTTCCATGTAGTGGCTTTTCAGACAGATGGCTCAGAGGCTGTCCAGAAGGTGAGAAGAATGCTCATTTTCATATTTCATGCCTTGCTTGGAAGTTAGAAGGGAATTGGTACTGGAGATAATCCAGTGCTTTAGTTTCTACATTTTCCCTAACAAGAAATGTATCAGATGTAACAAGAACAGATCCAGCAGGGTTACAAGATATCTACGGTCCCTGATGTGCAATGTTGGTCCCGACAAATTCAGCAGCAGGTCTCCCATTGGCTTTAGCTGCAGTCAGGTTTTCCTCAGAGAAGTTTATCAAGAAAGGTCTTTTCCCCTAAAGTTCTTTAAAGAACAAATTAATTTTGCAGAAATTCAAGGCAGTGATGCAATTCTAAGGAGCATCCAAACCTGTCCAGACAATCAACCCTAATGCCCTCAATCCTATACAATAATGAGCTTTTGCTCCTGAGTGTTTGGCAGAGGCATTGCTGCCTACTCAGTACTGTTGTGGAACTCCTAACTGGAGTTACTGTGCTGGGAAAGACCTTAAAAAGGGCTGACTTACCATATTTAGATGCCTACATTGTAGTCATACCCGTCACCTTAAATTACAAATTTACAAAGGATTAGGAAGGAGAACTGAAGGACTATTAACCTTATGGGAGCAGTCTCTAGTAGTACAAGAAAATTATGGAATGAGAAACAACAGTGAAGCTGATGAATTTGGGGGTTTTCAGATTGAATGACTAGATCCTAGGTAGAGTATAGTACATTATTTCCTACATACAATCTGAAATTTCTTCTCCTTTTAGGCTACAACTCAAAACTTATGTATTTGAAGCAAAGTTATAGCTACCAACTATCTCAGCAAGACAAATACAAGGAGGTTATCACTGGGTGTTTTAACAGCTGGTTTGGGGACCTGTTTTCTTCACACATCACTCGTGTGGATAATGTTTATTTTGTGTCTATGGTATAATAAAATGGTTTGCTAAGTTAATTCAAAGTCCTTAACCTATCTCTGTGCATAGATGAAAATCTTGAGCAAATTATAATTAGACTCTGTGATAATCAAGGATGCCTATCAGTGAAAGAAAGCGTAAATAGGCTGGACAAGGTTAAGTCTGCATTTGCAAATATCTTTCATTGATCATACAGCTAAAATACACTAAGCCAAAGACTAGAAGAGGGACAGATGGGCAAATTCAATAGAAATCCATTGAGAATTAATGGCAAATTCCAACTGGCCTTTTCTTCCCTTCATTCTGAGTAATTAAAAATGTCCTGAAGATCGAGACAGCTATTTCAGGACACAGGCAGGAATTTCCAAAGGGTGGGTGGGATTTGGGTGCAGTGGTGGGGAGGAGAGCAATGGCAAGGGGCCACTGGCCATTTGGTGGTGAGGAAGGAATGCAAGGCCAGTATGGGTGATGTCAATGTGAAAAGTTGGCACAAAAACAAGGGGGTCACGGAAAGCTTGGGTTGCTTGTGCATATCTAATGCCTCATTCAGGAGGTGACTTAATTGTGTTTGCTCTTGTGCTGACCCAAGAGAAATCCTTGTCTGAATGATACAAATATCTGCTCTGCTCTGTTTATAGTACTTTCAGTCAAAAATAGCCAGGCCAGGAGGGAGTCATTTAAGGAAAGCAGTTTGCTTATGAAAATGCATTTTCCTGTTTGTATATAATTTGTACACACAACCACACGCTCACACGTGCAAAGCCACGTCTCACAGACAAGTTTTTTCCTAAAGCTGCTCAGTGGAGAAACTACTCATAATACTTTCTCCCAGCTTTGCTTACTAGCAGTGTTTGGAACAAAGGTCCCAGTTCAAAGTCCATTGGAGTCCATGGAAAGATGCCCATTGACTTCACTGAAATTTGGATCAGGTCCCAAGTCTTTCCCTATTTAGAAGCTGGAAAATAAGCTGCAATTTCTCATCTGTATATGCTGATCTAACAGGGCCTGAAACTGAGTGCATAGAAAAGCTTCACATGGCCAAGGCTGTACCTTGCAAATGAGTCTTTTGTTTCTGTCTGTTCACGGATCATTGGGCTCTTCAAAGTCAGGCAAACAAATAATGCTCCTAGTCACTGGGTTTTCTGTCGTTACAGGGTTTGGCAGCTCTCAGAATTGTCATCTGCAAGATGGAACCATCCCTGTGGACATGCCAGAAGATACAAATTTGGTCTTCTGCGACAAAGAAAAGTAGTGAGTTTTTTTAAATTTTAGGAAGAAGAAATATGTTTTGAAGAAAACTTTTGCCGATCCTCTTCTGCAAAATAGATACTCTTCATGTATCCAGGCTTGAATAAAAAGAAGCATCTGAGGCTTAGTCTTGGCATTAGCAGATAAATTTCTTCCTAATGTACAGTTTTATTGAAGAGGCTTTGCAAAAGTTTTTAAATTAATGATCAGTGGAAGCTTTTGCATGATGAGGGATACATTGACCGTGCTGTTTCTGGTCCACTTTTTGAAAATTAACTGACTGCCTTCATGCTTTCCTTTTTTTCCCCCAGGCTTAATTTAATTTTTTTACTGTAATAGTAATCCAGAACATTAATCTTTGTTTTGTTTTTAATTGCGACATTACAATTATTACCCCTGCCCCTGAAAGGGGGGATGGATCTAGAGGGTCTTTAAGGCTCCTTCCAGTCAAAACCATTCTGTGAACAGACATGAGTAAGAATAATAGGCTATATCTTTTAAATGTGAGGAGATTTGCGTTATTTTAAGGCTTTTTAGCATCACTGAGAGTTTTTCGTGTTGATTCCAATGTGAATTTCATTGATCTGAGGCCCAGAAGAAGGGCTGATGAGGGACAAAGGTAGCTTTAAGCTGGATGTCAGCACTCTCCTTCTTCTGCACCAGAGGAATCCATTCCGAGTCTACTGTTCTATGCAGCGATACATTACTAAAGTGACATGATTATGTGGGTGGCATGAGTTATGATATCCTTAATTTTTCATTTATTTAAGTGTTTAGGGGGTGCTCTTAATGTGACAGATGTACACACTTGTCAGGGCACCAGCTGAAGTGTCTTTTTCTTTTTTTAATAAGGTTATTTACTTCTGAAAAAAACCACAGATGTAGATTTTTGTCTATTTTTTTGGTTTAAATTTCAGTCAGACTCATAAGAGAGTTTGTTTAATTTTCATATCTTCATTATATTTTGATGACAACTTAATTGTTTTAGAAAAATTAATGATTCCTCCACTTCCCTGTGTTAAACATGAGAAGAGCATTATGCACTAATTATAAGGAATGAACTGCAACTGACGTCAACAGAATTTGTGTGACTGTACATATTATAAATTAAATCAGAATATTATACAACAGCTGGAAGACAGTCTAAGAAATAACTTTTTGAATGCCATGTTAAAGGACATGCTGACTCACACATCCATTTAATTTGAGAATCTCTGCACAAATAATGTTCTTGTCTACTGACTTTTGCATAGCCTGGAAAATGTAAATGAACTGATTTCCATGCTAGCTCCAGCCAAATGTAGTGATTCCCATTCAAATGCATCAGTTGTACTCTGATTAGGAATTGGCTTAAACTGCAGTGAGGTCTGGCTTAGGCAGAGCCTGAAAAGCTCAGGGTGGCAGTCATCCCTATGGGCACTGTGTGTCTGTACAGCCAGGGAAGGGCTGGGAATGGAGCTCATCACCAGCTCCAGGATTTGGAGGAACAGGTGAAGTTCAACATCCTTCTTGTTGTGCTCAAGAGCTCATTTTAATAGGCTGTGATCAAAAAAGAACACCCCAGCTTTTGATCTGCAGCCACATTTATCCTGCTCCTTTCAGGGTGTATGGGATTTTCTATTTTTGCAACACTACAGCATGAGCAGGGATGAGCTGTGCCTTACCAGAGATCCTGCAGATGAGAATGGCAGGCCTGGAAACAATGTTTTCTGAAGTAAATAGTGAAGTCGTTTCTAGGATAAGGAATTTCTTAAAGGGGGTGAGAGTGAAACAAAATTTTTCTGTTCACACATCTGATCCGATAAGCAATCTCATAAACCCAGACTAGCAGTGTTCATTGCAGACTCCAGTCCTAGTACAGACATTAATGTGTGCAGACATTTGAGATCAGACACCTCCAAAGCTCCCATCTGTAAGCTAAAACAAGGATCACCACTAGCATCTGTTCAGAGCATGGATGTTAACTATCTAGAAATACAGCCAGTTTTCCTTGTGCAAAGTCTTTATTTCACCAGCACCGTGACATTCAGAATTCTGTGGAACAGTTTGTGGCAGAACCAAGTGAATGTCCACTGAGGATCAGCTCCTGCCAGACTCATTCCAGAAAATGGAACACAAATTGTCCATTAGCCAAACACCATTTGTACAAATCATTGGCGTCATTGACAAGATTATATTGGAAGCTTATTTTAGCAGGTATTTCTTCCTTATGTTTAAGGTAACATCAAGGACCTTTATTTTCTCAGGCTTTTTAGGGGGAATGTTTCCCTTTTTTTCTGCTGCTGTCCATTTTTCATTTGTGCCTGAAGAGGATTTACTTTGGTAGACTAAATTTGCTTATGAATTTGATATGGCAATTCACTCTATAAAAACAGAAACTTTATTCCAAAACAATTTGGGTTTTACATGTGGTATATTTTTTTCCTTTATTAAGCAGTCAGAGTATTCATTAATTAATGCTCTGCAAAACTATTAAATATTAGATACCAGAAATTGCTGGTTCATTCCTGCTGCTGGTATGATGATTCTTGGCTGCAGGTGTGCAGATGAGTTGTGTAACTGAGAGTCCAGAGCTGCATGCTTGATGTTGCATCTTTGTGTCATAGGTCAGAGTGAGCAGAAAAAGAAACCATCTCATTGAACACAGAGCCTACTTTCAGGGGTTGAGAGGTCTCACTACAGCATGGGTGACTCCTAGGAAACAGAAAATGTGAGTGGAAAATTGTAATCCTTCTTGGAGAGTAGCAATCCTCGTGTACACGTCTTGAGAGAGCAGAGTGTCAAAGCATTTGGTTTTTCCCTGAGTTTATAAGTTATTCCTGTTCTCTGCTTAACCTGCCAATAATACACAGCAAATGCTGGGACAATAGTCTTCTTTTAATATTTTCTCTGATCCTTTGATAAGCTTCAAGCCCACAACGGAAAGAAGGGGAAAATGGTATTTATCTTTGCTTTTCTCTGTGAAAATAAAGAAGTTTCCTGGTAAGGAAAGAGATAAAATCACTTGGCACAAGGACTTCTAATTCATACTGGACAAACTTAGGACAGTGTTATATATATCAACAAGTAATGATTGAGGAATTTTCTTATCATCTGATGATATTTTCCCAGACTTCTAGTAACAAAATACTGGTTAAAGATTCATTTAATGGGATGCAAAGTTTGCCAGGACTCCAGAATGGTAACATAACATGAAAGTTTAGGTGCTGATATAAATATATTTTACCTATATAATTTGATATAACAATTCTTATAGATTTATATCTTATCAGCCTTTATCTTTTAATATGCACACACTCCTGACAGGCAGGGCAAGATCACACACATCACTGCTGTGGTTACAGAGCTGTTTCTGTACAATTTGTAGCTCAAATGACTTTGCCTCAAAACACTTTTATCTGAGTGTATTCAAGGTATCAAGGCCAAGGTTTGGGAGCAGAAGTAGGTGTCTTTCATGAGAAAAGTTAATCTCAGCGGGAAAACAAATTTGGGGAAAGGTTTTCTTGTTAACAAAAAGGGCAAGGCAATACAAAATTATTAAACTGTAGCAAAACAAGGGAAATGCAAGTGTGCTTAATTTGGTCTCATTAAAACTACTTTGGTTTTTTCCTCTTTTGGTAACTTTGATGTAGCCACCTGGAGCACCAAATTTTGTCGTTTTCCCCAGGTATATAATTTGAGAAAATGGAAGAATATAATAGTTCCTAATTATCTGCTTTCTGAGTCTTGGAGCAGACTCAGCTGGAGGAGCTTCCACCTCTCCTCTGGGCAGCTCACAGCTTTGCAGGGAGGACATTTCCCTAAAAGATGGGTGCAGAACTGCTGAGATGGATACATGCTTGGATTTCTTTCTCTCTTTTAGGGCTGTGGTACAAAGGTGCAAAAATAGGGAAGGTTCCTATGATTTGAGAAGAAAAACAGTTTTACTCAGGAAGAAAAAGAAAGGAAGAGTGACCTACATGTGCTTCTTCAAAGAATGGTTATAGGCTACAGAACTTGAGTATACAGAGTGCACAGCCCTGTGAAAAATGCTGCAAGGTGGGTTGTGTTTCACAGGTAACTTCAGACCTTACTCTTGGTCTGCTTGAGGGGTCTCCAGGTGAGTGTGATAAGAGCTGGGAATCCATCCTCCAGTGCAGAATGCTGAGGGCAGTGCACTCTGTTCTGGGATCAGGCTTTAGCAGCTCAAAATCAAAGCATCTAACTATTGAGTTCCTAAATCTTTAGGTGTATCCCTAAAGCTTTCCGAATATTTTCTTAACCCAGAAGGTGTGAAGAAATAAGGCCAGCCAACAGCCTAGGTAGGGGAAGGGTTATTTGAGACTAAGGCAAGAATGAAATTGCCTTTTAAGGTTGCAATAATTTGCTGTGTGGTGAAAATGAACTTTAGCAAAGAACATTCAGAAATTCCCAGGGTCTGATGGGCTCTAGTTCCTGTTCACTACTGAAACCTTCCCAGTGCTCTAACCATGTCACTTCTATACACTTTTTACTATATTTAATTCTTAACTATTTTCCTCTATGATGTTTCATGTGTGAAAAGCAACTTACAAGTATTTTGTTGTGAGAAAGATTACCATCTCACCAGCACTGACAGTCAGTCCCTATTTATCCTTCCAGCAGCATACAATCTTTAAAAGTTCCCATTGCTACCTGATATTTATAGGCACATTTATTATCCAAACCATAATTTTACTTGTGGGAAGGCACACAAATACCCTACATTGCAGAATGCCTGGTTTGGTGTTTTTTCCTCTTCAGTATTTCTCTGAATTTATTAATCTTAAATGGGATTCACTTCACCTGCAAGGAAAATATTTGAGTGAAACCTTTTGGGTCACCTTTTCCCAGCAATTTACAGAAACAGACAGTAGGGAAAAAGCAGCTCATCCCAACAATCTGGGATGTCTGTTTTTCTTCAGGAGGTGCCTTTGACCCATCATTGAAATGGAAGGTTCTTAGATGTCCTGCCCACCTTTTAAATGGAGGTTACTAAGTGAGGTGAACTTTAACTTCTAATTTACAAAAATACTTTATATATTCTAGATAATATTCTCACCAATATCAAAATTACATTTAGGTTCTGATTACAAGAGTTTAACCCACTTTTTTTTTTTTTTAGTATGAAATCTTGGCTCTCAATTTTTGTAAACAAAAGTATTTTAATATAAGGGAAAGAAGAGTTAATGGAGTGCCATTAATTTAATTGCATAAACTTACAAAAAGAATATCAAGTGTATTCCATTTTTATCTGCATTTTGGTTCTGGCTTTATTTGTGCTCAATTTTCATTCACAGTCCTGTCCGAGTAGAGTCCTCTATCCCTCCATTTTTAAATATGAAAATGCCTATGCCAATATTGAAGTATTTTGGATAACAAAGGAATTTTTGATAATATGGGAGTATTTCTCCAAATATGGAACACAGCAAGGACCAGACATGCAACTAAATGAGGCAGAATTTCATTCCAGACAATGGAAAATAATAAAAAAAAATACTGTCTTAAGCAATTTGGCCCTCTATTGGATCAAACCTTGTTAAGAAAAAAGTAAGAGCTTTCCTAGCAATGACAGGAGGACTGGACTCTATCCAGACACAGACCTCAGCACTGACATTCTGAGACCTCACTTAGTGCTGGAGGAGAGAGGATATTTTAATTTTCCCTTTCTGATGCACATAGGAGAGCAAATTTTCTGTCTACAAAAGACAAAGAAATAGATGGGTCCCAGACACAATGTACAACAATGGCATTAATACCAATTGCTCTGTTGCCCAGGCACCAAACCACAGCTGTACTGCTACTTATTCCCTGTGGAAGGAAGGAAGAAAGAGCCTGAATCCTCCTGGGAAGTTCCTGGACATTCTGATTACATGAGGAAATTAGCTGAATCCAAACCCTGAATAATTCTTTGCCTTTTAAAAAAATTATTTTAAAATTTTAATTTAATTAAAATTTTTGCCTCTATTTTGTGAGCACAAAGGTTGTGGACATCTTGTGTGGCTACATTTCCCTTGGGCTCTATTTTTCAGTATACAGGGCTGTGTGCCCTGGAACTCACAAAATCTGTGATGAGACAAGCAATGATATAACTCAGATCCTTGCTTTAGGTAAGGACTACTACAGTAGATTTTTATTATTTTTCAAAGTGTTGCTGGCAATCACTACTGGAGAAGCAAGGTATGCAGTTGTCATTTTGCTTTTACAAATCCACCAGTGCTTGATAGTAAATCTCTCCTTTAAATCCCTGAGCACCACCAACCTTCTACAGAAAACAGATGAAGCAACTTCTCCTATTAACTAAACAGACTATGATGGATATTTCCAAACAGCAAGAAAAATTAACAAAATAAATACTCAAAGCATTGGCTGAATTTGGCTCTGAATTACCCTGATGTAAACCAAAGAGCTTTCTTGCACTTAGAGTGGATAAACTTCATTTGGATGCTATGTTTTGAGATACATAACCAAAATTTTTTAAGGAGGTTTATAAGAAGTTCACAGTTTTTGCCATGTTGATGCAAAGGCAGAAAGTCAGAATTCTGGGACACACAGCAGAAAGAAAAATCTCCTAAGGCTCTTGACTTCTGCTAGCTGTCCACACTGTCAACAGGATTGTGGACAATATAGGATGTATGAATATGTTTCTTTCTCTTAACACTCTTCATAACCCTCTTGGAGGGAAACACAAACATACAGAACATGAGCAAAGTTTCTACTGTCTTTCATCTTTCCACTCCTCAGAAACTGGACAAGCTTTCAGCCTGCAGCTGCCTATTACTGACTTTAACTTGTTTAGTTGCTTGCTTGTATCCATTTAACCAATTCATAATGTCAAATATTCCATGCTGACTCCAGCGTTGGCACATCTGAAAGTATTTATTTCTCCTATATTTTTACTTATTTTTTTGTGTCATCTATTATTTTCAAAATCATAATACACAGGAGATGGGCCAGGCTTCTCATCAAAATATGATTGATGTGAGAATATTCTTAAAACATACCCAGTAATTTAGGAAGCAGATGACTGTAATGCTGATTTTTGTCCTGAACATTTGTTATTTAGTTAATATGAGAACTACCCTGAACTGCATCATCTACTTATTCAGGCTGAGCTCCTTCAGAGAGCTGAACAAGATTCTACACCAACTCATGGGACCCAACCAGCATGGTTTGCTTTCTTGCCTAGGATCTTACTGATTTCCTAGGCTGAGTGGCTCAGACTGTCTTCAAGATTCCTTTGTCCTATGCATTAAATTCCATATATCAAAATACTGTATAAATAATCTATTATTAAAAATAATCGATAATTTCTTTTGTTTGGACTTCATTTAGATTTATTCATTCATTTATTTAAGAATAAAAAGGGATTTTGCTTTCAGAAAGCCTAGAATGTTGGTTTTATGACAAAAATCCTTTTGCAGTTTTTTGCTAAAAAAGGAAGCTTCACATGATGTATAACAGAAATGGCCCAGAATTACATGGCAATATTGCAAAGCAACACAATTTGTTTTCTATTGTCTGTGAACGTTCAGTTTTGGAGCTTGTAGGAAAATTTGGGATGAGATATCATAGTACTGATCGATTGATTGATCCCTTTTGGTTTTTTTGTTTTGTTTTTGTTTTTTGTTTTTTTAAAGACTTTATTTTAATTCCCTCATGCAGATCTAGAATACCTACTCTAACATATAAAAACAAAAAAGTCTTTTTTTCCCTGGAACTGTAACTTAGATCAGCCCTTAGAAATAACTTAACTGAATCAAGTTCTCTCCTTCCATCTTCTAATCTATAATATCTGAATTTATACATTAAGAAGCAGAAGGAACAGATTGCAGCTGAGGGAAAAAGATTGCTTTGCTTATCTCTAAGAACCATACCTGAGCCAGGCCATACATGCCAAGGTCTCAATCTTCAGATGAGCTGAGCAGGAAATTATGAATAGATTACCATACAAATATAGTAGATTTGGCTAAACTGAAATTCCTTCCTTTGAATTCCTTCTCCCTCACTTCACTTAAAAAAAAAAAGCTTAATGGAAAGGACAATAGAAATTACAGAATTCACTCAACTAATAAGTAATTTTTTCACAGGGAAAAAAATAAAAAAGCTATCAGGAAGAAAGAAAAACTTTTCAAAAATGCCCTTTATGGTAACCTTAATCATTAAATAAACCTTATACCAAGAATGAGAGAATGAGTTTGCATTCACTCAAATAAATAAATGCATATCCAGACTGGAAAAAGGCAGACTGACAAAATCCTTTCACATTCAACTCATATAGCAGAAAGTCAGAAAAAGGATGGATGCATCCTGACATATTTATGGTCGAAAAGCACTGAGAAATTCCACATATTTCAAGTCTAATCATGTTCAGAAGGGACTTAGCCTTGGAGCAGGGCATATGTATTTATAGTTATTCCATAATTCTTCCCGTACTAAGTGAAACACTAGACCACTTTTTTTTTTTTTTAGCAAAGCAAGAACTGATGCATTTAGGCATGCCAGCAGTAATATAGAGACACGAGGCCCCAAAGGCAGTGGAAACAAGATCTCTGGTTTTCTAGGCAACAACTGAGGGGATTCCAGCCCAGCTCTGGGCACAGGGCTGTGCAGGTGTGGTGCTGGAGTGACTCCAGGAGAGGCTGTGGTACCACCTCAGACTTACTCCAACACAGTTAGAAGCAGGATTGTGCTCTGCTTTGGTCTGTGAGAAATGTGATACAATGGTTCCATGGAATCATAGAAATCATAGGAATGCTTGGATTGGAATGGACCTTGAAGATCACCAGGTCCACCACTTGTCATGGACAGGGGTGGCAGCCAGGTGGTTGCTCAGGGCTCCATCCAAGCTGGCCATGGACTCTTCCAGAGATGGGGCACCCACAGCTTCTCTGGGCAAAGGGAGAGGTTGTGACTCACCTCATAACAGAGTGTTGGGATGGATGGAGGTGGTTTTCAGAAGTCTTTCTATTGCTGCTCTGACCTGGCTGGGCTCATCTGGGGAGGCTGTACTCCAGCAGGTCGTGAACGTTGCTGGCACATTCTGGTCATCTATTCACAGGCAATTTCAGCTCACAGTTCCAGCTCAGGGCCTCTCAGCAGGGCAAACACTATTTCATTTAAATTTTCCTGCTCCAGTTCTGAGGAGGAAGGACTCAGACCTGTTGATTCCTGCTGAAAAGTGATGGAAGGAAGAATGATAAAATCAAAGTCAGGGATCAGGGGCAAACTAAAGAACAGCCACAAAGAGTTGTCTGCCAGGAGGAGAAGGTGGGAGCCTTGGCTGCTGGTGGGAGAAGGGCTGACCAGCACCCCTGCTCCTGACTTGTACCCAGCAGTGTCCTGTCAATGCAGCAGTGGCTACAACTTCTCAGGGCTCAAAGGCAAAACAAACACCTTGTGGACCCACGGTGGCTTTAGAGGACTGGCTCCACCTGTGCCATCCTGCAATGAACTGGTCTGAGTGTCCAGATGGATCCCATCCACCAGCTGAGTGTCTCTGCAGGCTCAGGCTCTCCCCTGCTCAGCCTCTATCCCTTCATCAAGAAAAACAACTCTTCTGGGAGAGGGGAGGGAGGGTGTGTTTGTCCTGCTCAAAAATAGTTCTCCAGAAAGATAAGCTAACCCTAATGACTTGCAAAAATTACTACTGCATATCACCAATAGGAAAAACTAAGAACTTTGTATAGGCATTCCAAAGTGCCACTTAGAACCATAATTCAACTAGCAATTCAATTTTTCAAGGTCTAAATACAGGATATGATGTGTGAAAAAGGCCCAATTCAAAAGACATATGAATTCAATGGAAATGCAAGCCTGTGTGATTCATTCTGTCAGCATCATCAGCTTCACAAATGCAGGTTCAAAGTACCCAAGGTCAATATTTCTCAGTTATTAAAGTGAAAGGAAACTACATTCATGAAATCAGCAATAACTTCAGAGCTGTAATGAGGGATCTTGTGAGAAGTAACAGCTTCTTTCTTTCCTTCCTCAAGGCATGAGAGGTAACTATAACTGCAAATGCCTGACTGTGAAAATCGGCCATAGCTTGGCTCTTGTCTGAATCTGGATTCTCCCCCAGAAAAGAGCTAGGAAAAAAGAAGAAAAAAAGCTTTTCTATTCCCCTTCCTTTATCCCATTTATGTCCTCTAAGTTTCCCCAAATCATCCTGCATAGGAAGGTACTTTGTGTGACCCTTTTCCACATTTTCCTGTCAGGCAGTCATACTCCCTGCAGCTTCATTCCAGGACATGCTGGAATTACAGTATTTTAGGATTAACCTATAAATTTGTTACAAATTAACCTCTGCTCAGTATTTACTATTTTTCCATATCACTTGCTTTTAAAATTATGGAGACATCCAGGTGTGAATTTGAAAATTATATTCGAAACAAAGATTACTTTGGTCTTAAAGTACTAAAGTTGCAGTGACTACCTTTCTTTTGATTCAATGAATGATGCAGCTCCAGTTCATAACAGCTTTTCATCTGATAATTTCTCATATCTACATGAAAGCAAATTGTCTTAATACTCATTGCCCTTAAATACAGTGCCAAAATTAGAAAGTATTTGGTGCTCATTGTTTTTATGACTGCTTATTAAGCCACTTTTTCTTATGGTGCTGTTTCACTTTCCTGTTAGCTTGACATTAGTAAAACATGCGTAGTGCTCTGTTGTTGTATCACTCTGTTTTCACTTTGTCTGACTTCATCTTAAAAACTTGTATTTTCAGTGCCAAAAGCCACACTGAGAGAACCTCTCTCACATCAATGCTACTGTTGCTGAAATCAAATCCACTTCATCTCTATAAGATATACCTTGGTATAAAACCATCTTTTTTCCCTCCTACTTATATAGTATTCCAATAAGGAGGCTATCAAGTATTTTCTTAAATTATTTATTGCTGTTTGATATATCTCTGGCATAGTCTTTTATTGCTGAAAATGTGCTTGAAGAGTGGTGAAGACCAGCCCTGCTCTTGCTAAGCTTTTTTTTCATTCTTTGCAAGATGCTTTTGTGGCATGTTTTTCTTATTAATTCTGTTGCTGAACTTTTCTTAGGTTGAGCTCCATAATTTATTTAGCCCTTATAACTTAATACTATAGATGTATGTGAACCTTGTGATTTACTACCACATCTTTCAACACATATCAATTCTCTTACTATTCATGTAAATCCTCTTGGATTTTTCTCTACTGCTTTTATTGATGTGATTTTTATTGATTTTCCTTCACAGTGAAGAGTTGTGAATTTGTTGGAGTTTTTAAAAATTTTCTTGAAAAGCATATTTTGGCTGATTTCCTTTGGTTGATAGAGCTCTGTATCTACCCATGCTGCAGGATTGCCTCTGTGGAAACTACTTTTTTCTCTGAATTTATGATACTGTCATAGAGAAAAGGCTTCAAGATGTCAGTGTTGATGGCCTGTGGTGAGTAAAGCCTTTCTGCATGTGAAAGCTTTAGTTCAGTTTGAAAATGTGCAGTAAATAGCACTACTCTTAGTCCTCTGTGGTCAAATTCCTCTTTTCTAGCACTGTTTTTTTTCCTTATGTTTCATCTGCTTTCTTATCACATATAGTTTGTTATATTTGGTTCTGAGGATTAGCTTGTGGCATAGCCAGATATTCATGTAAGTTTTTTCCAATACATATATGGTACCTGGTAGCTCTGTTGGGGGAATTCCAAATTACTTCATGTATTTCTTCATGAGGAAATATAATTCATGAGCTTCTGTGCCAGAAACAACTCAGATGTCCATGCATCATTTTAGTTTGGAAACTCATGCTATATTTGTACATTTATTCTGAGTTGTTTTCCCAGCCACTGGGTCTGAAGTTCCTCATTAACCTTGCTGGAGATTTATTTAAGTGAACTGGAGTTGGAGTTTATGTGAAAACAGGAGAAGTTCTTGCCTAGATTCTTTGCTTAGTTCAGATTTGTTTTTCCTTTCTTTTTATTTGTTTGTAAATTCTTTTATTCCTAATCTAACAAAGAAAGCTCCCTACAGTTAGCTTTAGATACTATTACAGGAGTGGAATGAGACACAGCCAGTCAGTAAATAGTTCTTTAAATTAATTATTTTTCCACAGTGTCTTTGACAGTACATTTTTTTAATATGACTTGAAAAAAAGATGAGGTTTGTAATCAGGAGGTTGTCAGATCAGCAGACTCTGTGCCAGTAAGAGGTGGCACATCCAGGGGGTGATCCAGCTACGTGGGGTTTCTCCAACAGAGCCTCACTCCATATCTTCACTCTACTGAGTTATGCTTAAATCTGGAAAACAAACTTCCATCTCTACTTAGTCAAAGCAACCAATCCTGCCAATTCTTTAAATAAAATGTAATTTTGGTTAGAATTTAGAGGTAGATCTCACTTTCCTTCCAGCCAGTCACTTCTGGGGGATGCAGCCAGTTATAATCAGCAGTAGACAGGAGGGGTGCCATTACCATAATCATGTTAGTTTCAAATATTTCATAATTTCTTTTTTAGCACAGCATTGTTGATATGAACCAGGAGTTAGTAGCACATGTTTTTATTTCTCTTATCTCCAGTGACCAATTTGTATTTCATCTCCTGCTGTACAGGATGAGAATATACTGCCATGTATTCAACAGAGAGTTAAAGCAGAGCAAGTCAAATTGGAAAAAGGCCTTTGGAATACAGTTACATTCACCATATGGTAAGAGTTATTATTATGCAATTTTGATAGGTATTGGTATAAATTAAAACATTTAGAAGGGCCTTCTTAAAACCCTTGATGTTTTTTAAACAATTCATCCAAATCCCTAATCCCCGAAAGGCCTTTTGGACCATTAATCAAGCCATGCTGGCTTTTACCCTACACATTTTTCTTCAGACTAATCCACAGAAACAAGCAAATAAATTACACATTAAAATTTATGAGTACAAATTTTTCCTTCCCTCTAACTAACGTGTACGATTTTCCCTGGAGAAATTCCCTCCTGCATAAGAAATTAAAGCTTTTAAGCAAAGAATTGTTCCATTGTCACGAAGAAAAACAGAACCATTGCCATAGCCATGATATTTTCAAATATTTAATAATATTGAATACTATATTGTTGATATAGGGCTTATTAGCATTTAGAACCACAGTTATATATATAATCATAGTTAGCTCCTGAATGTTGCAGCACTGTAATACAGTAGGGGAAAAAATTCATTAATTAATTTTTTTTTTCTGCCAGGAAGGAGACGTTGTAACAGTTTATTCTTTAAAGAAGCCTCAAAAAGAAGAAAAAACCCCTCAAAGCAGCAAACCTTTTGGTTCTTTTGATCTCCTGGCAGCTGAGATCAACAACTGCAGAGCCTAGGGACACTTTGGTTTCCAGCCTAGATGATGGACTGCATTTGCAGGAGATTATTATCTGTTGGTAGGGAACAGACAGACAAACCAGATGCCCGACCTGAGAAGGCTGTCTCAGTTCAGATTAAAATTTTCCTCAGTTTCTGAAGACTCAGCAAAACTCCAGCATAGGTTGTTATTTTAGTCTAGAGTAACACTTAGAGGTCAAAATGGACTTTTTGAAAATCATAAAAATGTGGATGTAGGCATTTTAAATTCCTGCTTGATAAATTACCACGGTATTGCCTCTGGAGGTTACTTCAACATATATATTAACATAATTTTGACATCTGAATGCTTTTGAAAATCAGATTATTTTTGCAGAAAAGTAAGGGCTTTATCTTGGCTTCCAAGAATATACCCAGTGCAGTTATCTGCTACACTATAAATACACATTGTGCAAGAGAGAAAGCATAATTATCTAATGCCATTGGAGCTGTTGTTTAGAAGACAGTTATTTTCTTCTATCACGTCAAGATGGAGCCTTGATTAGTTCTATATTAAGCAAAATTATTGCATAAAACACTTGAGTCAAGCAGGCCTTGTTTTTAGCAAAATGTATGTAAGAATTTTATCAATATATCGCTAATGTGGCTTTCCAGTTGCAGCATGGAAGGACCTACAAAGGAATAACAAGTCCATGGTTGCTGAATTTTCACCTGGTACTTACCCAGCATTTGAAACATGTAAATTTGGTTGTGGGCTCCCAGCAGTGAAAGGCCTCACAAAGCAGAGAGCAGGGCTGACATTCTCTTTGCACTCAACCTATCCAATGTAATTACACATTCCTGTTGCTCTGATAGGTTCATTCCTCTAAAAGGCAGAACAAGGGGGGCTTCATTTTATTTGAATTACCTGGAAAACAGATTTACTGAGCTCAACTGAGTATTATACGTAAAAACAATAAAAGAAAATTATTTTAGAATCCCAATTTCTAAGTCAGACCTGCAATAAACTGGCAAGTGGTTTTATTCCAAACAGCACAAAAGCAGAAAAATTCACTTTTTTAGAGTTATACAAAGGTAGCATAGAAATAAAATATTAGCAGTTATTAGAAAGTTTGCAATTTCTCATTTTATCTTCAAGACAGTTTACTTAGGGGACTTGACTCTTTCAGACTAGGGGGAATTCTAAGACTGCATTATTAGAGAAATCACATCAATGTCTACTTAGGCACCAGACTCCAAAGTAGAATTTGGAAGGGAAACACAATACCTCTGTAAGATAACACTCCAGTAAGTCTTAAAACTACAAAATCCATCAAGCAACTCCCTGTTTGATCCTGTCTGCTCCACTACAGCCTTTCAAATTCAGTGTAAAATTGACTTTTACAAGGCAGAGGTTTCCCATGTTCTACAGTGCTCAGAGGAGAGCCTGCTGTGCTCCAGAAATGAGTGCTGCCACTTTCACTGGGACCATCAAGCTGCATTTGTTCTCTGGACATGTTGAAAGAATGAGGACATGAAAGTCTGTCGTGACTTATTCCTGAGCTTTCATCCAGAAAGAGATTTAGTGGACCCAAGAGATAACACAGCTTTGTAATTTTGGGGAGAAAATAGTTCTCAGGAAAGAGGAACATTTGTTTTTAAAATAACTCAGTGGCATTTTGGGGCAGTTTGGGAATGAGAAGGTCTTTCACATAAAGAAAAAAAAATCATGAATAGCCAGAGTTAGATAAATATTTTTGACGTGGTCGCATTCTCAATTTGATTAGAAAGAGACAGAATTACAGAAAAAAAAAGAAAAACATGAATACAGTAATTTTATTTTAGTCTTTCCAGATCTGCTTTAAAGATTTAAGCAGCTCAGTTAAGCCACTGAGACTTTGCATGCTTAGTCTAAGACAAAATGAACAGCCAAAAATTTGATACCTAACTCACTACAAGTATTGGAAACAAACATTATCTTTGATCTAAACTGGTACTACTTGTTCTCCTAATTTAGAGGAGGAATTGAGGGGGTTGCTATTTGTTTTGTTTGTTTGTTTGAGAACATATATGAAAATTGCCAATGGTTGTGAGAATGGGCACTCATAATAGCAGCTTTTCGTGTTTCTCTTGATAAGCTTAATCAAAGTATCTGATTAGAACACTTCCCGTAGCACTTCAAGTATTGTTTCCTTGGGAGCACAATAGATGTAATTTCACTCTTTCAGACTAAATGATTTTCATGGTAATTTCATTGCCATTATCCATCCCACACGTGGTGGTTTTGTAAATAAATGAGTCTGACCCATGGCTTCTCACTAGTAGTCTGGAAAAAGTAGCTTCCAAACATAAAAAAGGTAGAAGTCATAGCAGAGCTAAAAGCAGCAAGTACAGATAAAAAGACATAACTTGGACACAACAAATTTGCTAAATAGAAGCTAAGAGGAACATTATGAGACCATATCTGATTACTCTTCAGTGGAAGTAATTCTTGTAAACATATTATGTAAGTTAGCTCTTGTTAAATTATTCTACACATCAAACATTTCATTTTCATAAAAGGCTGGTGCATCTAAGGGGTGTCTGTGGAAGATAAGAAATTTAATGTGATGCACCTTTGGTTCCACTATTGAAGTATTACAGCTTAATCTTGTGAGGACCCTGATGACAGGGAAATTCAAAATTCAGGATTCCCTTTACAATGCACAGACAAAGCTCTCCTGTTTGGCTGTGCTGTTCCCCAACAGTGTGAACCATCCCAGCTACTTAGGGGTTCACATTCAGCAGTTAACCAAGTAAACGACCTGTATCTATTCAGTCCTTCTTTTCTCATAATACAGACCCCCCCTGAGGATGAGGCTGGCACAGCAGGATGGATAAAAGAGAGACTTGAGTTAGCTCTCTCCCTTCATATGGCTGAATTGAAAATTTAAAACAATGCCTTCCATCTTGCAGGTGTGTACCATAAAAACAGATCTATTTGGTTTTGTCACACTGAAATAAATGCAAAACTCATAAATGATGGACAGAGAGGTCTTGAGAATCTGCTGAATTTCAAGAGAGCACCTGTAAACCCCACAGGGTGATGACACGTGGGCTAGAAAACACAGGACTTTTGGTTTACTTAAAAACCTGCATTAAAAAAAGAGGGACCTCTCTACTTTTGCCCTCCTGGAACATTTCCCCTCTCCAGTTTACTATGCACTAATAATTTTTAAGGGACTGTACTGGGCTCAAACTTTTTTTGCTGTTATGATTTGTCCTTTCAGCAGTCGGGGACACTACCTTGTCTACTACCCTGGTAGAGTTGGCTTCACCATGTGCAAGGTGGCATACAACTCTGAAACACTCAAGTTAGGTAACATTGCACCTAAAATTCCTCTGAAGGCTTCAACAACTTGAAAAAAATTCACTAAAATATCATGGTCCATACTCATATGACTAGAGCCAGGCATTAAGGACCTGTGCTCAAGAGAAAAGCTTATTTCTCTAATGCATGGTAAGAAATATCCCTTTGTTCTTCCCTGGGTGAAGTAGCAGGAGCTGTTCAAGCTGTTTTAAAAGCATGTCATATTTTATTTATTTCATGTTATTATTCTTATTTTGAATTTCACTTCAGTATGTGTGTTTGACACTTCTAGAATGGTGTTGAGAGGGCAGGTAAAGGGAAAATTTGAAGTTGTTTCAATGAAGAAAAAAAGCAGTTGTTGCAGAACAGATAGTTCATTATATTTAATCCGTTAACACAGAAAGCTTTAACATCCTTCAATACACTCTTATATGCTTTGAATGTGATTTATATAAAGCTTGTTTCCTTTTTAAAAGGAAAGAGTACTTTCTTTGTCGGAAAGAGAGAGATTTGAAACTCAGAAAATATATTAGAATGCAGTTGTCATTTCGCACTAATCTCATAATCACATCCTCCCTTACGATGGAGTGACTACCTACCATATCTGAGCACTCATGATAGAAAATATAGAAATAAATATTCTTTTTTTTTCCCAAATGCATCATATTTCATGAAGAAACCTTTGCTTTACCTCAGGCAAACCTGAATTCCTTGAAAGATCAGGTTGAAATCCTCCAACCTCATCATCCAGCCTGGCTCTCAGGTAAGGTTTCAGTTCATCTTGAAGCAAACAGCACGTGGGGAGAATGCCTTGGATGGCAGCAGGTCTAACACAACCTCCTTGCTGAGGGCCGTTTCCTGTTCCCAGGGGATCCCTCAGCTCCTGGCTGCACCAGTGTGCCTCTGATATTCCCAGTCCTAACTCTCTCACTGCTTTCCCCATGTTTGGAGAAAATGTCTTTTTGTGCCTGTTCCAGTGGAACCATTTGCCATCCATTCAGGCTCGGTAGCTGGAGCTTGGGCTGAAGCCAACGATGCTTTTTGTTTATTCTTGGTGCTTGTCTTCCAGAGGACTTTGAGAGCAGTCCTTGGGCCCACTCTCAGGGCCTGGGTGAACATCCAAGTGAGGCTGGACAGTGTCAATGTCATGAGATGTCCCAGAGCCCCATAGTCCCTGTGTGACAGATGAAGGGCTGTCACTAATCCATAGATAGGACTGCTGTCATGCAAATAAAACTGCATAGAAATACTAAAAATAAAGCTGGCCAGACAAACTTGATCGTTTTTAGACAGAAAACTGAATCCAGTGTCATGGATATACTTGGATTTTAGACAGGCATTTGCTAAGGAAGCATATGATTGACCAGGGGAGAAAATTAAATCTGTTTGGCTTAGACAACAAGACAATTACTTCAATCAAAAGCAGGCTTGTGAGCTACTGACTGTGACAAATTATAAATAATCTAAGAAGAGAGAAACTGGCTGGTGATATCCCACAAGAATCAGTACTGAGCTACCTACTTAAAGTTTGGATAAAGAGATCTACAAAATTTAGCAAGAATAGTGAGTTATTCAAGATACATGTAGAAGAGAAAACAATTTGAAATGATTTACTAAAGCAGGGAATAATTAATTTGTATATCAGCACTAACTGCTGTGAGGTGTGTGTGGGTGCTTATTAAAATACATGACCAAATTCTCCAGCTTTCCCAACCCAAACACTTTGGGTTTTATCCATCAGTGGATGCTTTCTGTAGATAAGCCTGATTTTAAATGTCTCCTGCCAGCAGAATAAGGATAAAGGTCTGAGAACTGGGCCTTAGTTTCATTGGAGGAAGAATCCAAAACTCCTTCAGTCCCAATTTTGTTGCATTCAGACCTACATTTCCCAGTATTTCCTTTAATAACAACCACACCAAGTAGCAGCATAACAGGTAGCCCAGAGCTGTGGGCCCCTGGGCTGATATCCAGTAATTCACTGAGGAACACACAAGATCCTTCTCCATGACCAGGTAGCTCAGTATATAGTGGCAACTTTATTCGGCTGTGTTAGCATGTGTGATTAAATTAGACTCCTGCTAGCAATGTCTATGATAAAAAAAAGCTGACTATTCTCTTTTGCCTTCTTTATAACAAGAATATTTTTACTTTCTGGTCTCAGTGCTGACACCTCAGCTGTGGAAAGCACGGTGCTAATAAGGTAAATGGACTATATAGAAACATTTGGGGTAGCTGCAGCTATCTCATCCCTGACTTTACTATTAATCATTTAAGCCATTCAACTGCTGCAAACATCAACTTTAAATAACACCAGTAGCTAAACTTATAAATACATCAGTAGTCAAGGCTTGTTCACATTTGAAAAAGTGGTGAAATAGCCAGAATAACTGTTCCATTATAAATCCTCAAATGGTCACCATTTACCGAGACAGCCATTTCACTAAATTTCTGAAGCTAGAGAACCTCTGAGTCATCAAAACTATCTCCCTTGTCACTGAACAGGGATTTTCAGATAACTGGTTTTATTTTATATCTCTTCCTCAGTCTTCTGACCTATCTATTATTCAAGTAACAACATTTTCCTCTGCCCTTGAATTATTTAAACCGTTGTGCATGCAGACAAACACACTTCCCCAGCTCTGCAGCAGGATTCTATTATAAGCACATACTTGTGTCTAATCACATGCATTAGTGAACTTAAAGACTGAACATACCCAACATTGTGATACTTCTTGGATGCAAAACCCGTCAATACAATTTAAAAATTACTCAGAGCTTTCACTTTAGATTTTCTATACTAATTTTTTTTTTTTGTAAAGGAGCCAATCTGGCTGTGCTAAGTGCATATTCTCCCAAAAGTTAACACATGGAATCTCAGGCTGAAGGCAATTTATGTTCGTGATTTAAAACTACCATCTTAATCAGAGTATTAGTGTTATTATCATAATACTCATTAATGTGTTTCTCATAGATAATTTAAGCATGAATCAATGCCCAAGAATAACTGATTCCTCTGAGATCAAATAAATTAAGGAACTGAAAGATGTAAATAAAGTCTATTTATTTCAAATTAAAGCAGCAGCAGCATGTTTAAAGAGAGATTAATCTGAGACTATTATGCAATTTTAATGCAGGGAGAACTAGCTTAGAAAAACCCACCAGGAAGTTGAAGTTGGCAAAGCATACTTGAGAGATTCAGTTTTGCCATGTAGAAGAGAGAGCATTCTAACTGCAGAATGTATGAGAGTGCTTGAGACTAGGTTGCAAAACCTTTGTAGTGAGAAAGAAAGAGAGAGAGAGAGGGAGGGACCTAGGTGAGTCAAGGTGATTATATTCAAAATTATAGTGCAGAATGCCCATTGCAGACACTAAAAAACCCTGGTGGGGTTGAGCTCCAACAGACAGGTTTCAGACACTGTGAAAGTCTTTAAAAGACTGGAGAACCACCAGGAGAGGGCTATGCTCAGGATGATACTGTTCAAATAAGGATTTTGGGGGTACAGTATTTGCCATGCTATTTTTCATAGAATAAATATGTTCACTAATTCAGAGTCTTCATCCTTTCCTTTAAAATCATTGATGGGACACAATTCAGAGGCCCTTTCCAACCCTCCAAAATCCCATTTGTGCCATTGTTAAATTAATTTGATGAGGTTTCCTTGTGGCCTCAGTGGACCATGGCATCAAGTATACTGTTCATGTGGAGGCCCCAATTTCAACCTGTTTTGTACATTCCATACATCTTCATGTCAGAGGTATTTTGGCATGTAAGTAAAATTTTAAGGAAGTACCAGCAGTGATACACATTTGGATACTGAGAGTAAAAAAGGAGTTTTAGAGGAAAGGATTTATGGGTTGCACTTACAAGCTAGTGTTCCATGAAAAGAAATGAAAAATCTTAGAGACTTCAAGTAACACAGATCATTTCAGAAGTATTTGTTTGGCACAGGTTTCCAAATAATAAACATTATAAATATAGGTAGAAATGAGCGACTGCTACAGTGGTTGAACAAATTACCACAGAGTGTTTATGAATCCTGTGATACTATAATTGTATAACCATAGGACTGTACCAAACCTTTTACATTCTGCTATATATTTTCTGCTCTTCATTTATTTAGTATGTGAAAAAATATTGTTTTCTCCTAATCACTGGAAATAACAGGCTTTCTGAGCCAGAGATAAAACAGTGATGCTTCTTCCAACTCAAAAATGTTCAGTAAACATTGTCTGCAATGACAGTTGTGTAGTGGCCTCAACTGACACTTTAAAGATTCATAACTTTGTATAAAATATCACTTGGACCAGATTTTATGGCATGATTTTAAAAAAACTGATGAAGATTAAACTCTCTATGGCTTTTGCTATATTTATTGTACTGGAAAGTTGTTCCAGACCACACTGCTTTGATGGGTAAAGCTAACCCTGACTTCCAGCCCACCTGCATTCCTAGGCAGTCTGGATCCATTATTTCCCTTGTTATTTATATTAAGTAACACTAACAGCACTTTGTTTTTCCTCTGTTCTGATATATTTCTAAACCCATGATATTCCTTCTCAGCATTTGCTTCATGTAGCTAAGAAGATGAATCTTTTGCACTCTTATTTTCCCTCTTGGTTGCCTGCATTTTTTTCACGGAGACTTGAACACAGGTGATTAAATTTGCATGTTAAACTCCATCAGGGTCCAGCCATGCCTTCCACCACATCTTTAAAACTGCTCTTCCTCTACAGAAAGGACTCAGCCTACAGCAATCCTGCTACTGCCTTTCATTTCTGATGGTTGCACATAGCAATGGATCAAGGTCATTCTGTGACCTAATTTACCCAGATTTCTTTTTATTTCAGTGCAAAGAGGAGATAAGAAGTTACAGCCACTAAACCAGTTTGCCTTGTCCATATCATCTATGTACAGTGTGCATTGCATCAGCTCCCAAATTTGCTGCTTCAGCCTGAAAAAAAACCCAGTTAAAATCCTGAGGACTACAGGGATGACTGCAGCCAAGTGACACAGAACCCCAAAGCAGACTAACAGGGAAACAGGTTAAAACAAGGAATGTCATAGCAGAAGTCACAGCCTGCATCTTATTATGGTGTTTCATCCTCACACGTTATTGTAGATGTAATAACATAATATATTCGTAATTCCACAAAGACATCTTAATGTAAATAGACCACAAGACAGGAAAAACAATTATGGTGATAAACCTTAATATTGGAAATCCACAGACAATTCAAAGGTGTTCAAACATTTTCCTTAGAAATACAAGTCATTCAGTGTTACATAATAGCATGCAGAAAAAGTTTGGAGGAAAGGGCTATTCTAATGCAGCAAAATAATCTGTTCCTTTATAATTAGAAAAGCATTTTGAAATTAGCTTCCTTTATATCATGAGCAGTCATGAGTATAAAAATAGATGCATTCTGGCTTTTTAAGCAACTTATGCCCTCATTTAGAACACAAAGTGACGGAAGTCAGTTAGTTCTCATGCACTTGTGTGATACTCTGAGGTATGTGTATCCAGCATGGCAGAAACAGGTTTAATTTAATAAAAATATTTTTGTTTTCATTCACATTTTCAAAAACCTTGGAAGTTTTCCTATCCTGATTAGTCCATTTTAGGGGAAAATCTAAAGCTCTGTGTCTTACATTGCCTGAAAACTCTCTTACCCATGTTATTGTCCATGTTACAGGCAGTAATGTAACTAGAGAGGTCACTGGTGAACTAAAGAAGAAAAACGAGTATTTCTATTTTAAGAGACACATGAACCTTGTTGGAATTCAAATACACTGGAAATGTAACCCCTGAAGTGGCAGAAGTCTTTTAAATGGTTTTCTGAATTTTCAATGGAGCTGCACATACAAGTAAAGTTACTGTTACTGGAATTCCATCAGGCCCTGTTCTCCTTAAATCCAAGTTCCATGTATGTTTTTTTTGCCAGAAAGGTAGCAGGTGACAACACCTGAAGCAGAGTTTCAAATCTGAAAACCTCCTGCCAAGTAGGCTCACAGCCAGCTACAGAGTATTTTTAGAAGACAAGAATCAACATAGGTCTTGAGTTTTCCCCAAGTTGAGAAGTAATAATTTTCCTCTGGATTTTTCATTCTTGCTGTAGCACAAAAGACCAGTTTGCCTGGATCAAACTGGAACAAAATGGTTTAATCACCTTGCAGTGATGAAGATGACAGTGTTATTAAATATTAGGGGTGTCTCTTAAAAATCAAAGAAAACCACCAAGCCCTCCCACCCCAGAAAACTCAGACACTAGTGGATATTGCTCTGAATCAGCAACTGTCATTGCTGCAAAACTTAATCTCAAATTATTAATTATTATACTGAGAATAGAGGATCCTGATTTGTCATCTGTGCTGCCTGATTCAAGCTGAGCAGTTTAATTTTTCCTACTGGAAAATCTTCCCTCATTGCTGTGACGTCCACGTTCCAGAGCCGCAATATATGGGCAACAGTTTGCCCTGAGCAGTTTTATTCCTGGTGTATCTGTAATACCATCCAGCTCACCCTTTGCATGATTTTTTAACTGCATCCAATGAATAGTTCAGCAATAGCACATCTTGTAACTTTCCCTTTCTAGGCTGTTTTCCCTAAAGGCAGAAATGGAAGATATGTGGGACGGGAGAGATGAAAAAGAAACGAAGCGAGGAGAGTTTCACAGGAACACCATTGCTTGTGTGTACCATGTGTGAACTGTGGCATAAAGTGAATGAATCAGGTTTAGTTTTGCCATATATTACTTCATGGAGAAGCAGGACACTCTACAAAGTGTGACCTTGGAGGAAAGAGCGTGATTCACCGCAAGAGAGCACCTGGTGCAATGAGAAGCAAAAAGAAATTAAAAAGTTCTGCTAAGGACCCAGAGAGGCTCTGGCTCCTGCTGTCATTCACCTCCAGGAACAGAACCCGTGTGCTCTGCTTGATGATTCAGGATGCAGTATTTGCTATGGTCCCATTTCACAGGTGGGTTTTGGAAGAGTTGTGGGGGAAAAGAAAGAGTTTTGGAGGCTGGATTTTGGAAAAAAAATAAGAATTTACCAACAAATTGACACATTCCTCAAAATGTTGCTTATGCCTGCGTCTGCTTCTCACTTCCTCAAAAAGCCTGATTTATTTATTCCAAGATAAAACTGACAAATTCTGGTGTGTTTTTCCATGTATGCTCAACTCACCACCTTTAGCCCTCTTTCCTGTGTTTCTCCACAGTCTCTAGTTACTGACCTGAAGTAAATAAACACTCCTATCTCTCAAACCATTCTTTTTGTATGTTCTTCAGTGTGTCCTTGTCTTTTTCCATCCCCCTTTGGGGGTCTCCTACAGCTCTGTCCTTTTTGTGTATGTCTTTTTAAAGTAAATGTCATCTGCAAACATAAATTCTCCCTCGTGTCTACCCTGTATTCTGTCCCCACAACTGGGATTCAGATATCTGAATGTAGGTATTTATATCTGAAGAACCCATGGTAGGGTCTCTTGTGTAGTCTGAAAAGCAAGTCAATAATATTTGAAGAACTTTATAGTTCAATTAATCCAAGAGCTAAAGAACAATCTCTAAACTCTGGCAGCTGAATGATGACCTAACTGTGCATCTCTCACTATGAAGGGTAATATCTATATTGCAGCTATTGAAAGTTAGATAGAATAATTAATAAACTTTTGTCTAAACTAAAATTCTAGACCATCTGTAACACTTCTTTGTAGGCATTTAGGTTCAACATAGTGTAAAAGTAATATTTTTCATCATATTTTTTTTCTCATTTCTTGTGGACAGAGCTATTAAGCCACTGGTCACACAGGACCATAACCTGGCGTTCCTTGTCTTCTGACATCTCTGAAATACACAGTTCCTGATTGATTCACACAGACTGTTATCCATACCCTGCTTTCCTGCACATAGTGTCCTTTCTTGGGACTGAGCAAATCCCATGCCTTCCCTCTACACCCAGAAGACCACTGCAAGGATAATTTTCTATGTGAAGTTCCTCCTCTCTTTCATATAAAAGAAAGGTTTTGGAGGATTTCCCCAGCCAGCTACAGCATTTTTCTTCTGATTTGGCCCTGAAGCCAGCTTCAGACTTTGTTCAGGTCACGTGGCTTGCTTGTACCTGGCTACATTTTCAAAGAGCAGCTTTATTCTTTCTTTCCAGCTGATAATGTTCAAAAAGAACCTCTTAAAATGTGTGCAAAACTTCCCAGTACGTCTTCAAACTCTTTCTTAAAACCTCTTTTCCCATAATGTTTCAACAGCCCCTTTCCTTATTGGGTACTTTCCTGTGGCAACTGTCCCCTCTCCTGTTAACAAGCACTTGTGAGACTTCTATTGATCTGCTGCTTCTTCTTCCACATTAAATCCAAGTTGTCAGGGTTTTTGACTATGTTTTTCTTCTGTTTTCTGTGCAGCTCCTGAAACACCAAGGTCCCAGGACATGTGTTGAAGTAGAATATGCTATCTCCTCTAGCTCAGCAAATATGCCAGATTTCAGAAAACTGACAGACTGGAAAGATCCAACAGTTATGAGGGTTTTTACCAATAGGTTAATGAAGTATCTACACTATTCCAGAATAGGTTTTTAGTGGCTATTTATTTTCCCAGCAGAAAAGAAGTTTCACTTACATAGCAGAAGAGATTGTCAATTTAGAGCACATTTATAAAAGTACACATGAGTTGTCCTAAGGCAAGAGGCATGAAAGGAAAGGAAGTTGGAGTGTTATTGTAAATGTCAATCAGAGAGGAAGGAAAGAAAACCCCAGAAGTTTATTTAATTATTTTTATTTGGATTTATTTTGCATTCTCAATTAGCTAAATCAAATAACAAGAAGAAGCTGCTGTGAGTATGCTCCAGCTAGCTTGGAGGTAGAGGGATAACACTGCATGTGGATTTTCTAATTTCCCTTGTGGAAATAGTGCTTTTAGTGCATAGTGCACTGAAGCAAAACAAAGACAGAAACAGATGCTCTCAAAGTGTTTCCTAAGTGGACAAATGGCCTTTATAGCACAGCAGAGACTCAGAGTGTTATTTATCAGAAGCTCTGTAAAAGCTGACATTAAACTTTATCTTGGGGAGCTGGAGTCCCGCTTTCCTCTTCTGTTGTAAGGCAGCAATTAGTTCTGAAACATGTAAAGTCCTTACACAGGATCATTTGGCTGCTACATAAATGGTTAACAATAGTTGCTGAAAAAGCCCGTAGAATGTGTTAATTAAAGGTGAACCAAACAATGTGAAAAATCCAACTATCAATTGTTTAGCTAGCTTCAAATAGTCAAAACACTGGTTCAAACCATTAAAAAAAATAGTAGGAAACTAAAAGGAAGTCATACTAGCACAAGGAAAACACTGTTCTTCATTCCCTCCTCCACCTATTTCAAAAGCACTACACCTTGTTATCTGGTGTATTTCTCCTCCTCTGCTGCTTGGATGCACCTAATGACCAAGTAGACCAAGTATTTTTAATGATTTCTCTTTCCTTTGGTTTTATGCAGTTATAGTGTTGCTTTCAAACTCATTATTTCCACTTTATGACAGGACATTCAAAACAAGATAAATTCAAAAGAAAGAGGCACCCTGTTCTCCTCTGCAAAGAAAAAACAGAAGATAAACTGAAGCAAACATAAGATGAAGGCTGCTATATTGTATTATTATAAAAGAAATCAGAACATATTAAAGCAGCAAACACAAGGCAAGAAAATGCAGAACTAAAAGAGCCATAAGTGTATCTGTGAGGGAAATCACAAAGAGGAAATATCCAGTCTTTTTAAAAGGTTTAAGCTAATGTAAAAGTAAGAATAATAATATGATTTAGTCGTGAGAATAGAGTCACTGCATGTTGTTGCAGTGGTGTAGGTTTACAGTTGCCCTAGCACACTAGATACTGTTTTCTGATTTCACATTTTTGGATTTTTTCTCACAGTAATTATTAGTTTTCTGAGCTTTTTTTAAGACTGGCTGAATAGTGATATATGTTTTCATCACACATAAAAGGTCAATTGTTCTCAAATTCAATGCTACTTAAAGCGTAGTTTGAACATGAGTATTAATATGAGCATCAGTGCTTTAAGTCCTACTAGAGATTTGAAAAAGTGTGTAATTTGCAAGTTCAAAGAGAACTGAATGGGAAGATGAAATTGGTTCTGATGTGAAGCAGTCCTGGTTAACTGGGGAGGTCCCAGGGAGCTGGAGGTCAGCCAATGTGGCACCCATCTATCAGATGGGCTGGAAGGAGAACCCTGGGCACTGCAGACCTGTCAGCCTGACCTCAGTGCTGGGAAAATCATGGAACAGATCATCTGGAGTGCCACGCTGCCCAGTTCTGGGCCACTCACTTCAAGAAGGACATTGAAGTGCTGGAGTGGCTGAGAAAGGGCAACAAGGCTTGTGAAAGGTCTAGAAAATGAGGAACAGCTGACAGAGCTGGGCTTGTTCAGCCTGGAGGGAAAGAGCTTAGGGGAGCTCTCTACAACTACCGGAAAGGACGGTAAAACCAGGTTGCACCTGGGGAAGTTCATGTTGGATACTGGGAAAAATTTCTTCACTGAAAGAATGGTTAAGCATTGGAATAGGTTTCCCAGGCAGGTGGTGGAGTGACCATCCCTGGAAATGTTCAAAAAATGAGTGGAGATGGTACACTGGGATATGGTTCAGCAGGCATGGTGGTATTCAAAGGTTGGGCTTGGTGATCTTGTCTTGGAGGTCTTTTCCAACCTCAATGATTCTTTGAGTAGAAAACAATAATTCTCAAAGAGGGAAATCAGTTTCAATTGTTTGCAATGCAAGGCCACCTTCTGAATGTAGTAGCTCAGAAGGCCTGAGATTTAATTCAATATTTGTAAAGTAATGTAATTACTACCTTACACATTTTCTTAGTACCCTTTTTGCTGTTCATGTTGTTCATTTGGAAGCACCAAAATCTAGCTAAATTCCCTGGATACTGAGAACCAGTTTAAGGGTAAAAATTAAGGATTCCTTTAGGAACCAAAAGAACTGAGAAATTAGATGGTTTCTTGCTGGACCACCCAGTAATGCATAGACACATGAATTGCACCAAAGCTGCTTTTGGAGATGCACTCTCACTGAAGCAAGGAACCAAAAGATGAAATGATGCCTAGTTGAAATGCCAGCTGTCAGATCTAAGTGGTGGAAATCTTCCCAGCATGCAAAAGCAGAGCCTGGAACTGTAAAAGTAAGAGGCAGCAGGTGGCAAGTCTCAGTCCCATTCTTTCAGCTTTCTCATGAAATGATGATGTATATTTTTTATAAAAAAATATAGATAAGCAGAGGCCACTCTTGCATCCCTGAAATTGTAACAGACTACATGTGAATTCAGTTCTTTAGCATTACCATTGTGAAGCAGGGTGGCACAAGGCCAGCAATTGCTAATTGGGGAAAAATAAAGCAAATTACAGCTAACTGCATCTGAACAGTCACCAGACAGCAAAAATTCTCTTTCATTATGGCTGACTCCCATCCTGAATTTCATTTCAATTCAATCTGTTCTGAACAGCGAAAAGTTGGAGTGTAACAAAATCCTTTCCAAGGCAGCTCCTGGAGCACCAGCTCACAGGTTTCTGTCAGCTGTGGTCTCCTGCTCTGGTACAGCAGCCAAGATCCTCATAAACCAAACTGGTATGCTGGTTTCTTACCCAGGGCAACTGTCCTGAACTCTCATGGAGGCTTCTCATGGAAATCTTTCAAGATTTAATGATTAACACATTACATCCAAATGACCCTCTCTCAGCTGGTCTTCAAACACTCTGGGTACTACCAGACTTGGAAAAAACAGAGATGGGCTTCTAGACAGAGCTCTGCAGGATTTTTTTGAGGGAAAGAAATGTCAGATAAACTTCATATCCCCTGAGGTCTCAACAGGAATTGTGGGGCTAGCTAACAACTGAGCTTATTGAGATACAGTAGAGTTTTCTCAAAATTTATTTTAATTATTCATGTCTGACCCTGCTTCCCACTGTCTGTTGTAAAATAAGCTTGGCACGTGTCAACTATTCTTACATTGACATGTGTCACAGACACAAAAGGTTCTTTCATTGTACATATGAAATACTTTTTGAGTGTAGCAATGTTGAAAGAGAACAAGTGGTTTCTCTTTACGACTAAGGTTTCTCCAGAAGGATCCATCAGTTTTCATCAGACATTTGCAACCAGACACATCTTGCTGTCTTGAGTCCTCTCTCATGACCTCATGAGGGACATTTGTTCCACTTCACATTAACAGAGTAAAATGGAAAACAGCATGAATTCCAGAAGTGAGATTCAGTATGTTTTGGTGATCAGATTCTTGTCATGCATAAAAGTATTCTAAACCAGCTAATCCACTGAGTGCAGAGGACTGTTTGCTGAACTAAACCTATGAGAATAACTATTTGAGGCCATTTATAAGAAAAAAAGAATAGGAATTAATGTACATTCACCACTTTTGTTATTGTTTAGGCCAGCAGTCATATGTACCTGCCCTTACAACCTTTGGCCAAATAATGTGCTTATGAACACTTGAATTTTGGAACACGTTTGGGAGGAAACAGTATTCAGTAGGGCCTGATTCAGGATATGGATCTTTGCAAGCTTATGACAACTTCTGTGCATTTAGAAATCAAAAGGCAATCACAGGATTAGGTATAACTTTCAAAACCAATTAAAATAATTCAAAATTTATCACAATCTAGAGTTGTTACTGCATAATGCATTAACATTTGGCACTGAAACTGTTGCAATTTTTTCTGATTAATAACCTATAAATTAGTCCTTTCTTGCATTGACATGAGTGTTATAAATCCCTGTGTTATTTTGAGCAGAGTATATTTTGTCATTCAGTGCTCTCCTGGCAGGAAAATAAATTTTTTTGAAGACAGGACTGCAATTCCACAGCACACAATTTAGTTTCAGTAGTGGGCACAGGACTTTGTTAATGGCAGACAGCTTTCATTATTTCAAATGCTATTCCAGGTGAATTGAATCATTCAATAGGAAATTTTGCATTTGTTTTCCTCCTTTTTCTGGGCTTCTCTGACAGGAAAATGGCCATACTGCCAGAGTAGAAGATAGTGTCTGGAAAATAGAGCAAAAAAGAGAAAAAAAATGCTGCAGGTTGGGTTAGGAGTCCTATTTTTATAAAAACAGAATCAAAACAGACCTCCACCATGGAGGAGGTACCATGAAATATCATTATTTACATTTTCTAAGCTACTGCTGTATCTAGATGAAGAATGGGAAAAGTACTGGGTTTATTTTTCACTGTAGCAGACACTGGAATAAACACTTTCTGAACAGAACTAGATTTCAAATCTAACCATGAGGCAAGAAGATTGTCGTCATTGAGCAAAACAAGCCCTTTTGGAGGGGGGTTTTGATGACTTCCTATGAGGCATTCAAAGACAAAAAGAGTTAAAAGGTGGCACTTTGTTCTTGGCAAAGGCCTTTTAGTGCAGGGGCAGAGGGCTGACCTTGGCCAGTTCCCCTCTGGGTAAAAAGAAGCCTTTTCTCTTTACCATTCTCCCTTGGACCAGCACCCACATTACTTATGGAAAATAAAAAGCCATGAAGAAATTGATAGGAAAGAAGCTTAGTTACTTTTGAAAAACCCCTCGTGTTTCCAGTTCATCTTTAGGAGTTTAAGTGTATATCTGCATACTCCAAGACTGAATCTTCTCTAAAATATTTAAACAGATGAATCACATTAATAAGCAGGAAATACAGAGATAAATACAGCTTAGAATCTATGTCAAGAGATTTAAAGAATATTTTAGACTCTTTTCTACTTTCACAGGGTTGATGCTCATGCTCAGCAATATGAAACAAGCGAACCTAATGATAATAATAACATTCATGGATTCTCCTTTAGCTTCCCACAGATCAGAAACGGAAAATAAAGTAACCCAAGATGGGTTTATAAACTACTTGCTTGTATTGAGAGATGTGTCATGGAACTTGGCAAATTTTCTCAGGTCACAGACTTTGCTACCACAGTGTAATGTGAGCAGTTTAACCAATTGAAGTAAAAATAATCATTTCCTATCCTTTATTCATACAGTGTTCCTAAACAGAGGACAGATAACTCCCCCAACATAGTACAGAGCAAGTCTTGTAAATGGGATCTGTTAAACACATGTGGTAAGAGGGCAGACAGCTCAGTGGGTTTTGAGCTGAATTTGCATTTCCAAGGACAGCCTCAGATTATGCCTTTCACTTCCATAAACTGAACAAGAGGACTGGCAGATGTTTTCCAGGCTAATAGAAGAGAGTATTTCCTCAGTAGCATCATCCTTAATTTGAGGCTCTGCTTATCTAGTTTCTAAACTGAGAGAGGAAAACTACCTGAAATATTTTGTAGTTCAAGCTACTGTTTGAATTAACCTCTTTGGGATGCTGAAAGTAAACTTCCCTATGCTCTTTGGAAGACAGCATTGTCTCTGAGGTTCTTTCCCACTCTGAGAAGTCAGTGATCATTAGTGTAATCCCCTCACTGTGATTTAAAGAAAGGTTGGGTTTGCAACTGCTTGCAATCCATGGACAATGGGAAGGCTGGAAAAGTTCATCTAGGCTTCAATTGCAGCTGAAATAGTGCTAGCATTTAGAAGACATTTAACAGCAAGGTTAGCAGATGAGTATTCCTGTGGGGTTTTGTTCATTTTTTATTGTTATTTTTAACAATTACTAAGTGTTTCAAAAGCAGCAGGATAAGTTCGGCCTGCATGTAAGAATGTAATGATAGCTCTGTTAATCATCCAGAAATCATCTGCTTGGGACAGTGTGACAAATAACAGGCAAACTACCCAGCCAGTTCTTGGAAGCAGAGCCCCTGCTTTGGAACAGTGTGAGACCACAAATACTATCCATGTGCAAACAAATGTGACTTACAGTTTATCATTTATATTCGAGCAGCCCTGAAAATGTCTTTCCTCTTCCTGGATCATTAGCTTGTCTGAAAAAAAATAGAATCAGACACATATTAGAAGAGGTCGAAGGAGGAGAAGCAAATGACAAAAATTAAACAAAACAATAGACTTTGTTATGTTTCCATGGAAAGGCAGCAAAGGAAAAAAAGAAAGCCCAAAAAAAGAACAACGAAAAGGATTAAACAGAACATAACCAACATTTCAGTAAGCAGTGGCAGGTTTCTCTTTCCTTTGCAAATGTTTCTCATGTGTCAATAGTTACAGGTCTTACCATGGGCAAGCTGGGCACAGCTCACACACAGAATCACAGAATCACAGGATCACAGGATCACAGAATCACAGAATCACAGAATCACAGGATCACAGAATCAGCCAGGCTAGACAAGACCTTGGAGATCACCAAGCCCAGTCTATGACCTAACACCACCTTATCAACTAAACCATGGCACAAAGTGCCACATCCAGTCTTTTTTTTTAAACACCTCCAGGGATGGTGATTGCACCTCCTCCCTGGGCAGCTCAACCACCCTTTCTGTGAATATTTTTTCCCCTGGTGCAGCTTAAGGCTGTGTCCTCTTGTCCTGTCACTGGTGTCCTGGGAGAAGAGGCTGACCCCGCCTGGCTACACCCTCCTTTCAGGCAGTTGTAGAGAGTGGTAAGGTCTCCCCTGAGCCTCCTTTTCCCCAGGCTAAACAACCCCAGCTCCCTCAGCTGTTCTTCATAGGGCTTGTGTTCCAGAGCCTTCACCAGCCTTGTTGCCTTTCTCTGGAGTAGTTTGAGCATCTCAAAGTCCTTCCTAAACTGAGGGGCCCAGAACTGGACACAGCACTCAAGGTATGGCCTCACCAGTGCCCAGTACAGAGGGACAATCACTGCCCTGCTCCTGCTGGCCACACAATTCCTGATACAGGACAGGTGCCATTGTCCTTCTTGGCCACTTGGGCACAACTGGCTCACGTTCAGCTGCTGTTGATCAGCAGCCCCAGGTCCCTTTCTGCCTGGCCACTGCGCAGCCCTCGCTCCTCTTTACACTTCCAAATGTATTTATTTTGCAAATTAGTTTGAATATCGCTTTTTTTCATTTCTCAGGGCTTCCTCCATGTGTTCAGAATTACATTAACCCAAGAGACAAAGATGGTTATTGCCCACTTAAATGAGTGACAGACTATTACAGATGTAATTAGACCCTCAGTCTGCATTTGCAGCATGTTGCCCCTCACAGCTCCAAAGCTTCTCAAATCTGAGAGCTCTTCCAAGGAGATGTTGAGCTCATCATTATCTTTAGAGACATGGCTGGGTGAGAAAGGCTGAGTGAGAAAAGCTAAGTGAATTGCTGGTGTTTATATGGAAGCCTTGGCAAACAGAATCCAAGGCAGATTTTCACAAAATGTATTACCCTTGTAATTGCAGAAGTGATAAATAGTGGGTAATTGGGAGCATAATACCAGTGGGCAAACACAACAGAGAGCTGTTGAGCAAGTTGCTGTGCCAGGAAAAAGTGAAAATAGGACCTGACATGACAACATTTCCTTTATGGTAAAGGTTCAAGGAATAGCTGTGTGCTATCCACCCTGATTACACATGGAAATCCATTTTTGCAGTGTGCTGCTCTGGCTTTGTATGTGCCATTAACACATTTGCATTTTGAAGACGCAGAGCAGAGTTTGCATTTTTTCCCCATGCAATCAGTTTTGGGGGCTATTTTTACCAAATATTAAAGCCATAAAATAAACACAATTCTAAATATTTGTGAATGATTTTCTATTTTCCCATGCTGCATTTATATACATTCTTTTACATTTTATTTTCATTCTGCTGGCTCCCATTCAGAAAAGGAGCTAAAGAAAGGACGATAAAAAGCAGATATCATACAGATTGTGATTTTCTGCGTTTTACTTTTTCTTGCAGAAATAACATTGGGAATAAGCATATAGCTTCCTTTAGAAATTTAAAATAAAAAAGAGAAAAAGTCAATGCAAGTTTGTACAGAGGTGATGCCAATTTCTTGTGGGCTGTTTTCAAAAGTGGTGGGTTTCATCTACTGTTCTGATAACAACACAAAGATTTGTACTGAAAAAGGGCAAATTAGAAAATCAGGGAATAGGTCATAACCATGGGAGCTACGTCTAGCATTAGTCAAAAAAGCAGTTGCAAAATTTCTCTGATCCAGCACTCTCAAGGGTTGTAGCTCCAGCCTGGAGCCAAGGACCAGCCCCTGGTAAATGGTCACAACCCCACTGAAGTCAGAAATGCTTCTTCAGTTTACACAGGCTGGCCTTTTGTTTAGAAACCTTGAAAAATATATACTCTTTAATTAAAACTACCTAAACACATAGGCCTGGAAAGCCCTTTACCGAGAAGCTGAATATTAATCTCTGATCCATGAAAAGCTTTCCCCAAGACTAAATCAAACAGCTGCTCTCAAACATTTGTTGTTGAATGTGCCTCTAGCAGATAGCAATATAAACTCACTTATGTTCTAGATGTGATATTTGAATTTATTAAAGATATAACTAAACCACAAATTCTTCACTGGGCACAGTACATGCTTAGCAGTTGCTGTATGATCTAATTATCAGAATAATTTCATCTAGCTGCTCATCTCAGCAGAGCAGACTTGGGGCTCCAGGATTTTGTCGCTGCAGAGTGAGAAAGTGTTTTCTGGTGTATCTGGGGATGTGACTTCTTCTCAGTGCTGTGGGAATCCTCAGGAAATCATATTTTTGTTCCATCTGGGAACTGATGCTGGTATGTCTGGTTTCTGTTAAATGAAATCTTTTATCCTGTCACAATGCAGCCACAGCCACATCCATTAGGGAAGGCAGAGTTTTCCCGGTTTCCCCAGTGCAGTGCTGGGACTGCTGGCCAGCACTCCAGATTTGTGTTTGTCACTGCCCTGTCACACTGTGCCACCTGCTGGGACATGCCTTGGGAAGTGATCTTGTCCTCTGTACCTGCTCTGGGATGCACTGAAGATTACCTAAATGTTAGGAGAAGGTGGAGGTGAATAAGCTTTTGGAGTTAAACTGACCTTGAGACATTACAAAGAATCTGCATTTCAGGTTTATAACCTGTGTTAGGTGTGAACAGGTGGCAGCCAGCACTTATATTGACCATGAATCCTTGTCAATGCCTTTTCTTAGAGCATTGCACTCTTTTTGGTGAATTATGTCCAAACAAGGCTACGTTTTTACCCATCTTCTTGTATCGCAGATTCTCTAATAAATAGTTTGCTGAATATCTGTCAATGTCAGGCTTACATACATACAGAGGATTTTATGTTGCTTACTAACTGATTATTGGAGAAAAATGGTTTTAAGTTCACTTCCTATAGTGTCTATGCACCTTTTGATTCATATTTGGCCAGAGACCCATGCACATGGCTGTACCACAGCCACAGCAGGATGCCAGGGTTACCGTCCAGGAGTATTTACTTAGCAGGAGGTGAGGAAGGGGAAGGGGGATTGTTTCTGAAAGATGCTGCCAAGAAATCTCAGCAGACACGAACTCTGTGTGCATCACCTTGCACAAGGAATTCAGCCTCTCAGATCCATGGTAAGGAAGCTACAAATTTCTCACTCATTTAACTTTTTGGAATTATATGTACCTGCCAAAGGCCACCTAATGACAAGGATTTTAACTTTGGATTTTGGTAATAAAGTTACTTTGACAGGAGTGTCCAAAAGATCCACATTTTTTTTTTCAATGTTTTTCTTATATTCACAGAAAAGCAAAAAGCAATCCCACATACTAATGAA
Source organism: Drymodes brunneopygia (assembly GCA_013400955.1). NCBI lineage: Eukaryota > Metazoa > Chordata > Aves > Passeriformes > Petroicidae > Drymodes > Drymodes brunneopygia. The sequence goes on from VZTZ01023238.1 coordinate 42,222, forward strand.
AACACAGATTATGCAACATCTGATAAATGGAATATGACTATTTTGCAGTTTTTCCCAGGATTCAAACCTGTGTGAAACAAATGAAGAAGTAGCTGTCATGCTGGGAGCCCTTCTAGAAGAAAGCAGAATTCAGAGGTGTTTGCTGTGAAGTGACACAGCTCTCAGCAGCATCACTGAGCACTCAGGACTTTGCTCTCCTGCAATTAATAAACTGGTCTTGTCATGTAACAACTGTTTTTTTCTCATTTTAAAAGCACAGAGTTTCTGATTTTAATCTAGATAGATGACATGTTTCATGACTGATGGGCAGGACAAGGATTAATATTTTTTATGGTTTTCACAATCTATGTTATCCTATTTTTCGACTCTCTAATCCTAAAAGCCAAAAGGGCATCTACAAGGCTGTGTTAGCCTCTCTTTCCTCTCTAAAGAGCACTGAAAAGATTTAATCCTCCTATCCCTGCACAGTGAACTGATGGATGGCCCTTTGGGAGAAGGAGAGTGGATCAGCGCTGCTGCTCCAAGAAGAAGAGGGTGCAGGTAACTGAAGAGAGCCCTGAGGCACAGGGATACCCAAGCATGGGCTTGGGGTGACCTGCACTCAGACACTGCATTTTACACTGCTGAGCTACACAGCTCTTGAAATTCCTTCAGGGCTGGTGACTCCACTACTTCCCTGACAGCCTGCTCCAATGCTTCACCACCTTTTTGACAATGAAGTTTTTCCTAATATCCAATCTAGACCTCCCCAGGTGCAACTTGAGGCCATTTCTTCTTGTCCTATCACTTGTTTCGCGGGAGGAGAGACAGCCACCCACCTTGCTGCAACCTCCTTTCAGGTGGTTGTAGAGACCCTTGGCTTGGTTTAATCAAAAGATGGTTGTGGTGGTGAGAGCAGAGCTGTAGGCTGAACCCATGCCAGGTAAAAAGTAGGAACAGAGTGGTATTTTTGCTGAGACACTGGTGGCAGCTCAGCGAGCCAGGGGGATAAACAATGATATGACAAGGTAAATACTGGTATGACAAGGTATAAAACCAGAGAGGGGAAAGCAGGGTGTAGGAATAGGGCAGCTCATCAGCACAAGGACCAGGAGAGGTCAGTCCTTCCCCCAGGGCTGACATCTGTGCTGCCAGCAAAGATGTGCAGGGTTTCTCACTGGAGACAGTGAGATCTATCAATGCTCAGCCTAGTAGGTTATAAGTCCTTGGCTTCTGCTGTGTGTGTTAGCCAACATTAATATTTTAATGGTTTTCACAATCTATGTTATCCTATTTTTTGACTCTTTTATCCTAAAAGCCAAAAGGGCATCTACAAGGCTGTGTTAGCCTCCCTTTCCTCTCTAAAGAGCACTGAAAAGATTTAATCCTCCTATCCCTGCACAGTGAACTGATGGATGGCCCTTTGGGAGAAGGAGAGTGGATCAGAGCTGCTGCTCCAAAAAGAATAGGGTGGAGGAAACTGAAGAGAGCCCTGAGGCACAGGGATACCTGAGCATGACTGGGGTGACCTGCACTCAGACACTGCATTTTACACTGCTGAGCTACACAGCTCTTGAAATTCCTTCAGGGCTGGTGACTCCTCTCAAGTGTGTATGTCCCACTCAGTGTCTCTGCTCACAGCAGGAGGTGATGAAGCAGATGTGACCACTGGGAGAGGTTCATCACACAGCAGTCTGGGGCTGTGGCAGCCTCAGGGCTCTGGGGACTCCAGTTCTCCCAGCTGGAGGCCAGCCCAGGACACCAGGTGCCAGTCACAGCTTTCTTCCCTGCTCAGTGACAGGAGTTTGCTGCTGTCTTCATCTGAGCTACTTTCTGTAGCTGGCCCTGAAGCAAGTCTGCCTTCTGCCACAAGTTCTAGTGCTGGCAATTCAGTCCCCAGCATGAGTCCAGCTCACGACACACAGATAAGGCCATGAAGAGAGGCAGAAGAGCACAGACCTGGTTGTGATATTTCCTCCTGGTTTGTGCCCAGCTGTGTCCATAGCCCTCCTGAGCCAGGCATTGGGAAGGACACAGTAGGTATTTCCCAGAGGTTACAGCAGTGCAATTCCAACCCTTCCTGAACTTGCCCTGCCAGACCAGGCTGTAGGTCAACATCCAAAAATTCACTGCAAGGTGCCTTCTACACATTGTGCCTGTTGTGACCCAGAACCTGAGCCAGCATAGGCACTTTCATGTTAACACACCAGGAAATGATGCTCAAGATATTGCAGAGATGGGAAATACTGAATCACCCATGAAGACCTGTCTGTTTCTGCTGCTTCTCTGCTTAGACAGCAAACCCTTATCTGCTCTCTCCTCTCATGTCCTAAACAAGGCAGCCAATCTCTTGGTTTCAGCAGTGCAGACCCCAAACCCATATCTCTTCCCCTGGGACACCTTGCACCCACCATGGCTCAAACAGCCAGCCTGAAATAACAGGGTTTCCTTCAGCTTGCTCACAGCTCACAGGAGAAAAAAGGTAGACACAATGTTTAAGATGCAACCTTGAGAAAGAAGATTTCTTAGTTATCTGCTTTCTGCAGAAATGTCTTCATTGGATTTTCAAATGAATCTTCAATTACTAAGAAGAATCTTAAATTACTTAAATAATTTTCAATTCTGTAAACTCCAGCACTACACCCTTGGATATAGCATTATGTGCCTCAGTAGCTGGTACCTCCCAGAAGACTCAGGAAACACTTGTACAGGCAAAGGACCAGACAACTTTCTTTTCAGAAATTTTTCTTCCATTCTCCCTTTCACAAGGAATAAAACACTTGCTGTTGACCCAGAACTCAGTGAAACTGAGACCAACCTCTAAGGATGATCAACTGCAAGATACTAAGTGGCATATGCAGTAAAATCAGCCTCTCTCAGCTGAGCTGGAGTAAGCACACATGGTTTTCATCTGCTGATACTGTAAACTAAAATACCCTTGCTTAAACCATAGCAGAAAGTTGCAGTGTCTCAGTAAAGACAGTCAGTAAAATTGTTTGATTTCCATTGCAGCAGGATTCATTCCTACACAGGCAGCCTTTGTGCCTGGGCTTCAGGGCAGCCACTTTCAGCTGACAGTGGCAACTTCTGGATGCTGAAAATGCTGACAAAGAGCCTATACCTTCTTTTGAAACCTCCAGCCCTTTGCCTCAAAGGAAAGCTCTGTTTTCAAACAGTCTCTTCCACTCATTTTAGGGCAGTGTGTAAGACAGTCACACTCCCAGAGAATACTGGGTGCCTTTCTTCTCAGCTTCACTCAGTGCTGGGTTTGAAATGGCCATAGGAGTTTTACAGAGCTGGGCTGCTGATGTTCATGTTCTCTGACCCTTGCCCAGCTGAGCAAGCTGTCTTTACACTGATTTCCACATGGCCTGCACACAGAGTTGGATACTTCACTGCATCTTAAGCTTTAATTAACACATTACAAGAGACGCCTTCCAGGAATCAGTCTAATTGAATTTTTTCTTTAGGTATCTAACCTAAAGGAGTAACCCAGACCTTTATTCTAAAGTTGGAAAATTATCCTCACTTCTTGTGTCCTCAAATACCTGTGAAATTTTCTAGTCTTGGTTTTTATGGCCAGGCAGCTGTATGGCATTGCACTGTTGGGTCTTGTATGTGCCTAATGGTCCTTTGCTCACAGCCACCTCTTGTTTCCACACATTCATTCATTTCTTGGATGAAAACCAACAGAACTCCTTTACACAAAATAAGGGAATCTCTAATTTTATATTTAGTATTACTATATATATATCAGCATTTACGTACACATAACCATGCATAGTGTATGTGCTGTATGTGCAATACAATATTATAATATAGCAATACTCAGTATGATGTTATACATTTGTCTTTCCCAAGGCTGGAAAGGAACTTTCCTCCCTGTTGCCTCTAAGATTAGAGAAGCTTTGTTCAAAAATTCTTATGATGGAGGGAGGAAGAGGGATTGCTTTTGCTTCACTGCTCCAGCTTTTATTCATACACTGGAAAAATTAACTAACATTTCTGGATTCTTGGCCTACCATAACCTGGATATCAGTGCCCAAATAAGGAGGCTAATTTCTTTTTTTTCCTGTGGAAGCTGAAAACCCTGGGCTTCATCCCCAGTGCATCATTAAATGATTTAGTGAAGTGTTTTTCTTTTACGAATTTATTTATTTCCGACACAGTTTATTTAGACCAGTGCCTCTAGTCCAGGAGCCATCTGTGACTCTCATGAAAGACAAGTCAATTCCCAAAGAATAAATACAAAAGGGTTTATCCACTACAAATTTTTCAATCACATCCATTTCACTTAAAGATTTAAATTGTAATCTGGAATTTGACCAGTGTTTCTATTAACATGCCCCTTCATCTTATGTCAATAAAGCAATTATTTTAACTAATGAAGATAATGGACCATGAGAAAATAAAGGACAACTAGAAGAAGAAAGCCATCTATATTAAAGTTCCACAGAGAATATTAGTTTGCTCAGTTGTGAAAACACGGGGCATGAGTCACTGCAGAAAAAGTTTTAAATGTTACCCAGAGAGATAAGAAGTCTAATAAGAGATGAGTTTAATGGGTTACGTGCCCTTGATTCCTCCCTCTTATTGTTTCTTTGTCCTGAAACAAACCTGACAGTATGTCTTCAGATCATCAGGTTAATGAAAGATATGTATATTGTGAAGGTTAAATAAGACCTGTGGTAAAGAAGTTCCAACAGAAAAGCCTGAAGCAATTTGAATTTTTCTTATGCTTCTGATTCCTAATGCATCCACTAAAGAGGCAATTTGACAAACATAAAGTGCTCGGGGCTCTTTGTCCACAGTTGTCAACTGTTTTTTGTTCAGTAAAAGCCCAGTGGAAAGAAAGGGCTTAAAACAGTCATTTTGTTAACACAGAACTTGGAATTAATCACACGCATCTGTACCCAGTGGTGTTTTTAGCACTGTTCTTTGGAGCTGTAAATCCCCCATACCAGGAATGTGCTGCCTACATGTGGGAGCTCATCCGGCTGCCCCCACTGCTCCTGCTTTTAGAGTCACCAGGGGAACACCATGTGAAAAGGTTTTTAGAAACAAACAACCAGATTATGTGAAGTATCCTCACTCCTACTTTTTTGTAATGAACTTCATGTTTCTCAGTGCACACATTATTTTTTATGCATCTATTTTCAAGTTCTGTTTTAAAATGTAAATGGAATTGTCTACCAACGTGCAAGAGGAAGACGCTCAACCTATAGCTCTTTGAACATCATTTAAATCAGTGGATTTACAGAACAATCAGTAGGAAGGAAATAACTCAGTATTGTGTTCCCCGATCTTTTTTTTTCTAAAATCTTTGATCCCTCATTCCCTTCATGAAGAAAATAAGAATACATAAGAGCTGGTTTATCAAGTAAGACCAGTGGTTCACTAAATGTACTTTCTCCCAGTGGAAAATGCCAAATTCGGGCATGAAACTTTGTGCCAGATAATTATGGATTTCATTATATGGATTTTTTTGTTTGTAGGTGTTTTGGGATTTGTTTGGTTGTTTGGTTGCGTTTTTGTGAAATAACCAAACCTACAGGGAGATACTAACTTACTTGCATACTTCAATGACATCTATGGAAATGCTTGGAGAATTCTCAGGGGCCCAAGGCAAAATGGAAACTGTAAAGGATCTGTAGAAATTAAAGACTATTGCAGGAAATGGACAGGCCTTGGAGAATCAGAGGAATTGCCCTATGGATTTATATTATCAGCTTAGTTCCACCTTTAAAAGATGGAACATTATGTTTAGGAACAATGATTTCCACATAGTGATAACAAAAAATCATTATATGTGTAGGACCTTATAATTTTTGATAGTTTAAAATTATTTAGTTTTGTTGTTCTTTAATGCAAGGAAAAAGAGGCAGCTGTCTTCTGATCATGGCAGTTATTGGTCTTTTACATAGTTTTAAAATGTAAAAAATTGCTGGACTTTTAAGAGAAAGAACATTGGTGAGTCCTGTTGTCAATGTAATTTACAAAACCCCCTTAAACTATGAAATGCATATTCTTAAGAACAAAGTTTGACCTTGCTGCTTCTTGGATTACTAATAGTTCTTTTTCTTGTTTTCCAGAGGAAATGGATTTTGCAAGAACAAATAGCTGAAACTTGCTTTCAGACCTTCTAGTTCTAGTATGGTAAGGGAAAGATGAGCTGATATCAAGTTGCATCACCAGATGGTAAAACCATTATGTTTTAAAAATGCTGGTAAAAATCAAGGAGTGGAATTATAAGGGAGTCTATTTTGCAAAAGGAAAGGAGAGAAAAAAAGTGGTTTGATTTCTAGAGTTTCTCCTTGCAGAAACTTATTGAAGATACTTTGCTAGCAAGAACTTTTCAGAAGATTGTGATTGTCTCTCAACACCAGGTATTTCCTATAGGCTCTTTATATATACCTAAAAATCATGAACCAGGATTTATTCCTAATTTGTGTCCTAATTTTTAGGGTTTTTTTCCCTATGCTATCTTTTTCTCTCCTGTTTTTTGATTCCATGGTTCTGATCATATTATTCCTCCTCCTGGTAGCTCCTCAAGTTGCATGTCCTCTGTCTGTTTAATGAGCATTCTCATTCTCTGTCCTTCCCTAGTTGATGATAATGGGCTCCACAGCATCCCCCTTCATTATCATTACAGAGTGCACATTTCCAGCCTGTTTCATGCCTCAGCCCTTTGTGGTTCCATTTAGAAATACATTTGCAAGTCCTGTTTGTGAGAAGGCTCTATAAAGCAATGTCCAAAGCCTTGTTACAGACACCACCCTGGTATCTTCTGATTGCCTTCCATTCACAGAGCTGCAGGAGGAGGTTTGAAAAGTCTGACATTATTTGTTCTTGCCAAGCCTGTGCTGGCTGTTGCCCAGCTCTGCCTTCAGCTCCCATCATTCTCCCTCCTGCTCTGACTCCTGTGCAGTTGCTCTCCCCTCTGCAGCTTTGCTCCCAACACACTGAGGTCCTTTCCACTGACAGCACTTTTTGCTGCCTGTAGAATGCAGTTATCATTCCCTTGGTTTGTCATCTGCACACTTGGACTTGCATTTCCTTTCTCTCCCCATTTTTCTAAATATTTTAATGTTTTTCTATCACTTGAGAAAACTCATTAATTCATTCATTCTTTGCCTCTAATTATATTCCACCTCTCTGACTGCTCCTTCAGCTTTTCTGTCACTGTTGTCTATGTTTTCTCCTCTGCTTCTAATCCTTCAGACCACCCTCTGACTTCTTTCTCCTCTTCCAAGAACCCCCACAGCTATTTCTATCATCCTTAAAATCTATCCTTTAAATGCCATTCTTGCTAATTCAAAACAACAAATGGAAAACCTCTTTCACCTCATCTGCATCACATTACTCTCCATCACTGAAAACGAATAACCTTTTAAATATCTTCATCACTTCTGAAAATAAAGAGGGAAAATTAATCATTTTTACTGATTTAATTGGGGACCCATGAGCACTATGGTAATCCAGGATTAGATTCTTTAGGTTATTTTTCAAAGCATGCACAACCATATTCTTATTTTCTAGTTTGACAGATCACAGCAACATAGTCATAACTTTTTATAAATTGCCAATAATCCCAAGGCTTCGGCCTTCTAAATAAGGCCATTCTGAGTTTCCAGCTCTTATAAAGTAATTATGTTTTGTACCTCATTTACAATGAAAATGGATGAATTCAGTCTAAAGAAACAGGCTTTTTCAAAGGAAATCAGATGGAGTGAATGTAGCTTTGCAATCTGAGAATTCACACAAAGGAAGCAGCTGATCCTGCCTACACACACTGGGAATTTCTGTTAAAAGGAAAGGTCTAATTACACTTTGCACTTTGAAACAAAATAATTCAACTTTGTTGTAAAGTGACGTAATTTTTTTGAAACTGCTGACATGGGGCACAATGTCCATCACTTGCCATCCTCTCAACTCCAATCCAAAATTATTAAAATATGATAGAATTTTTGTTTAATTTTTAACATCAAAACTTTGGCATTTTCTTTTGCAGCATTGTGTCAGTTAAAGGGTTCAGAGAAACATCAGGCCAGGCAAAGTAAAGGAAATTGAAGGGCTTGTTTAATCCCCTAAACTGTGGTAATAAACTCAGAGCAACAGTATTTATGTTTCAAACGTATCATTTGAAGAATTTGCAAATGGCGTTTTTAAAATCTGACAGATGACCTAAAGAAGTAAATCCACTTAAACAAATCATATTCTTTTAAACTGAATGTCATTCTCCCTATTCACAGCAACAAACTCTATTCACAATTCAGAATTTCCTGTAACAGGCCAAGAAGCTCTTAAGTCAAGGCTGACTGCATCAGTGATGCAACTCATAGCTGGGGATGCAGGACAGAGCTGTGTGCTCCAAATGAAGGTTTCTCTCAGGTAGGACACACAGCTGGGCTCTTCAGATTTTCTGGATGGGAAACAGGTGAGACCTACCTGGCCCCAGTCTTTGGACAGGGAAAACCTGTGAATGTCATCTGAGAAACGTGGGTAGCAAAACCTACCATGAAGGACAAAAAAGGGTCTAGGTAATTTTATCCAGGATAATTTTCTAAATCTTATCCAACTCTATATTAATAACTACTATGGTAACTACTTTAAATGCTTTTTTTTTTCTTATCCCATTGAGGTGTGACCTATCACTTGGTAATCCAGACTGATTCTTTCTGCATTCAACTCTTTTCAGACTCATCATCTTTTATTTAAAACAGACTTCTTCAACAACTTTATGCTGTAATTATGAATTTAGATATTTCTGATTCTGTACAAGGACTTTCAGTGGCTTCTTCAAGTGGCTTCATACTTGGCAAGCAGTGCTTTATTCCTATTTCTAATTGAATATTTCTAATATTCATAGATTTATTAAGGTTGGAAAAGATCTTCAAGATCATGAAGTCCAACCATTAACCCAGCACTGCCATGTTCACTAAATCAAAACTACAAGTAGCACATCCACACACCTCTTGAAGACTTCCAAGGATGATGTTTCCACCACTTCCCTGGGCAGCCTTGATCTCGTTTGTGGTTTTACTGTTTGTCCCTTTTTCCTTTGTCTTACTGCCATGGACTTTGAGAAATGTTACCCTGTGACCCTACCCCCTTTCTAGTAACCAGCAGCATCAGGTTAAACCTCCTGGTGCTTGGTTCCTCTCCTTGCTCTTGGGTTCCTCTCCCTGCTCTTGTGCTCTTCACTGAACACAGACTTCCATTCTGTGTTGATTATTGCGTCTCAATTTAAAGCAGCCTGAATGGCAGAGTCAGCCTGTTCCTGCAACCAGGCTGCTTCTGAGCTGACTGAAAAGCAATCAGGAGTACATTGTCTGAAAAAGTCCAAGCTTTAAATGTCTCCTTGGTCCTTTACAGTCAGATCATAAAACAGCTGCACAGCGTGAACACAAGCTCGTTGCGAAAGTTTATATTCTGATGAAAAGAAAAATTCAGTTTCATCCCTGTCTGCCAGATTTGTCTGTGATAAATGACAAAGTGTAGGGAAAAATAGAGAAAGAAAAGGACAAAGAGAGAATCTGCTTCTCTCTGTGTTTGCAACTGGACTAAGTAATTACCCAAGGCAAGGCTCACTCCACCTGCACAGGAGGGACTTGTTCTGGCAATGCATCCTCTACCTTGGGACAGGGCACTTCAAGGAAGGGCCTGCTCCACTTCCAGTTTAAATTTCAGTATCACATTTAAGACTCTCAGACAGACCTACAAAAAAGAACAGTGCACTTGCTGAAATGAAAAGCATTTATATAGCTGTTCAGATGCTACATTCCCAAAGAGGCAACATGTTCCTTAAGTTCCCCAGTTCCAAATGAGGAAACTTTTGGAATGAAATCTCCTGGTTCCTAAAAGCTCCATAGCCTTCAAAGGCCACATGTGCTTTGGCCATGACCAGAACAATATGTCTCAACAGTTCTGAGCAATTAGACATTTAGATAATCCCAAAGTTTTGAAAATATCCAGAAACCCTTCTAAGGTTGGATTTAGAAGTTCTGCTCTGAAAACCCAGATCTGGCTGGACTCATGCAATGCTTGGCTGTAGAGACAGGATGGCCACCCTGCAGGATGGGAGGTGAAAGAGAAATTATCTGCCAGGACATCTCAACCCAGCTTTTCTAATTGACAGTCCTAATTCACCAGGTTGAAAGGTAGACTGGTTTTGTGGCTGGAGTGCTTGGATGAACGGGGAAAACAAATATGCATCATGTATATGATTAAGAAAAGGGTAAAGTGAGAAGAGGATAATTATTTTTGACCCTCACAGTTCATCTGGGACCAAGGGCATCTGCTCTTCAGGCGCTGCTCCTAAGAATATATACACAATCTGTTTCAAGATCTTATGTTCTGGCTTTTAAAAAAATGTGTTTTTAAACCCAAGGAGTGTTGGACTACACAGTGAATGTGCACTTAAAATTGCTGCATTTGGGATGTGATCATTTTTAAAGAAGATAACATCTGTTTGAAAGCTGAACAGAAATTGAGCTCATGCATTTTCAGGAACTTATTGAATAACATAAGGCAGATTGTCTTTCTTTCATATAATTTTTTTTTTCTCTAAAAGGAAAACTGCAATCACTACACAAAATGAAGATAAGGCTGCTAACACTTCCACTTTACAAATAGTTCTTATTAGTAATTGCTGCATCAAGCTGGTAATAGTGCTGGTGTGTGCCCACTGAAGAAATAATAGTAATAATAATAATAATAATAATAATAATAACAATAGTAATAATAGCAATAGTAAATTTTAATAATATTTATCACTTTCCCTGTCTCTGCAGGCTTCTTTTGCTTTAGCAGTGATAGGCTCTGCACACACAGCTGGATACAACAGGATTTCAGCCTCCTCTCTACAATGTTTTAAAACTGGAAGGTGTTTTCTTCACATCTGTGCAGAAATTGGGTTCTGCAGGTCTGACCTTAAGATGGGGAAAGAGTGAGAGTTTCTGCATGGTTATTGCAGCTGGTATGTAAGAATCAAAGGATCTTTACCTTAGATACCTTAGGCTTACAAGGATGCCATTGTAAATAATGTGCAATAAGTAGCTCATAATAAACATATCCATAATCCATAATAAACATAGTAATTTGGATCTGTAAACCAGACAGTGTGTGTGCACATTTTCCTTTCCTAGAGGGAGAGACACCTTTGAAGCCCCCTTGAAAAGGGACGTCCCACTCACCTCATTCAAATGCTTGTATTTTTGTCTAATTGCATGTACAGAAATAGATATATATCTACTTACGTATAAAATTATGAAAAAGTCTTTCAGTCAGAGTGAGAAATTAGTTTATTCTGGTAAGCATGTGATGACGTGTGGTATATTATTTAGATTACAAATCAGTTTTAAATATTCAGTGTAACATAATGATCTGAGGACAGAAGTGGGTGAGACTCCTGTTTATGTGGTACTCTTGATACCTTTAGTACTCTGAAAAATCTCAAAAAAACCAAACCCATTCTAGAAGAACAGTCTCAGGTGTGAGTCAGAGGAGTCTCAGGCCAGTGATGCAGAGAGTGGACACAGCACTCTTTTCTCAAGGCAGGCTGCACTGCCTGCCAGGACTCTCTTCTTGCTGCCCTCCATAGACAATGGGCACATAAGCAAGGTAGGCACGCTGAGTCTCCTGGAAGACTGAGAGTCCTCTTCCTCTCCCCATTGACATGATAGAGAATTTACAAATTGTCCACCAGAAAACAAAGAGTAGGAGAAAATTAGTTACTTGTGTTTGTGGGTGGGTCTCTCAGTAAATGGGGGCAGTGGCAGCAGAGATGCATCTTCCTGCAAAGTGAGGAAATAGAATAGCTGTGGTTTTATGCTAACAAGATCTTCCTTCAGTGACTCCAAGGCTATTTATCTGACTTATTAATGCTTTCTTTCTTTTTCATCTTTCTTTTTGAAACATAGTTCTTTAGTATTTGTACCCAGAATATTTTCATACATTCATCTGTCTGCCTGTAGATGCCTTTCTCCCAGGTCAGTTTGCACCAAGATCTCACTATTTCACTATTTTTGAAGTTTCTTCCTTATTCCTTCCTTCTTTCCAGGGGCCTCTAAAATTGATGTGCCCAACAGTGAGGAGGCAGAATGGGGATTGCAAGCTAAAAACCTGGTGAGGATTTCTTAGCTCTGCTGGGACCCACAGCTTCAGTGCTGGTGAGAAATCTGGGGAGCAGGAGCCATTTGAAGAGGGCCAATGAGATGCCTTTGAGTTTGGTGATGAATGGCATTATTGGGATGAACAGTCTTTGAGGGTCTAGGTAAAGCAGTAAAGGAAGGGATAGGTAAAGGAGGCAAGTGAAGGGGAGCAAAAAAAGAAACTGATACAGCCAGGCCCAAATAATAAAGCTTCTGCTAATCTCCACCCTTGAACATGCTTCAAAGCTGGAGAAATTCATCATACTCATGCAGTAGCACAACAATTCTTCATATTGTATAATAAATGCTGTCAGCTGCATAAAGTGACCACATTTGCAACCCTCAGGGAGAACTAGACTATTTTGTCATCACAAACCACAGATATTTATTGGATAAAAACAAATTATGGGACTTGAAGGTATTTATTTTAATTTGTTAAGTGTTATTTTGTGGACTTGAAGGAATTTCCTATATAAAAATATTAATCAGTGGGAAAACCTTTTTTCCTGAGAAGTACTTTATCATGCTGTAAAATGCTGAAAACATTTGTTAACCACACATGCAAGAAAATGCAACAGCAACTTTTCCTTTTCTGTCAAATGCAAATTTCTGATGCCCTTTTCCTTTGCCACTATGATTAACAAGAGCTAGCCAAAAGACTTAAGTTTTTCCAACTTCTTTAGTTAGATAAATTTCTAGTGGTATGTTCTCATCGTGGAGCACAGGTGCTGCAGTTTGTGTTAGACAAGTGTCAGGTTGTGTTTTAATTCTGGGGCAAAACCTTAGGAACACCCAAATTCTTGGGAATGGCAGCAGAGTCAGGCATGCAAGAACAATGTCCAGCATTGCTCAGGCTGTGCAGAGCAACAAAAGGTTGGTTTACTGTGAGCCTGCTGATACTCTGAATATCTGAAATGGTCACACCTTCAACCCAGATGCAGAAAAAAGCCAATAAAACCTCCTCCTCTGATGCACATGTTCTCTCCCTCCATTATCTAAGCCCTTTCTAGCCAAAGGAACTAAACTACCCACTGCATACAATTTTAGGCTTTTCTTTGCTTTGTCATAACTCTGTCTAATGGCAGTTTGCCATCATCCAAGTTCTGAAGGATCCTGAAGCACTCCACAAATCATAACATAAATTATTAACTGGGGTTACTCTGTTAAGAACCTAGGGGCATCTGTCCTTAAGGCTCTTTACTGTTCCTTTTTACCCATTAAAACTGACCTCACATTTGGGGTTTTTTAAATTATTATCTTCTGAGTCTTAGTATGAAAATACTCTAGGCAGTAAAATTCAGACTGACAAAAATTCAATCTTTAAACATGACACTAACATGTACCACTGTAATACCTTATCTTGAAACACTCAATTGGAGTTAAAAGTACTTACCTTCTAAAACATGATAGTTCTCCCAATGTATCTATAGATATATTTCCCAGGAGAGAAATAAGGGAGTATGAATGTAAAAAAATCTATTCCCTCAGGTTTTTCAGCTTGTGGGTTTGTCTTGTTCCATTCACTGGAGACATTTTCTTGTTTTTCTCTCACTCATCTCTGCAATAATCCCATGCTCAAAAGGCAAAGGGATAATTCAGCCTATTTTTTGTTTTAGTAATAAAAATACAACTTACTTGCTGTGCCTGTGTTACAGAGCAGGTATGAAACCTTCACATAATAGTAATTTTCCTAATAGTGACTTTTAAGGTCAAGACAACTCTAGAGGTCTGTAGCTCCTGCCCATATGAAGTTTCTACTACTTTCCACTGTTATTACTCACTCATAATTCACCATTTTCAATCAGAACTTTTTACTTCTCATTGCCCTTTTCAGAACAATTCAGAATTCCTGAATGTCTGTATTGCTCTTATTCTTTCATACCGGTGAATTACTCCATTATCAAATATTGCCACTTTTGCCAGGTAACCACTCCATTTGGATGCATGATACAATTATTTTCTAAATGGCTGAAAACACTATCACAAATCTCAGCAAGGTGAACCCATAAATTTATGTCTTAAAAGAGAGAAATGATCAAATTACAAGGTGTGGTATAGATATAAAGGGATATAATTTATGAATCTTCCTAGGCTGTGAGCACAAAGAAAGGTGGCCTGGCACTGGTTTGGTGTTAAAGGCCACCCTTTAACAAAGCATGAAAACTCACATCATCTTAGACAAAAAAAAACCCAAATAACAACCAAACAAAAAACATTTTATCATTAGATAACTGCATTTATAGCAAAGGCATATATCTATCTATCCAAAACATACCAAGGGCTATCATTCCCAAGCAAAGAATTTGCACATTGATTTGAAAATGTGTCTCCTTACAGCACACTCTGGGCCCAGTTCTCTTGCTGGGAATGTCTGCGTAAGACATTTACTGGAATCTGAGTCATTACAGGTCCATTATTTAGAATTTAAAAATAACATTAAAAAATCCTTGTGGCAGAACTGATTCTGGACTGAGGATATGGGAAGCCCAAACTTCAGTAACCAGAGGCTAAATATGCACTGTGCAATAGGAAAGTACTCAGAGAAAATGGAAAAAAGTTTTGAATTAGGAACCTGTGAGAGAGGAGAGAAATGTTTTCATCTGCAGGCCTCAGCTTAGTTTCTTCTACCAGCTGACTTAGCTTATGGTTGCTTTAAATCCCCCCCTTTTTTTTTTTTTGCCTCACTTAATACTTACTTTCAGCATAGCAATTTAGGTGTCCATCAAAGCATTGTGAATTCTTGGTGCCAGACAACTAACATTTAGGAGTTGAAGCACTGAATATTTCATTGGATTTTTGATTCTTTTCCCATGAGAAATCATAGTTACAGGATGCTGTGACCAGGAGCCCCATAATTAGTCCTCCTGCAGTCATCAGCTTCTCTTTTACAAAAATGTGACCTACCCAGACAGTGCTCCTGAGCCTTTATCATCCACTTTGATTCCACAACCCCACTGCTCTCTCTGTGATGCACCCTGGACCCCACAACTTGCCCTGGCTGTGTGCCAGACCAAGAAAAGTGGTGGTTACCACATTTTACACAGCTCCATGACCTCTTGGAGGGTAACAGCAAATTGCCAGTGCAGCTGTCAGCTGGGACGTTTGTGTCTGGCTGAAAGCAAATGTCAATAATAATCAGCATCTGTTGTGGGTGTCACACTGCTGGGCACATCTTCAAGTGTGCAGCATAGCTCCAAGTGAAGCCACTTATTTAGCTGCCTAAATATGGATCAGAAATGCACATTTATTTGTTGTTGCTGATCATATGCATGAGAAATGATGCATCTCCGTGCCCATTCCAACCACCTTGGACTAGGGATGACTAAAACATGGATAAGAGGAAGTTTCTATTAAAATGATGGAGTTTTAATGCATAGTGAACTCCTGTGCTATGTGATACTGAGTTATGTTTGAACCTTGTCCTGTTTCACAGAGTAAATGAAGTCTCCAGCAAGACTTTAGGGTGCTAAATCTGATACTTATCATTCAATTTACCTTAGAAATCTCATAACATTTCACACAGTTTCAGACTAAAAGAAACTGTGATATAAGTTAGTCTGACTTCTTGCATAGTGCCTTTGCTAAAGACTTGACCTATTGAGGACACTCCAAAATAACCACAGTGGTAGAGAACCAGCTAGGTCAGATCACCTTAAATGATCTTGCCAACATTTCATATCCCACAGACAGGACAGGGGAAAGAGCCAAAGTTACCTCCAGACTGAGAACTTGCACTTAAGATCATTCTGGAAGCAACCAACTTGTGTTTCCCAGGAGTCTGCCACCACACAGGTACAGCCCAGGTGACCCCCCTTGCCCTCAAGCAATAACTCACAGTCCCAGAAAACATTTTATATCGATCCCCAGGTCATCACATTTTAAAAAATATACCAAGAATAGAACTCAAATTATGGTGATCCACCATTAAAGTAAGGAAAGATTCCTGGAGAAATTCCCTCAGTCCTTGTTGAGCTGCCATTTGCCCATGGAAGTCCAGGAAAGTGGAGCACCGATCTCAAATCTCAGTATCTGGTGTCAAGGATGACAACATTGCACCTGGACATAAATAAAAGTAGGTAACTCTTTAAATTCAGACTGATTCCAGTGCTTTAACAGGATGCTGTGCTTGCTCACTGTTCATTCCCAGGATTTATGGTTGTGTAATAGGTTTCTTACACAAGGATTCCTGTGACACTTACAGTCGGTTTTTCTTTTTTTTAACCTCCCTTTTTAGGCCAGAGTTTCAGAACTCCTCTAATATCTCACCTCAGGGTAGACTTTCTGCCCTTGTTTTTCTCCTTTAACAAGAACACTTTCCTCTGCTCCTTTCCTCTTGCCAGCTGAACAGCTGCTGGTGAGAAGGTCTGTCCTCAGCACATGAGAGGCTTTTTAAAGCTCTGAAGAAGTGCTCAGAGTTGGCTCATGGCAGGTATCACTGACATTCATGGGAAACTAAGCATCCCATTCCTCCAGTCTCCTTTGAAAAATCAGTCTTCAGCATTTCTAAACAGAAAACTGTCCTGAGTTCCCTCTTTCTGCTGGCTTGGACTTCTGATCCAGTCTCAGATTCAGACTCCAGACTCATTGCCAGCCTACATGAAGACTATGGAGGGTAAAGAAAATGACAAGACATTTGATACTTATGTGTGGCCTGTATTTTTCAAGATAGCTTAAGAATCAGTTCCTGCCAATATCTTATTTATCCTTAGACCTTAAATTTCCTCCCATTTCAGCTTTTAAAATAACCTTATGACAGTGCACTTTTTAAATGACACATTTGACTGTTCAGCAAAAGATAAACATCTTTAGATTCATTTGCTGTCTGAGTCTTCAAAATGAGTGTTATAGATTCAAAAGGAAAGGAAAAAAGTCTGTCACTGACTGCATCTCTATGCACATACCACCCTCTTTAATACCAAAAGAGTTTGTTATGATTTCTGTTATTCCTAAAACCACATAAATTAAAACAGTAAGACAGCTAGAATAAAGTGTTACCAAATCCTAATCGCTAAAAGGGATGTGAGATATTTTCCAGCAAATAAAAGCAGAAGGAACTAACGATCCAGAGCTTTTAGCCTCTTTATGTGAAAGACTAAAATAAACCTAGATTCTAAGTCTTGATCAATAATAGAAATGTGTGGTCTAGAAAATAGCCTCAGAAGTGTATGCATTGGTCTCCAGCTGAAAAATGTGGACATTTTTTAGTCAAATATTTTGGTGGGGGAAATTCACTCTGCAGTTTAGGGGGTTCTGTGTGAACTTCAAAGGAAATGTAGCTATTTCTGGTTGTTATTACAATAAACCATTCATGGACCTAGACCTCTTTGGAAAGAATGCTAACAATTTCAAATGTCATAGGCCAGTATTGACATGAGCTTTGAAAAAGGATCACATTCAGTGCACTGAGTCAAGAGATTTCTTTCCAGGTGATGATTAATTCTCTTTATACAATGTAATTGTGCAAGGATAAGCAAACTCACCTTTTCATCAGAAAGAGGAGGAGGATTTGGTTCATGGTGAAGATTTTTTGTCTTCTTTGAGAATCCTTTTTTATCTGTGCAGGATATTGGAAACTAGAATAAATAGTGCTTAAACCTTGGTTGCTAGTGACAGAGAACAAAAGCAGAGATTTCTCATCTTTTCACTTTATATTGCAAGTAAAAGAGTCACTCTTGCAGTTTTTCCTGGAATAGGGGCTTATCTTCCCTAATGTCTTTATTAGTGAATTTACAGGTGATAAGGAAGAGGGGGACAGCCAGGCCACCACATTCACTGGGGAGGTGCTGGTGACCTCACGCTGAGCATCTCCTGTAGGAGGGACTGTGCTGCTTTATGCAGAGGAGGATGTCCACACTTCCAGGCTTTGCAGCCCTTAGCACACCGTTGGCAGTCTCCAGGCCAACTGCTCCTGAGCAGCACCAGTGCCACACTGAGTCTCCTAATGCCAGAAAAAAATTCCTAATCCTATGCTTGGTTACTTTTTTCCTAGTCCAAATTTAGGACCTTGCTGAAATCTAGGTGGGGATACCCCATGCTCTTCTGGATCCAAGGGAGCCCAGGGCCATTGAGCATCTCAGATGTCTCTACACATCCATATGTGGGCAACTGAATGGAACACTGACCATTACTGGTTTCGATACAAGAGAAAAGTAGATTTCTTTTTAATGTGGATTCAACATATATTTATTTTAAGTGGTGCACTGGCCATCTTGGAGGCTTTTCCTGGTGTCAGCTGAAAATCTCACTGAAACTTGTCCCTTTTCTTGTCCCCTCCAGTCACTTGTGAGCCTCTACTGCCTCACCAGAATCTGCACTTTTTGTCATTTGTTCTTGGCTCTGCAGATGAAGATTAATTTAGAAACAAACGAAAGAGGATTAAAATACAGATGCTAAATAAAGTAACGCATGCTAATGGGCATCCTACAATTTCTCCCACTTTAGCCAAAGTTGTCTCTAATGGTGAATGAAAGGAAGAGGATAGGAAACAGATGTTTTCTACTGTCTTGATTTTAAACTGGCCTGACACTTCCCCCCAAAGAGTTTATCAGGAAGGTTTGATTGAGTGAATCAGTCCTAAACCCAGAGCTGAAGCACCAGCATCTCAGCCAAAGTGATCAACTCCTTGGACCTCATGGGGGAAGAAACCAACAAACCAATCAGAGAGAATATTTTGCCTTTACAAAGACACATTTCTTTTGTGGCAGACAAATACTTAAAACAGTAAAGGAATCCTGAAGGAGTTACATCTCACATTGATATCCCCAGGAATTACCTACAGTCCTCTGCGAGTCAACTTTGAGTTTTCAAGCTTATCTGTAAAAGAAAATTTAAAATTTGGTTCACTCTAGAACATGTTCCCTTGTCAGATAAAACAGTATCATGTGGGAGGATTTGACACCTGAGTTCAGATACAGCAGAAGACAGGAATAACTGATGCCACAAGTCACCTGTGGGACATGTGCTGGGCTAAATGAAAGAAGAAAACAAAAAACCAAAATCCCACAGTAACCAATCTCAGTTAAATTGTAACTGAATTTAAGATTTGAAACTGTATTCTAGTAATTAGAATTGTGCTTATTAAAGATGTAGAAGTTTCATAATGAGATAAAAGTAGGCTCTAGTGTTAGATCTGAAATACAAATAAAAGCATAAAATAAAAGAAGATTATTTTAATGCAGTTATTTTAATGCATAGCAGTGAAGACATGGAGAAACACTACTTTAGCCTGTCAGAAAAACAAATCCGAATAACAGTCATAGTTCTCATACAGAGAACATAAATAAATAAAAGATAACTAAGAACCATATGTCCTCATTTTGGAGGATGAGGAAAAGTAAAACAGCCAAGGAAAGGATAATAGTGAAAACAGCATGGAGACAAAAATATTAAAGAAATGGGATATAAATGCCACTGCCAGAATGTTGCATAATGACTGCTTTTATGAACAAACAGAACTAGAAATGTTGCCTCCTTGCTTTCCAAGAAACCCTCAGCAAGTCCAGAATGTGACATGATTAAGCAGGAGGATAGTTTCTCCCTCTGAAGGAGTGAGGATGGGGCACTTCATATTCCCTTGGAGAAGTACACATGCTCTTCTGGTAGCTTTTCAACACACCTCATGTTCTGTCCATTTTCTGTCAACTCTGGGGAATTGAGCAACATGCCTTAAGGATGATGGAACTTGAGAGTTCACCAGCTTCAGATTTCTAGAGTGATAATTAGTACATCAATCACAGTCTGGATTTATGTTTATTTTTCCCCCCAAGTCTGCAAAACTTCAGTCACAATTATTTTCCTGGATTTTTCTGATGTCCTTTTCTTTCTGAGATAAGAGGGAAAACACAGACTCCGTGCTGGAAAGAGGGATTGTTCTACTAAATAAATCCTCAGTGGTGCAGCTGAGTGTTTTCCATGTCTTGAGGTACAACCACTGAGGGAGCCATGATAAAATCTAAAGAAGATTAAGGTTTGCTGTAAGAAGTTTTTGACAAAGGGAGAAGAGAGGAGATCACTACTGGAGCAGGGGCAAGCATATGTACTCCCTTGTCCTCCCCAGTTGTTCTCCTTGTGATGGAACTCTTGGCTGGAAAACACAGCTCCCTGGGAAGTGTGAACATTGCAGGCAGTAATTATGGGCTGTCCCTGAAGAGGGATTTCATGTGCCATGTTGTAGTAGCCCTGCAAGTCAAAGGAGTGCTCTGCTGTATTCACATCCCCCTGTTGTACTGCTGGCAACAGAAGAAACACGCGGGTCTCAGAGCAGCAGTCGAATCTCCAGGCAGCACCGACCAAAAGCCCTGCCCTTCTTTATTTTCCTATTTTTATATGTTTCTAAAGACAATCAAGGATTGGTGAAAAGGGTCAACACCCCTGAAGGTTTACAGGACAAAGACATGGTCAATCATCTTTCTTTACTTCAGGGAAAGGAATGAAAAACAATTCCACAAGTGCAAAACAATCCCGGCCGGTTAAGAAAAACAAGGACCATGTTTATAGAAAAAGCATGGGAAGCTACAGTTACAGTGTTACAACTTATGGGGCCCTGTAAAACCAGGGCGACAGTGAACAGCAGTGTGATCCCCCACTCACATCCATTTCATGTCTGGACTGTGGTTGCCCCATCCATCAGCCTGTGCTGAGGCCAATATACCTTAAAATAGTGGCTGCAATGATGGAAAAACATTCCTGTGATGGGTTTAAATCTGAAGGAGGGAGAGGAATCCTATGATGGGGAAGAGGTGTTTAAAGGAAGACAGAGAAGCCAGAAGAGAAAACATGTATATAACACACCTGAGGATGGTATTTTTCCTTCTCTGGGAAAAAGAAATCTTATTTTTAAGAATTTCCATTTTTGTGAGTGACTTTCTATCCCATAGTTGTCTTCCAGTAAGTGCTAACAGGACAGGTCACTGAGGTTATATCTACATAACCAGTAAATAGCAGTGATAAATAACACAGGCCAGTGCTGGCTCTGAAGCTGTGTGAGACCTGTGAAAGTGTCCCCAACCACTCAGAATGAGCAGCTGCATCCAGCCCCCTTAGCAGCAAGATCCCCCATCTGCACCATGTCATGGCAGAAAACCACTGGGAGCAAGAGGCAGTCATGCCAGCACAATCTTTACACTTAATAATAGAATATCTTCATACATCATAAAGGTTGGAAAAGACTCCTGCCCCCATCCTGTAGCACTGCAGGACCCAGCACTTTGAATCTCATACCTTTGGCCCCAGTCCAAATCCCTCTGCAGAGCCTTCCCACCCTCCAGCAGATCAACACTCCCACCCAACTTTGTGTCATCTGTGAACTGGCTGAGGGTGCCCTTGTTCTCCCTCATCCAGATCATCAATAAAGACATTAAACAGCTCTGGTCCCAGTACTGAGCCCTGGGGCACACACGTGTGACAGGAGGATGTAACTCCATTCCCCACCACTCTGGGCCTGGCCATCCAGCCAGGTTTTATCCCGTGAGGAGCACACCACAGGCTGCCAGCTCCTCCAGGAGAATGCTGTGGGAAGCTGTGTAAAAGGCTTTACTGAAGGCCAGGCAGACACACCCACAGCCTCTCCCTCATCCCCTAGGTTGGTCACCCAGTTGTCCTGCCCTTTGTGACAGTTGTGGTGACGGGATCCTGTCCCCTGGTCCTTCTTCATTTACGCACAGGGACAGAGCTAACAAGGCTAGCAAGTGGCAGTGACATTCTCACCACGGTTTTGGCTCTCCTGGGCAAGGTGTCACCCAGCTCAGGGGACAGGAAAGGCCAGGGAATGGTACCTGTCACCAGTGTGGACCACTATGGGCCAGTGTCCACCAACAGCAGTCAAGGCCTAATGATGTTGTAATACAGTTATATAATAAGTGTGTAAGTTTTTATTTACCTAGTCTTGGAAGACTGATGGCTCAGGGATTACTGCTGGACAGGACTTATTGTACTGCACAAACTTTGAAGAGGACTCATGAATATTTCTCACAGCTCAAAGGAAACATTTCAGATAGCATTCCTGCTGCATGAGGAAAGTAAATATTTAAAGTTTGTTCTAAGGGATGGGAAGGAACAAAACGTGCAAATTTTATATCTTCTACAAAACAGTAATTCAAGTTCACAAAGGTAAGAGTTTCTTGTCAAGACACTAAATAACAAGATACTATTTGATAGAAAATAGGCCAAACTGCACCAAGAATAGTCTATGATGATTTATTTTACAAGAAGCTCCAGTGAACTGCAGCAACTTAATCTAAGATCATGTCTACTATCAGGATTTTAGGAGGATGCTTTCTTTGAACTTCCCATGATTTGATTCACTTCTTAGGAAAGTCTCAGAGTGCATAAAGGGTTTTCTTTGGGTAAAATCAGAAGGTAACTGCAAATACATTGCTCATGGGCTTCAAAGGCACAGGGTAGCTCTGTCCAGGTGCCCTGACCAGAACTAATCCAAAGCAAATCCCACAGAATTGTGTATGGTATGGACACCAACAGCAAATGTTTTAACTGTCTGCTCCCAATATCTGCCCTACCTGCTGGTGTAAACATAACCTACAGTGCTTTCTGTCTACAGCTCAGATAATAATGTCTTTTTAATGTTTTAAAAAATAGCAGATCGAAGAGGCAAAGCGGAATTTTAACGTGATATTTTGGAAAGAAGCAAGGTACAAGCATTGTACTATAACACACCTAAAGAAAATTCGAACCTTTGGCTCTTCTTAGTCTTAATAGTCTTTATTGGCATTATTTCCAACTTAGCAACTTAGCCTTACCATTCCAATTGACTGAGCCAGTTTTGACTGAGCCAGATACCCTAGTTGCATGCACACACTGTTATCTATGGGCAGTGCTGCCATATCTGTGAGGTATAGATGGATTAGTCTCACAGTGCAGTATTTGATTTCTGCAGAAATCCATGTACTACAGTCTGTGAAGCTGTGAAAGACCTATGGTATTCATTTTAATTTCTTCATTGGTCCAACATTTCCACTGAACTATAGTAAAAAATGCTTAAAATCTATGAAATGGGCTGTAAGGGAATCATTAGTGGTCATCAGTATAATTTAGGAGTATCTGAAATGAAAAATCTTGGGGTTTGCATTTTTAGGGCATTTGGAAATGCACAGAGAAGATCAGAGAAGGTACCCCATAATTAACCTTCATTTCAATGTTTGCAGTTGTTGGTAGTAGATTCTTTGGGTCAGTACAGGAGATACATTCTTTAAACAGCAATTTTCAGGTGCAGAAGTAAGGCCAGTCACAGCAGTTAAATATTCTCTGGTGACTTTCTAAATACAGGCAAATGCATAAGTTTTATTTCTGTACAAACAGGATGCTGTCTGTGCATGGTACAAGTGAATCTGCTTGTCAAACACTTAAATGCTCATGGAATGCCCCTATCTGAGAAGAGAGGTGTTATGTACTCTGCACAGGCTTCATAAAATTAGATCTGAATATGGAGTCTATTATGCTGCCTCATGTGTAGATGCACAGTAACACCTGAGATAATGATAACATTAAGTTACTAACACTATATTCATGTACAGGATTATTCTTTCATTTTTATTGCTAAGTGTAAAAAAAGATAAAAGTTAATAACTGAGCTAGAGTCCAAATTCTTCACTCCCCTTGCAGATCACCTACTTCTCTGAGTATTTCCCCATATATACATGTCCAGTACTCACAGTGTGGGCCCAGACTACAGGAGCTTTATGTCTGAGAAGTTGGAATAGATAAAAGAGATAAATGAGATAAAATCTGATGCAACTGAAAGGCTGTATCTGAGAGGGCAGCTGAAAACACAGGAGATGCAGACACATGAAACAAAGCAGAACAGCTTGGTTGGAAATGAAGTGGGGATGAGCAAAATGCACAATGATCAAGGTGTTGAAACAAGATACCAGCATCTACAAGGAAACAGGTCACCAGAAACCAGATGAGCAAACTGAGGCTTGGGGTCTACTTTCCAACTGATCTCTGTGCTTATTTCCTAGTAACAAATGACCCTTTTAAGAAAGAAAGCATATACCCTGAGTTACTTTTTTTCCAAACAAAGGAGACAGTTAATGGAAAGCTGGAGGACAGAGAGAATCAGTTATGGCAGGGGAAAGAAAAACAAAACTGGAGGAGGCAGTGTGATAAATGCATACAAAGGGAACCTGACCAGAAAAGTCCACGTGATGCCAAACAAGTTACTGAACTAACATGAATGCAAATAAAAACCAAAGTCAGTCTTCAAAATATAAATACCACAGAGATGCACATCAATGTTCCCCAGCTGTTGTGCTATAAATAGCATAGAAAAGGTAGTGGGAGGTCAGAAATCATGGGAGCCATCCAAGGGCAGGTTGAGGCTGAGAAAAAGGCCAGATTCTGCAAACCAAGGAGAGCTGAGTTTGAATAAACACAGGAGCCCAGCATTCCTGGTATCAGGAATGAGCTGTCATGGGAGGGTTCCCGTGCACCCCTCTGATCACCCTTACCACCAGCACAGCAGGTACAGCTGTACATTCCACCACTACATTTCTGGCTTGGCAATGTCCTCTCAGACAGATGTTTTATCTATAATTCCAGCTGTCAAATTCTCAAGGCAGGGTAAACAAGATCTTGCTGGCTGCTTTCCTCCATCCTGGATCTGTTCACGAGATCTCATGGCTAGATCATTTCACAGCTGCTTTAGGGGTTCTGCAGCTATTACACAAATATTTACTTCTTCAGAAGGAGAAACCAAGTGCATTAGACCCAAGTCTGAAAATCTTTGTTTCTTCCAGCTCTTTCCTGTGGGGGTTTGACAGGCTGAAACAAATGAGTGTGAAGACAACACGGTGTACAGCACAGAGAGTCACCAAAAGGTCAGAGTAACACCTCAGTGCTGTGGTGCTGCAACGTCCCAACAGCCAGCAGAGCACAAGGAAACAGTGCAGCTGCAAATGCCATAGGAAGGACCTCTCCAGGCCCAACAGCTAAAAGAAATTTACAGTGGTCTTTTGGGAAACAGCCTTCAGCACACTCTACTGAAGTCCAGGTGAGGCTTGGACATGTGCCATCAGCTGTAGGGAGACACCTCCTGATCCACAGACACACCTGCACTGTCCTTGCAGAAGAGCAGAGTTTCTGAAAGGTTTCAAGATCTCTCTGTGGCTCAGTATCTCAAGTTTTTTCTTCAAGGTAACTTACAGTTTGAAAATAAGGTCCAGGTTCTTCCTTCATCATTTAGAGAGTCTGAAAATGAGTACTCAGAATTTTGGGAGTGAGGCACATTTGGGCTGGGCACATTTGCTTCGCTGAAAACAACCAGACACAGGGCCTAAAAAGCAGGTACCATTAAAGAAACATGAGATTACTCAGGCCCTGAAAAGTCTCACATTACTGACTGCCTTTGAAAAATTATGGCCACACCACTGTTTCCACACTGCAATCATACATCACATAAATCTAGATCTCAAAATGATACCACACAGAAAGTGTCAGTCTGGCCTGACTCCAAGGGGTTCATTTAGGCATTTCTTTTCATTTAAATCATATGCAAACAAAGTGATCTCAGGTTACTATGAATAAAGACAATTTGTAGTATACAGTAATGGATATATGGGAGGAATGTCAGGTGCTTTTCTTTCTCAGGTGGATATAATGAAGTATTTAAAAATAGCCAATATGATTAAGTAGCATTTATTGGCTATTAGTGGCAATGCAAGTGCAGTTCTTACTATATCAATACTGTTCCAGAGCAGCCAGATTTAATTCTGCTCTGTAAGCAAGGGTGTCAGGTACATGTTAATGTATTCCTGAGGTGGCAAAAGTGAGAAAAAGTCATGCTGTCACTTTCGGAGAGTTCACAGTTGTTGCTTTTGGAAGATTAATTTTCAGTTTGAAATGTGAACAAAACTTACATAGAATGATCAAAAGAAGTCCCCCTTGCCCCATTTTTTCTTTGACCTCTCTATATTGATGGAACTAATGTTGTAAAGGTTTAATGCACTACTCAGCAGACTCCTCAAAATGAATTCCCTGCAGAGGCACAAAGAAGTAATGTTAGGCATGCAGCACATAGTAAAATAAGCAGCATATTCCATGTCAGGATGCCTATTTCACTTGTAGCAAAAGTTTAGCAGTGGTATCAACAATCATCTTGGGAATCAGCAGTGCCAGAGACTTAGATTTATGTAATTCCACTGACCTGGATTTAGGGGTTTCCAGCTTAACTGGAAACTTTATATGAAAATACTGGTGAACTATATCTTAAAAATGTCAATAAATACAGCACCTCACTTTCTTTATTAAGAAGACTGCATCCATGTTTTCTTCACAAGTGATATTCCTGAGACCTCCCTTTCATGGCATGGTGGGACAGAAGAAAGAGCAGGGCATGGCATGGACTTCACTCCTGCCAAACAGACTTGATGAGGTGGCGTGGATTTCCCAGAGAAAGCCCTGCCAGAAGTTCCCTGCCCAAATCACTTGGGCTGGAAAGTCACATTGTTGTTTTCATTCCCAGCTAGATGAGAGGTACTGGAGACAAAGCTCACAGTGCCAAATTCAGCACAGAGAGACAGACTATTAGCCAGTCAGCTGTGAAATGTAAATAATTTTTGCCTTTCAGAATATCCTCCCTGATTCTGTCAAAATCCATCATGCACAACTGCTTATTCAAGCAAAAGGTAACACAAAGTAAATATTCCCCAAACTTACAGTCTAGCAGTGAACATCTTCATTTCAGTCCATCATTCTCCTCATGACACTTGGTAAAAAATACTGTTCTTCCAATATCAGTCTGTCCTGAGCACTTTTGAAATAACAAAACCTAAATCTTTTAAAAATCAGAGACCTCTGGTCTTCCTCATGAGCTGTGAATTGGGAACAACTCCACTGGCCTCACAAGCCAGGTTACTTCATTCCTAATTGCAATCAGGGGTAATGCTTGGCCCACAATCAGTGAAAAAATCAGTAAAGGCCAAACCACGAACAGCCTCCTGATCTGCTTTCCAGGAGGTCAGTGACCCCTCTGGGAGTATCCCCTCTGCCTCTGCTGGGGTGGGAAAGGGAGAGGAAGAATCAGCTTTGGGAATCAGCTGTTGCCTGGGCCTTATTTTGTTATTTTCCTCATTGGATTCATAGGCTGATTATGCAGAAAGTTGAATTTGATTGTATTTCAAAGATGCAAAAGGATCATGACAGTGCACACTGCTGGATGCTTTCAAAGGTCCAGGCCCACCCCAACAAGAAGGGGAGGCTCTTAGGGAAATACATGAACCTCCTGAGTCAAGCAGACATCCAAAAATACTTACCAAAACTGATATTTTTACCATTTGGCTTTTCCATCACTGCTAGAACCCAACCAGCAAGAGTATGACCATAAATTGTTCTTTAAAATCTTTGTAGATGGAAACTAAATTACACAGAAGATTTAAATAAAGCTTAGCAACTTAGAACAAAAAATGTGTTCTGCTAAGCCACATTTGGAGTTAATAATAAAAAAAAGAAAATAGTAGCATTAGCTGAAAGTTAAAAGAGCTATAAAATCAAATTAAATTTAAAGATTGGATAAATTTATGAATTGAACAAAATAAATACATAGAAACATTGAGAAACAGCTAAATATGTTAAATGATTCCTTGGAATGACAGAAAATGAAGCTAATTTGAATATCTATTTCAATACTAAAGTTGCCAAAACCAACGCTTGCCTTTATCATGCAGATAAACTGTGCTCAGGCATAATTGCAATAAAACCATCCAAAGGCACAAAGTCTCCTGGATGTCAACACTGAGCCTGCCTTTAACTTTGGATTTAGCACTTTTTGTCTTTTTATCTTCTTTTCACTTACTAGTTTGTGCCCTAGGATATCTTCCCCAGTTACTGAGAGGTTCTGACAGGGGATCTTTACAGAAGCTGTCAAGCTTAATATTTTGGTCAGTGATAGTGAATACTTTATTTAATCTTTTGCCATCAAAAAGAAAGCATCTACCATGTTCTATGTTAGCAGCAAAGAAACAGCTGTCCAGGTTAAATGTGACTGCTTCCACCAAACTTGAGAATTCTTTTTCTATTATTTTCTTCAAGGTGCTCAATATAGTCATATGTCCTGCCAATGCATTCAGAATGTCACTTTTAATTAAGAAGCCATACTGAAGCACCTCAGAAGAAGCATGGCTATTTTTTAAACAAAGAAGCAAAGAAACGGCTCAGTCAGAGCATATTTCCTTTTAGGGATTGAATAATTAATTAGTGAATTATTTTTCATTAATTTTACAGACCAATCTTCCCCACCCAATGTTGTCATATTTCTCCTAGTATAAAGGTTAAATCAGACTTAGAACTCAAATTACATTCTTTCATCTGCCAAGTCATGGCACAATTTTAAGATTTCCAGCTACCTTGGGAATTGATTAAAGCTCATTAGAATTACAAAACCACAGAATAATTTAGGTTGCTCGTTGAATTGAAGTAGCCTTCCAGCACCCCACTTTCCTTTATTCTGTGTTCATAAACTTGTTAAGGCTGTATGTTAGAAATCTATTTTAGTAAGAATTCTTAATTACAATTAAAGAAGTCAATCCTGCTGACTGACTTCCAAAAGAAGAAAGAAATCTGTCAAAAGGAACAACCATGTCAAGTTCCTCAGTGGTGCTACAGGTAGCTTCTATTTGAAAGAACAGATGCTATGCAACAAAAAGCTGTAGTTTCTTTTCCCCATACTCCCCCACAACCCTCACATCTCCCTCTCCTTTCCCTACCCCCAAACCCCCACAGGTGATTAGGTTTGTCCTGGGAATCAGATTCTTTAAAAAGAAAAACTCATCTGGATACTCCATTTCAGCCAGTGTTAAACAACCAGATTACAAAATAACTCCTATTCCTGATCCCACTAAGGCAAATCCTGCTTAGCCAGGGATGAGATGGTGATGCTACGGCCAAAAAATTAAGGAAGGTTCTGGTAGAGAGTAGCTTGGAGACCTTAAGGAAGAAAAAAGTTCTTTGTAGATAATCTAAATAATTTCTGTAATTCGCTCCTAATTTGCATGACACATGGAACTTTCAGAAGTCAGTTTTGAGTACAACTGGATGTACTAATTTTTCTTTTCAGGATAAGGCAGATTTATTCCTCAATTTCTAACTTTCATGCCAACATATGCTACACACCTGATCCTCTTTTTCTGTCACTTTCCCCTGATGCACCTGCTGCTCTTTCCCCTGCTTCTGAACCTTCTTCACCTTTTGGTACCCCAGTGCCATCCTGCACCCAGGGCCATGCAAGGGCTGCCCCATCTTCAGCCACAGTCTGGGCACTGCAAGAAGGGCTCCAGCACTGCCCTCAAATCCCTCAATCTCTATATTTTGACTGAGGCAGTCAGAAAGAAATGCCCATATTGCATTATAACACGAGTTCCCAGTACCAAAGCATGTAAATGAGTGTAGGAACACATGAAAGTGTTTGGTGCAGAAAGTAAGAAGGAGAGAAAGAAATTAATCTTCTGAAGAAGCCTGCTGGTCTCCAACAAAGCTGGCTCAAGCAATGTTTTGTCTGTGTGTCTGAGGAAGAGTGAAATTTAGAAAAAATTGGACCTTCCTGCAGCCAAAGGCTGGGCACAGCCATACCATGCTGATCTCTCTTTGGAAAGGCAGAGCAGAAAGCACAGCCTAGCACAGGCTGCTGATGTTCACACCATACCCTTCCTCCTTCTTTTGCATAATGAGGCTCTGGTGGTGATCCAGCCACTATTTCTCACCCTTCAGAGCAGGTGCCACAGTGTTTACAATGCATGAATGAATTGGTGCCCCCCCTGCGGCACCTGCCCTGCAGTAACACTCTGGAACCGTGGCATGCTCCACAAACAAAGAGAAAATGACTAAGTGTCACAATCCATGCCTATAACATTTAATTACAATTTAATTTTAAAAATTAACTACAATTTTTCACCTAGTTCAGATACACAATGGCAATCAGAAACCAACCACTGTGCAAGTATCACTTTCATAGAGTTTGCAATTAAAAGGCCACCCACTTGTACACCTGTGTCAAATCAAGGAGCTTCAACCTCAACATAACAATGCTCAGCATTTGCTGGTTTGTTTTGTTTTTTCCAAGTGTTGTGGAACCTATCACTAATTAATCTTCATGACAGAAAGAAACAGAAAGGTTAGATTTATTTGGGGGTGTACAAAGAATCAGATGGCAGAGCTGGGAAGAGATGTTCTGGGGAAAACAGTCTTGGACTTGTGCTAAAATCATAGTTTCTGATAACTTTCCACATATCATTCATTTGCTAATTTTGGTCTAAACTTCCTTTTTTTGACTCCAGTAATTATTATTAGCTGATGCAGTGTCTGTAATGTCGTCAACACTTTCCAGATATATAACCAAGAAAAATTATTTTTACAAGACTGCCTACAAAAATACATTGCATGTCTGAGATCACTTTGGATTAGTGAGGCTGAGAGATTTTAAACATTGGTATGCACAATGTATGCAGTAAAACTATGTGGGTTGGTAAAAGCAAACCTTTTTCTTGTGGTTCTTTCTAGTTACTGAGCAGAGCATGCTCTAAGTTAGTAATACTGGAGTTTCACTGACCATGGAAGTACTTAAAATTGTATGGTTTTCTCCCTTTCAGAGTCTGATCCTAGTCTCATTTGATCATAGATTTTTACCTGTGCAACAGTACAGACAAAAAAAACAACCACCAGCTTCTGGCAGTGAAAGTAAGAATAGGATTTAAGTCAACGATTGTTATATCTCTGCTATTCTGTGATTCCTGGGGACAGCAAGGTCCATCCAAAACTAAAACCACATTTTCCTCATACTTACCAGAAATCTGTATTTATAAGTGCATAATATATATATATACACACATATATATAAATGTATGTGTTCATTTAATTTTATATATTTATATTTAAATAGTTCCAGATGTTTATGTATTTTAACAGATATATATAGAGAGTACTTTGCACAAACACCAGAAGTGAACTTGCCTGTCAGATTGTGTCTGCAGCTGTCTGTTCTCTTCTGCCATCATGTGGGAATTGCTGAAGTGCAGGAATGCAGCAGCTGCTGGGAGAGCATGAGAGGATGAGGGGGTGAGAGGATGAGGGGGTGAGAAATGCCCCTGTGCCTGCCAGGTACCTCGGGCAAACTGGGATAGCTGCCTTCTCACTTCAAACTGTCTGGCAAGAAGCTTGAATCCTGAAACACTTCTCCATACCTTCAGGTCTTTAACAATCTAAAAAATCTATGGATGTTCATAACTGAAATAAAATAAAGTAAAATAAAACAAAACAAAACAAAACCCCAGACACTTCCCCACTGAGGCATTTTATTGGAATACAACACTCCTTGGGATGATTGAGATATTCTGGGTGTTTTTTGCAAGGAAGTCCAGGAGCTAAGCCACTCCAGGCTGGATTCTGCTCTTTGTCAGGGACCATCCAAATCTCCAGAAATGCTCCTTTTTTAGAGGTCATCAGAGATTAAGGAGTTGTTATATGGATGTGTTCTAAATATGGCTGTTTCAGTTTAGTGTACTTAATCCTACCTCCCTGTGATTATGCTACTGACAAAATATATCAAATGTAAGATGTATACAACACAGCTACTTCAAATAAAGGCTCTTTTGACTTTACAACTTGTTAAACAAAGAATTATCTGTCCAACTTCTGACTCAAAAATGTTCTGCAAGTTTTTACTTCTCTAGTAAAGGCCCAAAAGGGATAACAAAATTTTATTATTTTATTTATTCCAAAAATATTTAAAATCACAATCACTCCAGAACTCCTGTACAACGGCATTCAAATTGCTAAGTTTTCTCCTTAATTAGCAGGGAACAAAACTGATACATCTTTTGGATAATGTTGAAGGATTGTTAATGCAGTAAATGGTAGCTTTTAAATGCTGCATTTGAAGAGTCACTGTGTGGGGATTTCACCCTCACATAAACACTGGTATTCTGGGAAAGTGCCTAGTTTGTCTTTCTATTGAAAATAACAAAAGAGGGAAAAGTAAACTTATGTCTTTTCATTAAACAAAGGATAAAATAATGCCTGCAGAAAGAAGCTACAGAAGTGTGGATTTTTTTCCCAAGTGTGCCCTACGTTGGCAAATAGTTAATATTTTCTTTAACACCAGTTAATCTATAAATATCTTTTTGACCTTTGGATAACAGCACGTTTAATGCATCTGCATGTCAAACACTGCAACTTTTACTTTGATTCACCCACTTTAAGATAAGCTATCATGTGCCAGACAGCTGCTTTTCCTCATAACTTCCCCCATAACTAAAACTTCTGCATAGTTACAGAGCAAAAAATGACACCAGAACCACAGAGCAATATGTGCATTTCTCAGGACTAAATGGCTTCTGTTACTTGCTCCAGCCAAGTATAAACCATGCAAAAGTACACTAACTTAGCTTCTAAAAGCAAATGTCTTCTCAGAGTGTTTCACACTAATAGTAAACTCTCCATCTCCAGATTTTTCCTCCTTTATTGAGTGTCTGAAATAAATAGCAAAAATCATGCAACTTTTATGCAGGGCGGTAAATACAATTTGAAATAATAACTCTCTCCAGTACACAGACCACTTTCCACAACCTAGATTATTCAATACAGTATTTTAATGCTAAATAATTTGCTGCAAAATTCTGACACTATATAGCAGAGCCCTCTATCTATTCTTAAATATCTGCAAGCACTTAGTAAATATTAACACATCAACATTAACTTTATAAACATGTTAGCATTTTAAATGTCCTAAAAATTACTCAGGTATCTATAAAGGCCAAGAAGACTCCTGAAAGTTTATGTACTTCAATGCAGGCATTGTAGTCCCCAAATATTCAGTGGCTGGAGTCAGAGGTTGATTTTAGAAAGCCAAGTTGATTTTTAGGTTGCTCTGTACAGTCACTGGGAAGAGTCAAGTCCTTCCAAGGTCAATGTTCAATGACTGAAAGGAATTAGGTCCCTCTAAGGGATCAACAAAAATTGGACAGTCCAACAAAAACTACTTACAGCTAGAAAACAGGAAATGTCTGCAAGAAATCAGAAGGAAAACAATATAGAGTGAAAAGTTGCATTAACTTTTTCCCAGTGCAGCTGGGAAATGATTTGCGTGGTCTAGAGGGGTGTAGCAGAAATAGGAATGGCTTTGAACAAAGCAAGAATGGTTGGTTAGAATGTGATACCTTAATCTCAGTGCTCAGAAAGGTTCAAGACTTTAAGTAAAGCCCACCACTTTGAAAAGCTATTATCAAAGCCCTAAAAGCTTTTTAAACGGATCAAGACCTAAGTGATGTTAGAAATACAGCAAAGTGCAACTGGAAACCAAAAGCAAGACCTGTGTAACCGTGCAATATATACAAATGCATGCATGAAAAGGTTTGGATCAATAAATGGTTTTATTTTTTTTTTGTGCTTTCATCAAACTGGCAAATATCACATCTGCTCATCATCTCGTTCTGCCAAGCAGGTGGAACACTTAACAGCGGATGGTGATCACTGCCAAGGCTTGCTTAGCAAAAAAAAATTTGCCTGTTTTAGCAATAAATAATGCTCATCACATGTTTACTAGGCAAGGTCGTGGTTCCCTTTCATCTCAGTTTGGTGAGAGACAAATCAAGAAATATTAAGAAGAGTTGATTAATTCACGTGTAAACTCAGCAGTCCTAAACCTCAATAGGAAGCCAGAAGCAGCCTCACCAGAGAGAGAACACTTGGACCCTACTCGCTGCCAACAACTTAGCTCATACATTTCACATGCAATCAGCATTATATAAAAAATACAGTGACTATGAAACACAAAAATAACTATTGCAAGAGGGCAAATAAGTTCAAACTTTCCCTCAAAAGTAGGCTACAGTCAGTGTATTCATTTTTTTCCTTTTACTTCACATTTTTGGTGTTTGAGGTTACAACATAGCTCAATTTTAAGGGGAAAGTTGTGCTGTGAAGCCTCTTCCATAACCAGGTGGTTTGGTCAATCTCCTGCAATCTCCACTGCACCAAGATGGGCCTTTCAGCTTGCTGGGCTGGTCTGTGGCACTGCAAACCCACGACATCCTTATGGAAGGGCTGGCAGAGGTGTCTCCTCCTCGCCTCTTATGGAGAGGAAGCAGCAGCAGCAGCTGTCCTTGCAGTGTGCTGCACTGGGTTCAGGCACCTGCTGCGTGTTTTGGTGCTCTGAGCAAGATGGAAAAATGTGGGAGCTCCTGACCAGAATCACAGCAAATTTTAGCTGAGAGCGAGGCACCGATTTACCCAGAGGACTCTTTCTACAATCACTGACATGCCCGACTCTGCAGTCCAAAATGAGACTGTCCAGGACATATGAGGACCTGTGAAATGTAGGCCACTAGAGCCTTTTGAGGATTTCAGAAAAAAACTGCTGTGGGCAGCCCCTTCTGTTCATAGAATGATTTGTCCTCGTTGTAGGAGTTAATATTGTGTCTGACTGGCTCCTGAATTTCATTATCCTCTTTTGCTTACCAGGCTTGATGCCCCTTTCATCTTTCTTATTCAAGTTTAGTTTTCCATGATGTCAACAGATTGCAGGGAAGCTGCTCTGCTGATCTCTTCATTCAGGGGCTGAATAAATAGGTGAAACTTGCTAATGTTACATTATTATTATTATTTCTCAAATTCCCAGAGCTGTGGAAAGTTCTGACAGCTCATGCAGAGTACAAGGCTGTTAGTACTTATCTTCCACTAAAATACGCTAATGAGAAAATTTCTCATCAGATCCCAACAAGAGTGTTTTGTTCCTCATAATGTAATGTTGACATATTTCTGTGCTGCTGTTCTGGGCCTGGACGTCAAAGCATATTAGACTTGTACACTGCAGTCATGAATTTGGTTGGTAGAAATAAATTAACGCTTACCTTCCATGGTTCCAGTTGTTTATTAGTGTTTTCAATTTCACTGATGGCATGTTCACAGGCAAACACCTGGAAAAACATAGGTCTCAGCATAGATTAGCTGAGATCATCTCCCTTATCTGAAATGACCAAGAATCTTGAAATCCAGGGAAATTCAGAAGCATGTTTGAAGACAGTCCAAGTTCATCACCAGGGTTCTTTAATTTATCAAATACCTGGAAAAGCAGTGACTTCAGCCATCTCATTAAACACACAGATTAAAACACAGGGTTTAGTCTGAGTTTAAACTGGTGGAAATGAATATTTTAGTCTCCAGTGAGTGATAAATTGCATGTCAGAGTTTTCCTGTCTTTTCAGCCTGGGCAGTAACCCTGAAGGGACTGGGTGTGTAGTACTTAAGTGTATCTATAACACACATACAACCCTTCACAAATGTAAAGAGGATGTATCATGTCGTCAGACGTGCACTTCCTAAGCAGGGCTCTACTCCAGCTGACAGTAATGAACTCTGACGGTGGAGCAGAAGTTATTTTTGTCCTAAATGGCAATCTGCCATGTCCTGTTATCTAGAAGATTCAAGGCCTGACATACTCTATTTCATCTAATGGAAACAGTTTAAAATGAAAAGGCAGGTTAACATATGCCAGTAGGAATGGATATGGAGCTCTATTTCCCCAGGTAGCCAAGAACTAAATACCAGTGATTTTTCTAACCATGGTATTCTTTGTCAGTTCATTTCAAGGTGTGCTTAAACTTCAAACAAATACTGGAATTAGCATCCCAACATCCCCTCAGCTGGCCACTTTTCCCAGGAGAAGATAGAAAAAGGCTGAAGTAATCACAAGTAATTACTCCTGACTGACCAGACAGTCTACCGAAAGAGTGACAACCACATTTTAATCAATGAGAAAGGATGATGAAAGCAAACACCTTGTTGCTTCTTTTTCTATTAGAAATGGGTGGTTGTGAAGTAGCTCAGACTAGTGACATCCCTTTAGATGAACCTCACAGTCCAATACTGCTACCTTTTCCTGAGGGTAATTTCATTTAGTATTTAGCTCTAATCAGCCTTTTGCCTTTTATCTAATATTTTGCATTTTCAATGCTGTAAGGCAGTGACTGCATTTTTTGCTCTGGTTTCATGCAGTGCTTTGAGCCATGATTAGGATTCCTACAGCAGGTATTGCTACCAACACTGCACAGCCAGACATTCAAAGTGTTCTTTGCAGGGGTTTCTATGTCAGACTCATATTTCCAAAATTCAGCACACAGGCAAGTATTTGGCCCTGAGACTTGAATTCCACACAGTGTTATAAACCATGGGAGTATGACGTGTCCTAGAAAGACTCAGTGACCTGGTTTATCTTTAAAGACTCATGCTTTTAATGGAATTTTATCTTCACAGACATTATGAAATCCATTAAAATGAAAAATACTTCTTTTGGGTTCCTGGAAGTAATTAATTCATTTATACTTAAAATAAAGGGCAGATATTGGAGTAACTGTAACTGTCAGAAAAGAGGACACATTAGAAAAGCTCAGGAAATACAGGCTGTGTTCCTGACAGGCAGCTGAGGAGCTGCAGGGAATTAACAGTGCTGGGGAACATTAAGTTCTTTTATATCATATTAGCAAGGACCAAGGACCCTGAAGTGTGGTTTAATGGCAGGATTAAAACTTTACAAAGATTCACAATTTCCTTTTTCAAAAGTATTTGAGCAAGAGGAGACTATGGCTTCATTACACAGAGGTGAACTAAGTTTTGTTGCACTTGCCAAAACCAAAGAAGTTTTTTGCAAACACTAGTTTACACCTTCCCTGTGAGGGAAGGGGAGGGGCAGACACTGATCTCCTCTCTGGTGACCAGTGACAGACCCGATTTAAGGGCCTGAAGTCATGTCAGGGCAGGTTTAGGTTGGATATTAGAAAAATGTTCTTCACTCAGAGGGTGGTTGGGCTCTGGAACAGCTCCCCAGGGAAGTGGTCACAGCACCAGCCAGCCAGAGCTCAAGAAGCATTTGGACAACGCTCTCAGGCACATGGTGTGACTCTTGGGGTGTCCTGTGCAGGCCCAGGAGTTGGACTGAATGAGTCCCTTCCATCTCAATATATTCTATGATTCTATGAATTAAGTTACAGAAAATAATTGCGCAGAAGCGAAGTAACAAATGCTGTCATACGTATGTAGTAAAAGATTAATCACACTGAGAACCTAAATGAAGCATGACAAATTGCCCAAGATATAGTAATCACCTTGAATACAAGAGATTCCTCTAGACATTTTCTTCTTCTGGGTCTATCTGTATCAGAAAAAGCAAAACAGGAGTCCACAAAAGTATAGGTCCTACAAATGGGCCAAGGAATATTGGATGGCCAAAAGACAAGTCCTTGTGTCAAGATACAGCTCTTCAAGCTGTTTTGGGGTTTTTTGTTTTCTTTTTTTCACCTATAATGGAAGTGCAAATTCTGTCTATTCAGGTCACAGTTTCAGAAACTCTTGAAATGTTTTTGAAAAGGAATCTCTTATTTCTGCTTTGCCTTTTGCAAACTCTACACACAACCATACTTAATCTTAACATTTCCTTAATGGGACACTAAAGTATCTTTCCATATTCCTATCATAGAATGCTTGGGTTGGTAGGAATATTGAAGTTCCCCTGTCCATGGGCAGGGACACCTTCCACCATCCCAGGTTGCTCCAAGCCCCGTTCAACCAGTCCCTGAACACTTTCAGGGATGGGGAAGACACAGCTTCACTGGGCAACCTCTACCAGTGCCTCACTGCCCTCACAGTAAAGAATTCACCTATGTCCTATGTGTTCTTGGATTCCTTTAAAAATATATTTATTTCCAATGCTTCATTATTAAGGGGAAAAAAAAGTGATTTTCATTCTAGATACCAATGCTTCTGTCTCTGTATGTTGTATTTCTGTTCCTATCTATAGACATGGCTTAGAACAAACAGAGACAGTGCTAAGGTATGAGTATGCTGAAGTACAATACACATCCTTTGCATATATCACAACATCTCAGTTTGTAGTGCAGAGTCTCTGGCTGTTTGCATTTATTTCCAGCATCTGGACCTGTGTACACTTTGCTGAAGGGACACACCAATACAGCAGTTCTGAATCTGAAAACAGCTTTACTATATTTTTATTGGATTTTACATTTAAAGTAACTATGATTCTCTACTGCTTAACTCTCATATTCATGTTTGCTATCATGTTATTAATCAAATTTTTCAACACCTCATCATTGCAATACATGTGCATTAACAATTAATTATAATAATAATTTTTAAAAATGAACACAGCTTCTAACTGCACTATTAATCTTTAACATGAGCCCAAGTCAAAATAGTCATAGCCAAATCTCAATTTCCCTGTTTTTCAGGTGATATAGATGTACTGCTGGCTTTAACGTACATCCCATTTAAATAGCCTTTGCATTTTTGTGTATATTGCTTATATATCTTTAGCAAGACAAAACAAACTCTAGGATTCAAGTGACTTTTTTTTTAGGTATTCATCAAAGAAGAATAAAAAATACATTTTTATGAGATAGTGTGGCTGAGCTGAGCTGAGGAGCAGGTGTTTGGAATGCATGCAGAAGGATTCATTTGCTGTCAGTGTGTTTAAAGCAGGAGAAGCCAGCCAGCACTGTGCTCTTCAGCTTGTAAACTCTGGTTGCTGATGTGATGAGAAACAGTGAATGTTCCACTTACAAATTTAGACTCTTCATCCCAAGAGTGTCCTACTAGATCCCACGCTCTGTGACAAATCCAGGTTCATTTTTCATGGCCCATATATTTCAGACCAATAATATATGTCACATGTGTGCCTTCTGAAAGCCCAGAGGAACCTGGTTTCCTTCTTGTGCAATGTGAGCAGCTCTTTCAGTCTCCATCAACACAAGTCACAGGGCTCTCTGAGAACCAGGAGGGAATAAATGACAAAGTGGAATATATATGTTATTTTTTCTATAAATTGCTCTCATCTGTTTGTTATAAGACTTGCCTTCCCAGTTTATATGCCAATATAGGTAAAATAATAATTGCAAGATAATAAATAATGTATTGTGTAATATCTAGCAAACTGGAGTTGTGTGAGAGTCACAATCAGAGTTCCTCCAGTCACTCTACAGCCTGGCTGGGAGCAACACACTGAATAACACCCTTCAGTGCAATTCCTTGGGCTGGGGCAATCCCAAGCACAGGCTGTGCAGAGAATGGATTGGGAGCAGCCCTGGGGAGAAGGACTTTGAGATGTTGGTTGATGAGAAGCTCAAAATGACCCAGCAAAGTGCACTCACAGTTCAGAAAGCCAAATGAGTCCTGGGCTGCATCAAGAATGTTGTGGGCAGCAGGGGAGGGAGAGGATTCTGCCCCTCTGCTCTGCTCTGCTCTGCTCTGCTCTGCTCTGGTGAGACCCCACCTGCAGGGCTGCCTCCAGCTCTTGTGTCATCAACAAAAGAAGGAGAAGGACCTGTTGAAGTGAGTCCAGGGGATGCCATGAAGATGATCAGGGCTGGAGCAACTCTCCTATGGAGACAAGCTGGGAGAGTGGTGGCTGTTCAGCCCAGGACAGCTGGAGAGGGACTGTTTCCAAGTGGAAAGGACAGGTGGAGTGACAGGACAAGGGGCAGTGGCCTTAAACTGACAGAAAGCAGGTTTAGATTAGATATTAGAAATAAGTTCTTTACTGTGAAGGTGAGTCACTGGCACAGGTTGCCCAGGGAAGTTGTGGCTGCCCCACCCCTGGAAGTGTTCAAGGCCAGGCTGGATGGGGCACCCTGGTCTAGTGGAAGGTGTCCCTGTCCATGGAAGGGGCATTGGAACTTGATCATCTTTAAGGCTGCTTCCAACTGAATCCATTCTACAATTCTTTGATTTACTATTGAATGTACTTACATAAATAGGAGTAATGAATGACACAGTTTTGTACCCTTTTTCCTTCTTATTTTTTACTCCAGAATTATAAGCAAGTAAAACATGCCAAGTTTCCCAGTAATATTCTTCATGGATTAATAAAAGCATGGATGAAAAACATTGGATAGAACAGAGCAGTTGTCAGGGAAGCCTGCAGACACCAGAGTTTGCAGATGCAGCAGAAGGCAAGGTATTTTGAGACAGTGTATAGATGAGAATTTTAGTAAAGTGAATGATGCATGGCAGGGAGTAGATCAGGAGAGGAGACACTGCAGGAACATTCCTTATTCTGCCTGCAAGACAGTTTGAGAAACACAGAATATATCTTCTGAAGAAGCAGTACGGATGGGGAAAGTCCAAAATTATTAGAACCACTATTTTTCTTCATGACATTTCATGGCTATGAGGGAAATTGGGGCAGGAATGCCACAAAAGCAGCTGTTGCTATGAACTCTGTAAAATTGTGCTTTTTGCACTGTCCCAAGCCAGGAATTAAAGAATCACGATGAAATCAAATATTAAAAAAATTATTAAACTTCTTCCAACAAAACCAAGACCTGAAGATATGACCTAATGAGCTTATACTACCCAAACCATGTTTTAACCTATATCAGCTCTTTGTCACTCAGGACATGATTTATATTCTGACTTCTGAAACAGCTGGAATAAATAAATCACCCAAGGAGCAACTGCCTGAAACACAAATAAAATCTTCTTATGAGTTGACCTGATGTATTATTACCAGAAAGTATTTTGGCTCCTGAAAACATGGCAGTCATGATCACTTGAGCTCACAAACTGTCAGCTCCTTCCAAGGTGCCAGCATATTATCTCCAGAATATTTGAGCTCCAGAAAGACAACATTCTAAGAGATTTTATCAGAATATTTATGAAATGAATTACTGGCAAAGTTGCTCTTATTTGTTTTACTTAAAGGAAGTTTATAGGTGAAAACCTGTCTAGTTTCTGTATATGTAGTAAATGAAAGATTAGCTGTGTTTCTTTTAGAGATGGAGTGTGTGAACTCTTAAATATTTTTTCATATTCATTTGGAAAAATAACTCTAAGAGTGCCATTAACTCCACAGCTCTCCAAAACAATTTTATACACACTGAAAAAAAAAGAGTAAAATATAGCATTCATAACCACTGTAAAAAGGTTACAAATTTTACATTTCCAAACATTCACTAATTCCATCAGTCCAGGCATGCCTATAGTGGACCCCGTCGTGAAGTGTCTCTACCAAACAACCTCGGGTTTACACAGAAGCAAATGAGAGAAAAACATTTTACAGAACACAGAGGATTTGTCATGCCAGGCATAAAGACAAAACAAGGTCTGTTTTTCAAAACTACAAGCTTATTCTCCCATGAGCTGAACATTGGCGGAAATTTTTACAACTCTTTTAACCTGTCCTTGACACTTTTCCTTTCTAAAAATATCTGGTACATCTTGCTGGCGCACACAGGACCAAAACCCTTACAAATTTATTTTGAACACACCAAGCAGAAAATCTGGAGTTTGGTGTGATGTCAGTGTAAGGAGGACACACAAAAACTACTGCAAAGGCCTCAGCAGCTCAGCTGGGAGCTTACAAGGTTTCCCTATACTCATGCATGAGGAATGCAACTCCCCATGAATTCAATTGTGGGTCAGGTTTGTCTTTTGAGATTAAAGCCCTCATTAATACGTTGGGAGGATGTGAATTCAAAAAGGGGGTTTGACAGTGATGAATGTCACTGTGCATGCTGAGAACTCCTGCAGTACTTTTCAGTAACGTGGATCTTGCAAACGTGTTCTTGCTCTAAATCCACCCCAAGTTTACAAAAATCTGCCACAAGGCTGGTCACATTTTAAAGTTTCTTGAATTTTGAAAGATTTTACTGGTTTGAAAAAGGTTCTTTGGATAACATTATGGCCACGCTGATGACAAGAGGAGTTTTGCCATTGATTTTGCAAGGTGTGGTGGGCTGACCCTGGGTGGACACCAGGTGCCCACCATGGACCTTCACGGGCTCCAGGGGCACAGCTCCTCTCCAGGGTCTTCAACACTGCCTGAAGGAGAATCTCCACTCTGGCACTTGAAGCACCTTCCCCTTCTTCACTGATCCTGGTGTTTGCAGAGTTGTTTGTCTTGCATATTCCCAATGCTTCCTGCACTTTCTATTGCACAGTTTTAGGGTTTTTTACCCTTCTTAATTATGTTATCCAGAGGCACTTACAGCTGTTGCTGATGGGCTCAGCCTCAGAGAGCAGATCTGCCTTGGAGCCAGCTGGCATTGGCTCTATCAGGCATGGGGAAAGCTTCTGGAAATTTCTCTCAGAAGTCACCCATGTAGCACCCTGCTACCAAATCCTTGCCATCAAAACCCAATACACAAGACCAGAATTTGCAGTCTAATGGTTGAAGAGAATATCTATGAAAAACAGCAAGTATTCAGGTTGGAGCTTGCACTGATCTATTCTCTGCTCATGTTAATGTGGCTACAGCTCAAATCTGCACTCTTCAGAAAATTCAGTTATCTACTTGCAAGCACTTGGTTTGTGCAAACATACTTCCTATTTTAACCTACAAAACTATAGCAAATTGCAACTCACTATGCTCTGTGAATTTTCTGTGAATATGTATTAAACGAAAACAAAACCCAGAACTTGTGAACTAAGTCTTACTCTGTTTTCCCAAATGCAGTTAGAGAGTTTCTTCAGCAGAGGAAGATGCAGTTTCCAGCAAGGAAAACTCAATGTGTTGAGACCTGAGTGAAAACTTGAGGACCACCCTTGCCCTTTAGTTCTCCCAAACACACACTCCTGCTTGCCCTCTGAGTCCTAGAAAAATAACAAGTTAGTAAATGTGGTGGTTTGCTGTGAAGACTTCACCTGCTGTGAAGACTTGTGTTGCAAAGAGGTGCTGAATAAACAGGCAAACAATTTTGTTTTATGAAACAAACCAGGGAATGCCACCTTCATACAAGCACTCTGACACTCAGGACCCCCCTGGACACAGAGCAAGTTTTGTTCTTAAAGCTGATTTGGCTTCAAGGTTATAGTAATATTAAACATCATTTCTTTACATGCAATGTGGAATCTACAGGCATTAAACTGAAGAAGCAACTTGGTTGTATCTTAGAAATACTTGGTCAAAGTTCGGGATTTGCCTCAAGGCTCTAAACATTCTAAAAAATAGGTCACCCAGAAATAGTCCAGGTGTCTCATATAACCAGTCACTGTTTGTTACTTTCCCAAAAACATATGAAACAAACCCCCTCCATCATACCATCTTTCAAAAACATTGTGGAAATTATCCTAGTGTCAGCTGCACACTTCATAACATCCCTACCAGGAAACTGGATTGCACATTTCTGGGGAAAATTAGATTCAGCATATATCTTTCATCCTGTTTTTATCCTTTTTCTCCATGGAAAATATTCTCACCTTGGCTGCAAATTTAGATAAAGTTTCAGTCTGCAAGAGGAAAATCATGTGGTTTTCTTCCTTTTTTTTTGTTCTTTTCTGTACTGTTTGGGTTACTTTTAATCCTTCTTGGAGACCTGATATAACCTTAGTTTTCTACATTTTTGCACTAGAGTCAAATATCTGACTGTGATAAATGGCCACAATGAAGCTCCTTGGAAAATTGAGCTGTATCACTCCTGTCTCTGTTGGAGAGCTCCTGTGTAATAAGATTATAAATGCTTTTTCCTTACTCTCCCAGCTCCAACCAAAGTAAAAAAGAATTATGAAAGAAATGTTGGTGTCCTCTGACCAGCTGCTAGTCTCATTTGCTATTTCTATTCTTAAAATTTGTTGCATTATTTAAGAGCTGTTACTGCTTTTACATGATGCTTCATCTGAAAAGGGCTACATGAAAAATTCAACTCAGCTAATCAGCATAACTGGCTTAGTGATAGAAATTTCCCATAGGAGGAAAAAAAATCAGCAGAAAGGACCTGATTTATTTTTGTGATCAACTACTGACTTGTGGTGATTTGGAAAAATTCAGAACAAGCAGAGCCAACATTGGCAGGACAAGGAAAAACTAAATGCAATCAAATGATATTCCAGTGCTCACAATGAAACCATTGCACACTGCAGCTGATGTTAGAATTTCAGTCCTCAGAGACAGAGAGTTGATTCAGATGCCAAGCTCTTTTCAAATTGTCATACACACTTGGACTTTAAAATATGCAGATTTTGATTCTGTTTCAGCTCCCACCAAAAGATGTGGGCTTTGAGTCCATCATTTAAGGCATTTAATCCTTTTACCTGAATCTGAAGAAAATTACAGAGACTCACAAAACCTTTGAAAGCACAGAATATTTCATGTGGCCACCAAAGAGAGCTAACAGAGGGTGCCCATAACTACACAAAAATCTCCAAAATGTCCACCTCTACCTGAAGCTGTTTTGCCACTGTCTTCCAACACCTTAGAGAAGTTACACGAAAGCTGGAAGTACTCTCTTCTCTAGGATGCACAGTAGAAGGTCACAATACAGCAGGTACATGTTGTTCCACAGGAATTTTAATGTGGATTTAAGAAAAAAGATTATTCATCTTAAGAAGAATTAAACACTGGAACAGGCAGCCCAGCAAAGTGGTGGAATCCCCTTGGTTTAGAACTATTCCTTGGCTAGACAGTCCTCTGGAAAATCAAATCTAAGGCCCGGCTGTTGGCTGGAGATTGGAACAGATGATCTTCAGAGGTCCCTTCCAACATGGAATTTTCTGTAATTCTAACCCCTAATTCACCAATTCTGTTATTTTTTAAATTATGTTGTGAAAACATTAAAATAAGTTGTGAAAAGCGCATGTTCACCTAATATATGAAAACGTGTGAGAAATACGATCATTAAGCTCTGTCCATCAGATTCAGATATTGCTTGAAAGGCAAACCAAGGCATTCAGCTGGGGTGAAAATCTAGAGACAGGTCACGAGTGCTCTGTGTATCCCACCTGAACTGGGGATGTCTGGGCACAGAGACCCAGAGGCAATGAGTGCTCTGTATCTGTGTCAGCAAACTTTCATTATCCCCAAAAGAAGGACCTGCAAGCAAATACTTCTTTGGGCTG
This sequence comes from Drymodes brunneopygia, assembly GCA_013400955.1. NCBI lineage: Eukaryota > Metazoa > Chordata > Aves > Passeriformes > Petroicidae > Drymodes > Drymodes brunneopygia. The sequence goes on from VZTZ01023238.1 coordinate 87,194, forward strand.
GCCAGTTCTCACTGCCAGCAGCTTCTGTGCAGGGTGGGTGCAAAGAAAGTCCTACCTGGGACAGGCAAAGCTGCTGCTAGAAAATGTTCAAACCATTTATCAGACAGATCTGATAAATGACCATATCTGATTTCTGGTCCCTCAGTGGTTCAGGGATCAAAAATGCCCCTGGGCAAACTGGGATTTATAGACTAAATATATGAGTAAAGGAGGAAATAGGTCTTTATTCCACTGCACATAGGCCAGCAACCAAACACAAGTTAGCATAAAGTATTAAATCATTCCACTACAAAAGTGTAAGTTCACTTTCAAACCAAAAAAAAAGGACTTTTGCAGAACAGATATGGTAAAAGTATCTTATAAATCTGTAGAAGATAAAATTCTACATTATTAATGGTTTGATTAGTCAAGGGAAGGGTGGAAAATTAAACACACAGAGTGTCCTTGCTGTCTGGAAAGAGATAAGTTGCACACGTGAGTATATCTAGTGTTATGGTGGATTGAGACCACCAGTTTGACTCAGCACTCTTTTTCATCTGGACCCTGGCTCATTGACAACACCATTATAGAACTTATTTCCTAATTCTTCAACAGGCTTGCATTGGGTTTGTGCTGCCAGATTTTGGTGGTGGAGGCCTATAGAGGTGGCTTCTATGAGAAGCTGCCAGAAGCTTCCTCCATATCTGATAGAGCCAATGCCAAACAGCTCCAGGATGGACCCACCAGTGGCCCAGGCCAAGCTCATCAGCGGTGGTGGTAATGCCTCTGGGGTAATGAATTAAGAAGGGGGGACAAAAGTGCTCAACTTCTGCAGCAGTCAAGAGAGATAGGAGTGAGAATACACAAGAGGAACAGCTCTGCAGACCCCAGGGTCAGTGCAGAAGGAGGGGGAGAAGGTGTTCCTGTCCCCTGCAGTCTCTGGTACCGCCCATGGTGAGGCAGCTGTGCCCCTGCAGCCCATGGCAGTGGAGCAGGGATCCACCTGCAGCCCATGTCAGAGCACGTGGATGTCCAAAGGAGGCTGTGACCCCAAGGGAAGCCCTGCTGGAGCAGGTTTGCTGGCAGGATCTCTGATCCCCTGGGGGGCCCATGCTGGAGCAGCCTTTTCCTGAAGGACTGCACCCCAAGGAAGGGGGTACATGTTCCAGAGTCCCATGTGCTGTTCAGTGGCAGCTGTGCAGGCTGTGCCACAGCTTTGGCCTCGGGCAGACACGGGCAGGGAACACCACTCTGTGTGAGCCCAAACAAAAGACAAGCCTCCATCTATCAGTCTGCCAGGGGAGCACGTGGAGATCTTCCCTACTGCCTACTACTGTCCCTTCACGGAACAAATGGCCTGGAGCTGGGCCGGGAGCTAGAAATCTCTCCCCTGTTTTCATAAAAGCAAGTCAGAGTGGGTGGGACATCAGTTTATTGGGTTTATATAGGACATCCTGGGGGAGCAGTGAATACACTGCTTTTCTGTACAGCCCACTTCAGACACTTTCCCTGCCATTGTGCTGGGGATTTCTGTGGGCATTGAGAGATGGGAAGGAGAACCCAAAGGGGTTAGAGGTCTCCTGACAGCACACAGGGCGCTGCAAACCACAGTGCAGACGAACAGTAGCATGTGATACTCACCATTATTTTTACATGTCTCTCACACAGTGTCTGAGGTAGAAGGAGGCTCCCAAACCATCCCAAACTACACAGCAGGGACTTTCACACAGCACTTTTCACTCACCCCTGCCTGCTCTATCTACCTTTTCTACAACTCAGTCGCCTCAGGCACCTTGTGTCACAGCCATCCCTACCACGCTAAAGACATTTCTCTGTGACTAATAGACTGTTACCTCAGAGAGCTGAGTCTGGGCTCAAGAAATGAGGGATGATAAAGGCTCCATGCACATAGTAGCCCTCATTCTCACGGGATGATCAGCAAGACTCTGCACCCAAGGAGGACGTGGTGAGGATGGAGTGCAGCTCTGCACACCTGTCCTGCCCCAGCACAGGTGTAAGAGAAGGGGTGTATGGGCAGGTCCGGGAGACAGCGGTGTGCGAGCAGCCCCAAAGCTCAGATGGCAGCGTATCCCACTAAGGGTTTGGCTGCCAGGGCCTGAAGGATGTGCAGGCGAATTTGGCAGTTTTTGTGGCAATGAAAGCACTCGGTGAACAAATCTATGTATGTTCTCACACTGCCATCTCGTGACAGGCGAAGGGAACGTTTGAGCACTGAGAGACGACAAATGTATTTATTACAACTGTTACAAAACGGGAGTTATGAGCAATTTCCAATAGCATCCTACTGAAAGCTGATGCCTGCAGTCTGCTAATTAGCCACAGGTCATTAATTACTTTTAGTTTATTCATCTGAAATCTTGAGCACTCATGTATCACTACAATTTTGAACGCTTTTCCAAACATAACCAAGTCACATTCTCTTAACATTTGTTCCTCATTTTGGACAAGGATCAAGTCTGGGAACAATGGACACATTTTGAAAAAGCCATGGTAATTATAAAAAGCCAGTTAACTTTTTTGTTTTGTCCTTTGAGGGGGAAAGCTGGCAGAGCTTGAAGACTTTGAAATGTCCTTCATTTGCTGAAAAGGATCTTTCAGAATGCAGGGTTTCTCAGGAAGGACTTGGTGCAATCACTTTCTTGGAAGTTTCTTGGAACTTTGTAGCTGGCAAGGCTTTACCAGAAGCTGGTCTCACACTCTGCATTGTTCTGCACGCTGATTATAGAATAGATTGACATTTTAAAAAAATTTGTTCCTTCAGGTAGTTGGTGGCATGAGTCCTATATTGTTTTGAAAATTATCACTAAAACCTTAAACTGGCATTGTCTGGAAGCCAAAGGAAGGACTATAACCTTGGGCTACCACTCCTACTGTTATCTAAACCATAAGAAAGGTTCTGTATCAACTTTTCAATCAGATTCAACTACAAGTTGAATTTCAAACAATTACCTGTTTCAAATTTTTCATCAAAACACCAGCAATGCTGGAATTTGAGACACTCTAGATTAAAAATTAGGGTCAGTAGAATAGTAAGGACAAAAGGCAGTTTATGAGATTGCTCAGATAAAAAAGATACAGTTACATGGCAGATGCTGACTTCCAAACTATTTTGTCATACAGGGCTCTATGCCTCTATTCTGAATCTCACAAATTACACAAATTACCTGCAAAGGTAAACAAGGTAAACAGATACACTGAGGAAACCAGATCCTTTCCTCACTAATCAATGCACCAGGAGTTCCCTGAGCTACCAGAGTTCTCCAACTGGAAGCTGTTCTACAGCTGCTGCTGCCTCCTCTGGAGAAGCTCCTTTTGTTTCTTGCCAAAGGGACCAAGAAGTGACAAGCAGTGAGAAAGTCACTGATACCTGTGTGCTCTGCCCCTGCCTCACAAACTCGAGTAGACAGAGTGCAGATTGTCAAATGGAACTGGGGGGGAAGCAGTGGGGAACTGCAGTGCAAATACCCTTGTGATAGGTGCAATATAAACCCCAGACTGATGTGGTTTGTAAAGTCATTCTCCACAGCCCCACATGGAAGAACAGTCTGGATAACTTATTCCAGAGACCTTGCTCTCTTTCTGTTTTCCAAAGAGAAAATTGTTACCTCTGTACTTTAATATTCTGAGACATCTTTATTTTTACAGTTAAAATTGCAGAATATATAAATGTAAAAGAAGAAGCAAAAGAGGCTTCTATTTATCTCTGCATCTACATATCTCTGGTGATATAAATTTGAATATCCATGGTAAATTTTTCAGATTACTGTTTATTTGCACAAGTGTGTTTTCTTGTGTCCTTAGGCTTGATATATAGTTCAAATTTAAAGAAAAGAGCAAGGCCACATTTATGCTTTAAAATTTCCAGCATATTTTATTTATATAATTAATTTGTAAAGTCATCTGTATTTTTACTGGCAACGCCTACCTTCCTCTGATGTGTGGCTGAGCTGTGTGACCTTTCACAAAGTGAGTATCTGCTACAGCAGGGTTTGGGATTTGTCTCTTCCTACTCTTCTGGACATTTAGGAAATGTATCAGTCTCTTGATGTTTGACTGCAAAATAAGGAATGCACTGTCACATACGAAGTCCTGAACTTTCTATACAGAACACCTCTAAATAAGAAGATTTTATTCAGCCTTGATTTACGGTATTCATCTTACCTAACTTCAGGCACCAACCACGTGGAGATTTACAGCTAAACAAGTCACTTCAGTGTCTTTTTATAGGGAGTTAAAATGTGGTTTGGGATTATGTTCTGCTCCACTTCAGTTATCTATCTGGAGAACAGAATTAATTTGGACCTAGATCATAGTGACAAAAGTAACTACTGTAACTAGCTCAAATGTAAACCAATATTTGGTTAATGCCAATCCCATCATAAAAATGTAGTATCAACACATCAATAAGTATCAATTTAAAGAACAGTTCTCATTTTAGTCTCAGTTCTTCATTTCAGTCAATGTTGTAGAATTGTAACACGTTTTATCAGGGCTTGTTGCAAGACTTACATTATCTAAATTGATTTTAGTCTGACACACAGCATAGCCACCTCCCCCAAAGCCTTTCCTAAAGCTGAATTCTGTAATCTGCAAAGGCTGATGACAGTCACTGCAGGCTATAACATTTACCTGCATCTGGGCCAGCTTAGAAACAGAAAGTTATTTGCATGGTGTGACAGTGGTTTCAGTAGAGCAGGGGGAAAATCTACCAAAGGTTTCTGCTTCTTCATAGATAACTCTGTCTTCTGAAGGTGGGAGGAGAAGGGGAAAGAGAATATTTTTCCTCATTCTTCCAAGAGAAAGAGCTTCAAGAAGACAAATGATTGAAAAAATAGTACAGTCTCCTCTTGATCTACTAGAAGATCTTGAGTATATTATTATTACATATTGTTAGCTGGAATTTGGCAGGGTTTTCAACCACATTCACTGGTTCACAGAGAAGTATGTAGAAACTCCTACAGAAATATTCCACCATAATAAGCAGAATATCAGAGTCCAGCTGTGCAATCTAGTGGATTTATAGACATAAGAGGTTTCAATTTTACTGAACGATTAAAAAAATAGATTGAAAAATTTCAACGCCAGAAACAATTTTTCTCGGATTTGGCTGGTTGGTTGGTTGGTTTTCTGGAAACTTACTTTGCTTTAGTTTAAAAAACCCACCCAAACCAAACAAATCAACATTTATTTGTAATTCTAACTAAGCTAAAACTGTACATTATTATGATGTGCATCTGAAATGTTATTAGAATTGTACTCACAATTTTTATGGCTCAATCATAATTGCATTGTCCTTACAATATTAGACACACATTGTTGAAATTCTTTTTATTAACAGCACCTTAATGATTTTCTCTATTGCACATTTTGATGAAACTTTCAAACTTAATGAATTGAGTTTCACTTCTCACTTACAAAATTAAATCAAAATACTGACCAGATTCTAGAGAGTGAGAAATTGAAGTACTAGTTTGTCCTCTTTACAGGAGAAAACCTAGAGTTTTCATACTCTTGTGAAGTCATGCAAGGTAACACTGAAGTCCAGACAGTTTTCAACCTTGACACGAGTTGGCAGGTCAAAATCAGCTCATAGGTACAGCTTTCACTTGATCTACTTACTGATGTGAAAGCTAAAAATAGAGCTTAGCTTTCAATAGAATTTAATTCACCTGAGATAATTCAATTAGGTAAAGCTGAAATCAATTTTTTCGCCCAGAAAAAAAAAATTACAGCCAGGGTTATTTTAAAAATTACATTTGTGATGTGTTTAGTATCTACTATTCAAGTTCAAGTCACATGATACAATAATTCTCAGCAGCCTAAAAAAGAATAGCTGGAAATCTAAGATGCAATTAGGAAGATTCTGCCCTATTTCTTGAAATCCAGCTTTTTGTCAGCCTGTGTGAAGCTGGAATGGTCCTGCACCTGCTGAAAGTTTTCAACTGAGTCCTATTGAAAAAAAACCTCAATAACAGAACTGCAGATTAGGAGAAAAACACAGTCTTCCCTAATCTTTGAGAAGCCTATTTTCCTTTGAGTTCACGTGTCATTATCTCAGTAGTGCTGACAGATTTGGAACCATGTGTCCAGAGACCATGCCTGTCTCTGGGATCTCTCTGAGGGATATTGAGTATTTGCAATTGACCCCTCATTGAACTTAGGAAGCTTTGGGTCCTAAACACAGCATTTTTTGGGCTACATATAGTAGTGTGTTGTGGCAGAAAATCTAGGCTGTGAAAAAGAAAGAGGAAACTTTAAAAAAACCCTGAGCTAGACCTGATGAGCCTTAATGTAGGCGTGGTCTGTATGTTTGCAGGTCGTCATACTGGCAGATATTGCAGTATCAAGCAGTGTCAGAGAAGAACAAAATTAAATTACAGTAAAGAAGGAATAATCACAATGCTTTGAAAAATCATCAGTAACATGTTTTATACAGTTTTTAAAAGAATATTTCTTCACATTCTTGTTCAATTCATCTTTTTTTGAGTCTCATCAGTAATGTCTCCCTCCCACTCCCTCCATGTGGAATAGGAGTCTAATTCTTTAAGTACTTTCTCTTCAACTTACTTTTCAACTCTGTCCCCAAAGCTGAAATTTCAGTGACTAATTGAACAGAATTTGGAATACTTCCAAGCCTACCTCGTCCTCATTGGTTTGACAACGTTCCTGTGCTCTGGCCATTAGTACAGCATGACCCTGCAGAACTAACTCAGCCATGAAGCAAGTTAATCAGTAAATGAATGGAGTTCTTGAACAGAGAAGTTTTATCCTGAGTTCACCAATGCAATTATGTGTTAATTAATTCTCTGCCAGGCACAAAGTAAGACAAATATAGAAAGTATGATCTTGAGAGAAATTATTTTCTGGGGAGAAGGTCAAATCCTAAACTGATGTAAATTTTCAGAGCTTGCTTTACTTCCATTGAGCCATTATGATTTACACCTTCTGAGGATCTGGCCCTATTATAAGAGGATTCACTTTCTAAATTTTATTCCTAATCCTGATAACCAATAGTAAACCCATACCAGTGGAGCCTTTCTTCAAAGAAAATGAGTTTCCTCTGAAAAATTGCTTCATATGACTTAAATAATAAATAACAAAACTGGTATATCTCCATTTTCTAGATAAACATAGAAGTGTCTCATTAGACAACATACAAATATATATCTAGAGCCTACATTTTTTTAATGTTAAGTGCCTTAAAAATATATACATATAACTTACTAAACCGAGACAGTATTAAAATCCCCAAGAATATGCAGACTAAAACTTGAAAGAAAGCTTTGGATTGTATTTTTTTTATATTTGAAAAATTAACTCCTATGAGCATAACTCAATTAAACCATAGTTCAGAGTGCTGCTGAAGCTTGCAAATCTCAGGCATAAAATACGTCAAGAATCTGTTCTTGCTCCCATTTCAACCAGTAAAATATTCACCTTTCAGTTAAATGGAAACGAAAGCAGGTTTTAAAACAAGCAACCTCTTCTTTATTTCAGAAACCAATTTTTTAAGAATGGACACTGAATGGCTTTCAGATATGCTTTTTGTAAGCCTTTGAAAGGATTTAACATTCAGAGGATTGACAGGTTTAGTCAATAAAATCTCAAGACACCATTACATCAGGTCACTTAGGAATGAAGAGACCATCTAATCTACTGGCAGAACACAGAATGTATTCAATTCGTTAACCCTACAGCTGAGAGTCTAAATAAAAATTGGTTATTATCAGAGTTTTTTAAAAAGAAAGCATTTCATATGCTGGTTCTGCCAAAGGTGCTGCTCAGTGTGGTTGTCTAGGTACTGTACTTTCTCAAGAAGGGAGATGTCAAGTCTTTGTGCTCCAATTCCATCAGCACCCTGTTTCATTGCTCTCAGTTGTGCTTTCAGTTCTGTAATCATACTTATGTGACAGTGAGATGAGAAAAGCCTTTCATACTGAACTCAGATGAATTGCACAGGTGTAGCTGAAAGCAAACTGCTTCATGCCAAAACTTCATATCGGAGGTGCCTAAGGGGTTATGATTCGAAGTTAAAAGTGGAACACTGAAATGTCTTCACTGGGAAATTGATTAAAATTCCTCTAAGCTAAGCCAAATCAGACACATGTATCTCATCCATAATTTTGCTATAAAATCTCCTGTAATACTTCAGTATTTTTTGCATTCCTGATAGTCAAACACAAACAGAAGAGTAGTGATAGATGTGTCTTCTCCGAAGCTATTATTACTTCCAAGCTCACTGCAGTACCCCCAAAGGGGTGCTTCTGAGATTCTTGTCTCTTGCAGGACAATGGGATTCGTATTGTTTGCAGACACAACAGACTGAACAATCAAAGGTGACAGAAAGGTGTATTATATGTAGGCAACCATTATTAACTACTACTACTAGTCCTGAAAATATTCCTGTTGTAATTGCCTGGATTTCATGGGACCGGCTGGTTATTTTACCACTCCTGGTGATTTTCAACATACAATATTTATCAAATACGATTCCTTTGTTTGTGACTAATCCCTTGCTGAAGGACATCATTTATTAAGGAAAACAGAGTGTTCTGGGTTTTAAAGAACATAGAAAACATTTTTTAAAAATTAGTGCCCAACTGTCCTGTTACGTATCCAGATAGCCCAGGTCCTTTTTCAGAGCACATTAACTGTTAAAACTCCAAATATATGTCATATGATGAAACAAAGTGACAGCATAGAGGTTTATCAATAGGCACAAGCAGTTCTTCAGACAGCAGAGCCACTTCCAGTGGTTTTTTGTAGCAATGTGGATCCGGATCATCTAATAAATGTTCTGCAGACTCTCCTCTCTCCATCCTACTACAAGTTCCACAAAACTTGCAACAATTTTTTTTCTCTCTCTTCCTCTCTCTCACACACACAAAATGTGATTGTGTGTTTCCTTAGTTTCCTTTTCCCTTCAAAAAGGGCTTGGGAAGGAAACCATTGTAGAACAAAATAATAAAATTATAATAAGCATTTACATACAATCCAATAAAATACAAGTAAGAACCAAACTAAAGTTGCACACTAAATTAATGTTTTTACATACATATCACATCCCTTCTCCCTGCCTTGTCTTTCTCCAACCCTAAAGACAACAGAGTAAGACCTTTAGCAAGGAAAATCGTTTCTCTATATATCCTTGAAGAATTTAGTGCTATGTGGGCCTAATCCCTTCATGGCTTTTGAGAGTTAAAATAACACATAACTTCTAACTGTCACATTAATAAAGTGAACTGAAGCCAAAAGAAAGCCAAGAACATCTACAGGGACCACTGTGAATAGGGATTAACAAGATTCTTGAAGTTCAATCTCCTAAAATGTGCCAAAAATTCATGTTCCTGCTTGTTTGTAATTTGCTTCACATAAAAATTACTTCCATTATTTTTTCCCCATAATGTTCTGAAACTACCCAGCCCTTTCATGCACAGACGAGTCCACTTCTGTGATAACAAACTGCTTGTGGTAAAGAAATGAAAGGTAAGGAAACTGTCTCCACTTGCAACACTTGTCTGAGGAAAGGTAGTGGAAGATTACAGAAATCCTTTATTACTTCTCTATAACCCCACTACATTCTTGAAACAACTATTTTAAAAAATAAAGAGTAGGTTAAAATATTTTTTACATTCCTTTTGCTCCTTGACCATGACATACGCAATCTTTCACAATATTTTTTCAGAAGAAAATATGCATGTTTCTTCCAAAAAATATGTCAAGTTTTCTCCTTTAACAGATGGTGACAGTAGTCCTTATCATATTTCCTCATAGCCTTATATTTTAAGCAAAACATTTTGGCAAATCAAGAGGTATAAATAAAGATTCAGATGTTTATTGAACACCACATAATTTAAATAAATCATATTTATGAGTGTCTGGCTGAGCAGAATTGATTGCCAACATACACCCTTTAGTTTGTTATCTGATGTTTATCTCAGACAGGAAAACATAGCATGTGAATAATTTTGTACTCTCCTTTTCCCTACTTTTCAATTTTTTTCAAAATCACTATTTAAAGTAAAAACTCCATTACTTTGAAATGCACTCACATGCCCAATAAGTTTGGCATGTGAGAATCTGAAATAATTAAAACCCAGTAATTACCAAATAATCAAATAAGCCCTCACTAAATGCCCCATTTTCCTCTCCACAGAAACGAATGTAAAAAACTTCTTGCATTGCAACACTGGGCTTTCAAAAATTTGGCATTTCCCCCTTAGCAAGCAGGCTGCAGAAGTATGAACTGTGCTAAATAAGCTCTGAATTCTTGAGAGGTGTGATGCTGGCAACATGCACCAGCACATCAGACAGACACGAGAGCTGTGGAGGGGCACAACACGAGCTGTGATCCTTCAGATCCCCCAGCCTGGGGCAGTTCAAACTCACTGGCAAACCCAGGAGGTTCTCTCACATTCTCACCAGTACTGATATTTTTTCCAAGCTGAGTGTCATTGCTTTACTCCCATACATATTGTCAGCAGTTGATCTAGTATAACACACTGGCAGGGTCTGGAAAAAACAGAGAAAAAACGTTTTCAACGCTGCAGGCCAAATAATGGGGCTGACATTGATAGTAGCCTTGCAAGATAAGCAATCTACAGACCTGAACAGAAATTACAAATATTCCTTAGCTTTCCCATGTTCTTTCAAAGACTGGAAAAAGAATCCAACAGAGACTATCTAAGTATCCCCACAAGATACAAGAAATAAATCTTAAAACCACACAGTGAATGGATTTTTATACTTTATTTTTAAAACTAAAATTGCAATGAAAGTTACTAGGAAAAACTAGCAGTCTTTTAAGATGTTCATGCAAATAAGGCGCACGCAGGTTTTTTAGCACTGATATATTCATAGATGGCAAATTCATACATTGCAGTATACAAGTGTCAGTATCCATAGCAAGATTTGATTTCCTTCTCATTTACATTTTGATATGTGTAGTAAAAAGGATGGAGTGTATTCAGCAATGTCCCAGCCTCAATAAAATATTATGTGCTGTTTCCACTTCTGATATGCACCAAGTCTGAGCATCTTCTCTCTTAAAAATCTTTCATGGTGCCAATTATGTCTCCTTTCCCATCTCCTCAAGTTCCTCTCCACCACTTCCAGCAATCTCTCATTACATTGTCATTTTGATATGAATTGTTACTAAAGGCTTCACTCTTTCCAAAACAGAATTTCTCATTTTTCGTTCTTTGTTTCCAAAATACTTTTAAAAATTATTTTAGATATGAATATTTAAAAGGAGATCCACCTCAAAATTAAAGCGTTGTCATTGGTTGAATTTGTTTTAAAACTAGGAAAGCAGCAATTTTCTTCAGTATTTGAATCTCCAACCATCAGAATTAACATTGTTCTCCGCTTCATGCTCCCAATTAAAATAGTGGATGAAAATAAAATTATAACTGTGCCCAGGGTGGCAACATATAGAACCAACCTCTGAAACACACTTTCAAAACTGATTTTTTTAATGAATTCACTCAAAAGCCCAAACATGGAGGACATCATGAGAACCTGATTCCCTTGGTCAGCAAACTAGTCCCAGGCTGAGCAACAGTACATGTGGAGGAGTCAACACTGAACTTTATGCAGAGATCAGAGGAGCACTTGTGTCCAATAGTTATGGTAAATATTCCATTTAGCAAGAAGCTACTGAATGCCTTTCTCAATGGATTTGAGACATATAATGAACTTGTAATAACTTTCTCTTGTGTACTGATTCTGGCTGGGATGGAGTTAACTTTCTTCATAGCAGCCTGCTGGGTGCTGTTTTGGATTTGTGAGCAAAACAGTGGCGATAACACAGGGATGTTTTAGCTATTGCTCAGCAGTGCTTACACAGAGCCAAGGTTTTCTCTGCTTCCAGCCCCACCCTGGCAGGGAGGGCTGGTGGTGCACAAGAAGGGGACACAGAGCTGACCCCACCTGACTGAGGGGTATCCCACACCGTGTGGAGTCATGGTCAGCAGAAACAAAAGGAAAGAAGGAACAAAGAGGATACTCGGAGTGATGCTGTTTGTCTTCCCAAGTCACTGTTCTGCATGAGGGAGCTCTGCTTTCCTGCAGATGGCTGACACCTGCCTGCCCATGGAAATAGTGAATTAATTCCATATTTTGCTCTGCTTGAGTGTAAAGCTTTGGCTTTACCTATTAAATTGTTTTTATATTGATCCATGAGTTTCCCCACTTTTGCCTATCCAATTCTCTCCTCCTCTGCACTGTAGCAGAGTGAGTGAGTGAGTGAGTGAGTGAGTGAGTGAGTGAGAGAGTGAGTGAGAGTGGCTGCATGGAGCTAATCTTCCCGATGGGGTTAACCCACAATATCTCAAAATGATAAAATCCCCCTTTCTGATAGAAAAGCACACAACCATCCACAGGCAGTACAATCAGGTCACTTTCTATTTGCAGTGCCTTACCAGGACAGAGCAAACGGTGCTTTCAGAGGCAAACCTGGTTACAGCTATACATCTTTGGAGCTGGCAATGACAATGGCATCTGAGACCACACAAACCAGGAGCACCAGTGCTTTAGGGTCCATCACTCAGGCAGTGAGCCCCATCTGCCCTTTTTCTCCAAGATGATCTTTCTTAGTTTGCTTTTAGCTGTTCTTGCATGGAAGTCTTGTGATTTTCTTCCTGTCAAACTCAAGGAAAGAGGTTAGGAGGATCTTATTTATGTGCAGTGAAGTAGAAAGCCGTGGTTTGAAAGCAATCACCAGTTTACTGTGGCAGTATGCACTCTGTGTTTGCCTGCCAGGCATCTATTTTACATTTTGCACAAATACACAGGGCTGAGTGTTTTGCGCAAAGGCTTCCCTCCTCCCTCCTCAGGCTTTTGATCACTTACAAAATACATGAGGAAGAAAAATCTTAGAAAACAAAATACTGACCCAGTTGCAGACAAATGTTTCTAAGATTTGAAACTTTAGATTCAACTAAGGCTACACCAATGGTAAGGTTGATCCCCTTCTGAGCAATGTCCACTGACACATGAAGGTTTGTGCCTCCAGTGTCTCCCTTCCTCCCTTGAAGTCCACGTAAGTCCTTCTCTGTGATGGAACACTCACACAGTCAGTGCTCCCTTAAGCAATATTGTAAGTGGTAAGAAGAAGAGATAAAATGATAGAATGTAAGCAAGACAACAAGGTTGGTTAAAAAAACCCATTACTCTCCTGGCCTCCCTTTTCCCAGGTGTCTCTGTTGACTGTGCAGTTGCTGATCACTCCAGATGAGCAGGGTCTCAGGTCCTTCCTTCCCTCACTCTCCTGGCTGTCACCAACACCCCCCCACAGGAGACAGAAAATGGACACTACTGTCCCCAGACATGCTCGTAACAACATTATTCTTGTTTTCTCTTTTAAGAATCATTCTCCAGTCTGATGCAGCATGGGCTCTGTAAGTGATGCATGGGATTTGTGAACTTCTTTCCTGTTGTGTAAAGCAGAACACTCCATGCAGTTACACTGGAATTCAGATTAGGCTCTTCCTATATCACAGAGAAGTTTACTTCATCTCACATTCACCTTAGCATTTATGTAACTTTCCCAAGGAAAAAAGCAGGCCCCAGCTCACTTGTGAGACCTTCAGTAAACTCTGAAATTTAGTAGCATGAGAGTAATTTATTGAGTTGCTAGAAAGAATGGAGTTTCCTGTTGTGCCTTGCTAAATCACTTTTGTAAAATATTAAAAGTGAGCTCCTATTTCTCTTTTGTATTCATGCCTGTAAAAACAGCCTCCAAATCTATGAGATTATTTTTCTAGATTTCAATGTAAACAGAAGAAATGGAACAGCTCTAAATGCGTCATTCAAGCTAAATTTTCTTGACTTCAAGGGGGCTTTAAATTACCTTTGAATTCAGAGATGTGAAGTGTGACCTAACAGAGGGTCTGACTGTACACATGAAGGGAAAATATGAAATCATAAGAAATAAGTCAGGACTTTTTTTTTTTTTTTGGTCCCTCAGAGTTATACTTAGGAATTCTGGCATTGCTGGACCTCTTACTATAATCTATAAAGCACATTCAAAATTCTACATACTTATAAATGGTTCTCAGCAGGTATTTTAAAATGGCATTGTAACTTGAATTTTCTGTGCCTCTTTACCAATGCACTACGTTTAAAGATTTGACATTTGTTCATGGCCAAAAAAACGCTGATGTTTTAGACAAATCCTATTATGTCTCTATTTAGATATCTAAGTACCACAACTTTAATGGCTTTAATAATGAGAGATGCATACACTACTACTAATGTGTTTAGAAAAAGATCTTGGGGACCAGATCCCTTTTTATTCCTCACCGCTCCTTCCAAAATCCCAGTGAAATTTACTTACAACTTGTTGTGCTTTCTAAATGCTAGCACAATTAATATTTAGACTGTCTGAAAATCAGATTAATTTTTCCAAAAATAAACAGTGGAACAGGAACAGATCAATAGTATCTCTGTGTAACAGAAATAATCAGTATGATCTGTGTTCCATTGTTGAATTAAACGGTTCATACACATGGTCCTGCAAACTACAGGCAAGCTGAGCAATACTCTTCTGGAGTGCAGATGGCTTCTATGGCTCTAAAATGACAAATGGCAGTAGAGTTCCACTGTCTCCTCTCTATTTCATAGTATCACAGAAGGAATACTGTATAATATCTCCAAGGATTTTTATTATAAGCCTCAACTTAAAAAAATATGTAATTCGTTGGATGAAATGTGTCAGAGCTACTTCCTTCCCAGGACAGCTCTAAAGCAAAGTTTAATCAATTCTACTTAGCCATTTTTAATATCCGAGAGAGACAAAAATGAATATGTGACAGCTGGTGCTATTAATAAAGGCCCTGCTTTTTTAGTTTCCATTTTTCACATTGTGCTCTTTCAAAACAAAGGCTATGAGGAGCTTAGGGTTGTATTAACTTTTCTGACTTAGAAAACTTATTTTTATACATTTATTTTTAACATTTCTGATGTTGCTAACTAAGACAGGTTGCATGTGTATGCTCAAATATTAAGATACTATTGTGCTTGCTAACTCATGCATGTCTTGACAAGTTAAAAAAGCTGTTTAAGTTCCTAATTGCTTGGAAATCATGGGCCTTCCATACAGAGAAAGGAAGCTTTTTAATTTTTTTAATGTATATTATGAAGACAGCTAAATAGTAAACAGTTAAATTAGCATCTTTCACACACTAACAGGCACTAGACATGACACATTTAATTCTAGTAATTGTAAACTGTATTTCCATGGATGCACATTCCAATCAATCTCTCACTGCTTGCTAGACTTGAAGCAAACAGCTTGCTCCCATTAATAGCAACAAAATTATTTGTCTAGGGCAATGGTTATTGGAATTCTGCTTTCACTTTAGGGTCGTCTGCAAAAAAAGTAGATTAACTTTTCTTAAGATTAACTGGACTCGCATATATTTCTATCAATTTAATTGATAGAGTGTGCAGGCAGTATAATAAAGAAGCACTGTCTGTAGTGATAAACAAAGGAGTGCTAAGGTCCAAGCATAGGCACTGGCACGTAGTCAGAGATTCTGTTAAATGGTTAACATGATTTTTGAAGAGAAAAAAAAACCAAGCCAGATTTAAGGGCATTGCAACCCAGATACTGCCCCCAATAGACTGTTTAGACAAGAACATCATATTTAGCAGGTAACAGAATTCTGCCACCTGAATGTATGGAAAGCTGTGTAGGTTGTTGCCAGGACTAGGTAATGCATTTATTAATCAGCAATATTTTTACATATGATCAAAATACTAACACAAATTTCTATTAACTAATTGTACAGATGTCATTTTATTCCGGCATTTTATTCTTTACTACCTCTTATCAAAGTCTCAGATACAACAACAGTGTCCAAATACACCATCTAAACCATAAGTCAATTGTGTAAAAACTTTACTGTAGACCTACTGCTTCAAATGGAGCAAAGGCTTTTTGGTTTTAATTTGGTCTTCAACTCCTTACACCTCCTGTAATCCATTCTACTTTACCTTACATATTGCAATATCCTCATTTCATTAACTACACAAGTTCATGTTCAATTAATTATCCAACATGACTATTGGCTCCTTTCAGAGTTACTAAACTACATATCTTACATTCTGTAGCCATATAACTGGTCTTTATTCTTCATTTCTGAAAGGATGATCTTTTTTTTTATTTTATTTTAAAGAAGGGGCCATATGTGAGAGAGCTTGGAAGCATCTCTTTGTTAACACTTTTTACAGCTGGTGAGATTGCCAATTTTTAAAGGCTTTTTTATATTTTTCAGTATCATATTTGAACAGGTATTCCCAAAAAAGATAGTACAATTACAAAGCTGTCATATATAATGAGTTCAGGTTTGACTTGAACACTCCCAGGAAAGTTCTGCTAGAACTCAGGAGCAGAATTTTGTCAGTCTTCATTGTGCCATGTAAATCTAGTAACTGAGGCAAAAATTAATCAAGACTCCAATCCTCCAAAGCAATGTCTCCTTATCACACTTTGTTTCCATGAAGACATTCCAACAAAACTGCCACCATTACTTCATGGCAGGTTAATTGCTTACAAACAGCTTCTACCTCCCCATGTCCCCTCAGCCTGGGAGTTCCATGGGACTGAATGAAAATGCTTGTAAATAATGCAGTTTAACAATTCAATTAGTGTTCTGCAAGGATTTTGTAGTTTATAATTTTTTCCCTATGGACATCATGTTCTAATACAGTGTGCATAAACCTGTTCTTTTTTACCATTGGGGGACCTGAACAATTTCACTGTGGTAATGAAAAGGCAAGAGAAGTTCTCTGCGAGCACCAGTGTCACCTCTCATCTAGGTGGCCTTACTAAGAAGTAAAATATAAAAGAGGTAAAATTTGGGACACTTGGCCCCAGAATTCCCATAAATTAACGTGACCAGCAGCCATACTGCTACCACAAGGATACTCTTGAGTCCATTCCTAAATTCCTAGGAGAGGGAAGATTTTATTCTTATAGTCCTTCCCTGAACATGCTGTTCATAGACACTGGACAGTGCTTACAACTTGACAAAAAGGGTTCATTTCTCTTCAGGAATCCCTACATGTGCATAAAATATTTTGAGATGGTTCAGTCTGAATCTTCTGGCTATTTAGAAAAAATTATTTGTGTTTTCGTTTTAGAGGGGTTTTGAGTCCAATTATTTTGCCTCTCCTAATATTTTTGATCACCTGCTAGAGTAATCATGAGTCCTTTGATTTTAAGAAGACAGATTATCTTCATTATTCCCCATATACATGGTATGTACTAAGTCCTCATATACTCATAACTCAGTAGATAAAAGTAAATACAACTTTTTAAGAGAATGGTCACCTTCTTGGTAAGCTGATACAGTGTTTAGTTTAAAACCTCTGAAAAAAATTTTTCAAAATTTTCTTTTTCAAATTACTCCAGGATAAGAATTCCAACACGGGCTTTTGTGTGAGTTGATTTGTCCTGTTTTTGAATTATCAAGCACTATAAATTTAACTCCAAAATGTAGTGCACTAACTAAGAAGATGGGGGGGAACTCTGCCCCCTTTTCAAATGGAGAATCCATCTGAAAATTCAATCCCTTTTCAAATAATAATATTATGAGAAATTATTACAATGCTTTACTGCTTGATGTTTATTACAGGATCCCCTCTGAAATTTTTGTAAACTCCTTGTAGCTTTCTGAGTTTTTATCAGCAGAGAACTCCGTTGTTCTCTACCATGTGCACACCAATCAGCTTGCAACTTTTCTGAATAGCATTAGAAAAATAGTTTTAAATATAAGAATGATTATGTAACACTGGTTCTGTTGATTCATTTCCCAAGGGCAATTCTTTCTATTTTTGGTATTTCACAATTTTTCTGCTTATTTCACCCACAGATTTCAGTACGAACACTATGCTTTATTTTTCTTTAAAAAGCCACACAGAAATTGTGTAAACTCTAAAACTGTAGCAACATATCACGTTTAGCTTGATCTTACATAATGCTTAAGAAACTATATGCAGTGCTTTTTTTCCCCCCCTAAAAATAAAAAAGAAAATAAATACAACTCTTTTTTAATTGGCACTTGGGCAGGATTCCCTAGATCTCTAGACAGAGAAAGAAGGAAAAAGATGTCTTTATGCCTGTCCCAACACCTTGGAGTTGTGCTAAACCATTTAAAGGCAAAAACATTTCCAACGTGAACACAATACAGTTGTCACCCAGAGGGAAAACATTCACATAAATAACTGAGATGAAAAGTAGCATGACCTGTAGTTAGGAATTGAAACACGGGGATGATAAATCTTTCCTTTTATGTTAAAAAATGAACAAAATTAGAACTAGTCCAGCACTAAGAAGAGGCTATAAAGCATGCAAATACTAGAAATAAAATATGTGGATTTATGTTCCAATGTTAAAAAATGTATTAAGTGCAGGTATTCAACAGAAAATGTATTGTCAAGATTGCCCTGAGTGACACACATGTACAGGATGTCAAAAATCTGATTACTTTTATTTTTTTTTTATTCAGGATAAAGGAAATAACTTTTTAAGTCCAGCAATGCAGGACATTTAAAGTTACTATTTCAATGGTAACTGTAATTAGTTACCTGGCTACTAGCTAACCATAACTTTTGATTAGTATTCCTGGTAAATTTACAAGATATTTCAAACCCCCACATTATTCTTATTAAAATTAATAGGGTGTTAATAAATACTTTTTTTAAAATGAGAAATCTTTAAGTGATTACATTGCCATATGCTGAACATAATGCAGCTATTAACTAAGATAAATAGGTAAATAGACAAATATGTAAATGAAATCTATTACTTGTGAATTATACATAATACATATCCTACATGATATGTAAGATCAAGCAATACACAATCTATTTGTCCCAGTTCTCTTTTCAAACCTAATCATTTCAAACAGCCTCACTGCGTAAGTTCCACTTTGGTTAATTTGTCGTGGCATTCTCTTCCAAATCCATCAGTGTAAGAAGGTTGGTAGCGAAAGGACAATTAGACTTGAATATTACAATTGATTTTGAGCATGTGATTCCTCACAGAATGCAACAAAAATTAAATTGGTGATAATGGATCAAAACTATTTTATCTTATCCAATATATTATCTTTAACTTTGGATAATATAAAAAGCTTTCAAATAAGGTGTCAGAAATACAGCAAGACAGATGTTCCTACATTAGCTTTCATCTTGACCATAATGGGTCAAAACTGACACAAACGTTGCTATTAATTAAGCCCATCCTGTACAGCCAATCAGTGATATCTCTAAGAGGTATAGTCATGCTGCAGATGATATCAGAATACATCAAAGCTTCAAGCACATGAAGGTGGCTTCATGCCAGGCCAGCTTCAACCTGGTAGGGATCTTTAGCTCAGGCAATGTGTTAGATTCAGGAGCAGCTCTGTTCCAGAAACAATCTGGCCTCTTTTGTGTAGCATCGCAACTGGAAAAATAAACAGTGTGAGACTGGAGCTAATACTATGCAAAACAGTGTATTCCTGGAAACTGGAGCTTGGGAAAAAGCTGTACAGAGCCACAACTGCCAATCAGCTCTGGCCTAATGTGGCTTATTAACTTCACTTAAGTGCTAATGATAACACATTCTCTCTTTCAGAAATGTCTGGATGTCTCTGCTCTGCACAGGGACAGAAGTGCGTATACTGGAAGGGCTTGTTAAGCCCAGAGAAGTGCCATAGGAATGGATGGAACCAGCCTGAGTCCAGCACTAGCTTGGAGCTAACAAGCCACATTTGAACATGGAAAGCTTTGACACAAAGGGCAGAGACAGAGTATTTCTACACTAATTAGCTTAAAGGTAGTGTAGGACTAAAATGGGTTAAGCCTGGCTTGTCATGAACTAACTTTTTTTAAAAGCACTTGAACATCTCTGCACACTTCTAATGCATGCTCCTCCCCTATCCATAAATGTCCCCTGTCCTGGGATGATGGACTCCACTTACTTTAAACCCTGGAATTTTTTTTCTTATTTTCTATACTGGCATTTAATATGATGTGCAGTGTAATTATTATTTCCCTACAATTATGGCATTCATCATTTATCCATATAAAAGTTCTAGTTCTGTAGTTATTAAATAACAAAAGGTACTACTTACTTTCTCATAGTCACAGAAGGTTTTCTGGCAAATGATGTTTCTCCAGTCACAGCATCCTCATAAAATAACAATAGATGCTATTTCAGTCTAAAATCAAATATAAGTTTTGCATATTTATTTTGCATAACTATAAATTATTTCCTATATTACACCAACACAGACCTGTGTGAGATAAATTTGATGTACACTTGGAAGCTGACATTAAAGCTTTGGGTTTTTTTTCCACAAAGTATGAAACTGGTGCAATCTCGCTCTGTTATTTAGAATTAGTTAAAAAATACGGAGCTAAGTTTCCTTTGGCAGACTGTGCTGAATCAGGCATACACTTTTCATGAACCATAATGCTGGTGTAAACACATGTCATGTCATATGTCACAAACATATGTCAGTTTACTCACAGGTAAACTTTTTAGGATAAACCTCTATTCCCAGTTGTGCATGAAAATGTAAAGAGAGAACATAGTGAAGAAAAAAAAAGTGCATTTTTGTATCTTAGTCTATATCTATATTTGCTAGACTTACTTCTGAGTGTGTTTTTTATTCCCAGCTATACCCACAAGGAACTGACACATGTGAGTACTGGCCATAGGGTACCAGACCAAAGATCCAGCTCCCCACAATGTACTGTTTTCAACAAACACTCCAGAATGTCTTTAGAAATTCTGCCAGTACAAGCTGCTCTGAGCACTGTGGGTAGCCTGTACCACACAGCCAGTGGTGCATGGCCAGGGACAAGGACAGGGAAGCTGAAAAGGAAGGCTGCTGTAGGGTCTACTTCAATCCTCATCATGTCATCTGCAAGGACAGCACCTCTGGGTGGCTTGAACTCATTCCTCAGACAGCTTCATGGAGCAGCACACATGGGGGGTTCTCTGCTCTGTGTCCCCCTCTTGAGCCTGGTATTTTCTTTACAATGCCTGGGGAAAAAAGGAACAGCATAACCTTCTCTTTAAGACTCTCCCATCCTCCAACTGTTTTCAGCTCCATGGATTTCCTGAGCCTGTTGTTACTAAGTCTTTGTTCCCTTCCCCCAGCTTCCTAAACTAAATGCCTTGCTGAGATTTTTACTGCAAAGAAAACTGTGTTGCTAAACTTTGTTCTGATGAAAAATTTACACTAATTTTCTGCATTAATACTTCTGCGATCACAACACAGCAGACCTGCCTCTCAGGAAACACATTCAAATTATTTTTGTTTCAATGCAGCTGGGAATGGAGTACACAGTGAAGTGGGTTGGCACCATCAGCAAGACAGCTATCTTACAAAGCCAGATAAAGACTTGAGCTGATAGTGGGTGGGTTTGGTTCAGCCAGAAAGATGGTAGAAGGTCCTGGAGAATGCAGGGATGTGCATTCAGCAGCCTAGCACAAGTCCTGTGATGGAGAGGACACAACACTCCCCGTTCTCCTAAGGGCAGCATTCAGTGCATGATTTCATGGTACCAAGCCCAGTACCTGGAACTCACCAGTAATGACATACTTGTTCACCTGCAGGTTTGATGGCTGTACCACTGAAGCAAGAGAATGGTAGAAAAATGTGGCAAGAATAAAAGCCATATACACACACAGGACTGTGTTATCCAGTATTAGAAGTGAAAACAGAACGATCTATTGAAAAGGAGGATGGGAAGAGTATAATTTAAAAGGAAAATGGAGGCGTATTTACTAGTCTGCATGATTCTAGGCAGTGTTGGTCTTCTCACGCCTCAGAAGTGTAGTGGGCATACCTAGGGGAACAGGGTAATAGCCAGGACACAGGGTATTTATGTCCCAGCCTCCCACTGCGTTCAGCTTAGGGATTTCCCATGTCATGGTTTGTGTGCCTCCAACCTGCAAAGGATTTCTTTCCCATGAACCTGCCTGGTATCCCCCTTAACCCACGGCAGTCGTTTACCTTCTTGGTCTGGATGATGCTAAGTCTTGTGCTTCTCGTTTATGTAGCTTCTTCTATTCCCTCCAGGTCCCTTTCCAAGGGAAGCAGTGCCTACAAATCGGCTGTTTACCCACCAGTGCAGCACTACTGGCAAAAGCACTCAGCACAAATGCAGACCGATGTATTCCTATGGCAAGTACTTTCTACTCGGAAGGAAGTAACTTTATCATGTTTTCTTTCTAACACTGACGCAGCAGTGCGGTTCCTCTCCGCACAACCACGTAAGCAAGCAGGCGACTTGAGCCCTCACCATTAACCTTTTGGACCAGCAGATTCTTTCCCCAACCGAGCCACGGCAGCCCGAGAAGGGTCGGTCCTGCCCCGGAGCCCCGGCTCCCGCTCGTCCTTGCCCGGGCCCTTCCCGGCCGGGCGGGAGGAAACGCGGCCCCGCGGCCTCGCACCGCCCCCCGCCCTCGCCCCGGGGAAGGGGGGCTGCAGACGGCCCTGAGCCCGCTTTTTGTTGGAACAAACATTTCCCCGTGCCGACGAGGAAACCCGGCGCGGCCGGGGCTGGGGGAGGGGGGATTTCCTTCCCATTGTCTGCCGGGCTCGGCGCTCCCGGCCCCCGCTCCCAGTGAAAGTGAATAGCCGGGAGGGACCCGCCGGAGGGCTCGTGTTAGACACCAACTACTGCGGGTGAACGCGGGAGTCGGGGCAGCCCAGCCCGGCTAGCCGGGCTTCAAAGCTGTACACTGATGAGCATTAAAAAGTCTTCACAATACACATGAAAATAAGTCAAAACGAGACAAAAATGCATCCTTTTAATCCTTCAATGTGCATCCTGAATGCTGTATTATGCAAGCGGCTACTCAGGGGACCTAATGAGGATATCAAAATATCCCAAAACCAGGCCCATGAACACACATTTGTAAGCTCTATGCCTGTCTTTCCTACACTTGATTTAATTCACTGCCCACCAGCTCAAAAAGGCAAGGTGGCTATGGTTGCAGACACTCCCTACATGTTTGCTTTAGGATACCTTGTTCTTTCCAAAATCAAATATTTGTATCCTGAAACAAATATTTGGAGGTGGACCAGACTAGCCTTTATAAATATGTTAAGTACAGGAGATCGTTGGCAAGTGGTAGACTCCAGGAAAAAACCTGTATGGTAGGCAAGTCGTAAGGCTTACGCCCTCCATGTGCTCCCATGCTGCTGAAACTGCAGCCTAAGTATTTATTTGACAGGTCTCTATGGGTCCTGTGAGAGATAAAGGGCTAAAACCTCTTTATACTGAAGATTGCTGAACTTCTGCCTTAAATAAATATTTACATAGGTAAGGAGAAGGCACTGCGGCAGAGCAATAAATCTTTCACTAGAGAAGCTGAGACTGGCTTTGGAGCTTTGTTTTGGAGTTATGGCAATCCCTCCAACCAACCCAGGATATTGGGGATGCCTGGCTGTTTGGGGGGAAGAACTAAAAATGGTTATGTGGCTGCTAGGTATGCTTAGCCTCTGTTTGATTCTGGATGCAAAAATCTGTGCCCTAACCACACCGGCTTGAGCAGAGCTGTTGGCTGGACTGCATGGTAGAAACCGCAGAGGCTGTCATGACCCCAACTTCTTTTTTTCCCCCCTGTATATAAATGTAGCTCAGATGCAATTTGAACAGAGAAGGTTTCAAAGAAAGCTAAGACAGGCAAGCCAGCAATATCCCATGGAAACTTGGCATATATTTCTGTCAAACTTCTCTTGAAAATGACATGCCTTAACAAAATCACAGCCAAACATCACAAAGAAATGCTTAACATAAGGTAGCCTTTTTGTAATTATATTGATGCTAAATCCCTTTTTACTTAAAAAATTGCCTGTAAATTTAATTTGCTTTTTATTAATACAACCAATATAATGCAGTTAATAAATTATAGTACCACTATTGGGTATCTGCCCAACGCCTCAAGCACTCTTTGAAAGCAGTTTACCAGCACTTTCTTTCCTATCTATTTATTTTAGATAATGTAAAACATCCTTTCCTATTTCAATGCATAATAGAAGTAAGACTTTATCACAGCTGTGCAACTAACCATTATTTGCATTTTATTTTCTAAGTGGATGTAATGTCCTGATGCAACAGTCTCAAAGAAACTGTGTGGGTTTAGACACTACTAGAAATCTTATTTACTGGACAAGTGGAGAAACCTTCACTGTTCAGTGTGCAAACTCTGTTTAATCTTTGACTGACCAGGGACAATGCATGCATCTTTTTCAACATTAGCACTACTAATTCTTTCTACTATTTTAGTAATATTAATGACTACTCATATGACTAAATTTTTTTGCATGCATACATGTTTACAGAACTAAGCTTACAGTATATTTTAATAAAAGTAAAATTCTAGTCAAGTTAATTGTGAAGTTTGTTTACTTATCCATTTAATAATTCCTGAAGAATTTCAGAAACTTAAGAATATACTTCCCATGACATTCATTAATATTTATCTTGGTCCATAAAAAACAGTATAAAATGTACATGTTTTCTTGCTACTTACATAAATATATATGTATATACATGTTCCTATAAAGTTATGTATTTAATATTACTGTGTCTTTCCCAACCCTACAATGCGAGGATGGCTAAGAGTTGGACTCAATGATCATAAAGGTCTTTTCCAACCAAAATGATTCTATGGTTCTGTGATCTACAGCTCACGACGCATTGACAACTCTGAGACAGACCGTTGAATCTCTGTGTTTTAGTTTCTGTTGCTGATGGTGACTGTCTACTTTCAAAAACATTATCTGTCATTTCTCCAAGTTGGACTTCATGATAGGAGGAATTTTCATGTATCAAGGCTGGATAAGCCCTACATCTTCCCTCTGCAACAGGAGAGTGTCCAGACCTAGGAGTAAGACAAAATACATACATAATAAATAGTTAAAGATCCGTTTCAAATGTATTATTAAAAAAAAAATAATAAAAGAAACAAACAGCAACTCCAGCAGACACCACTAGAGTTCTCCTTCTCCCAAATATCCCTAGCACCATCCTAAACCCTGTTTACCCCAGAAACCTGAACTGTGGACAGACAGAAGAGGAGAGAGAGAGAAAATTCAGACACAATAAAACTCTGAGGGGAAAAATATGTGGAAGGAGGAGGCAGCAGCGGCCTGGGGAAGGGATTGAAAAGTTTCCCCTGGCTTAACTTCTCCCCCCCTGCAGCAGCAGAAGCAGCGCCAGCAGCACAAGGTGAGAGAGACTTTTAAGTCTGGGGAGGAGGGGTGTGTGTGCGGGAGGGGGGGGTGAATTTACAGCCCTGTGGATATTTCTGTGTCTGCCTCCCTGGCTTTGGGGTGCGAGNCCACACCTTCCCCGGTCGAATTTCGGCTGGGAGGCGGCGGCGGGTCCCCCGCGCCCCCGTGCCGAGTTGCAGCCAGCCCCGGGGCCGGGGCGGGAGGAGGGGGGGTGGGGAGAGGGGCTTTCCGGAGAGGATCGCCGCTTCCAGCGGGCCGCGCGGGCCTGCA